>OW285235.1:93247947-93824188 GCA_935421215.2 Melolontha melolontha
TGGTATCAAATGTAGGGGAAGGTGTTCTAATATCGACCAGCGGGCAATATCGACCACCATTACTTTTTAAACATAGCGCTACATTTCAATGATCTATTAGGTGCTGCCATCTACGCAAGGTAGTTACGAAACTAACAAAAACACATGTGCTCTGTCGGACGTGCGATTCCGAAGAAATAAAATAAAGTTGTTTATGCGCTGATTTTCTATACTTTTCTGGCATCGGGAAATAAGGTTTGTAATTTTTGTGCATTATTGTGTTGAAAATCTGCTCTAACTAGCGTTATTAGTGTATGATTATTAATCTATTATGGCATTTGCATGGCCACAATTTTGAGGTTAGACGCTGAATTAAAAAAAAATAAACTGCTATGTCCTCGTGACGGGTAATATCTATCACGGTGGTCGATATTACCCGTTGCAGTGATCGACATTGTACTTTTTGTTTCTCAATGAGTATGTTTTTCTCATTCGTAGATGCCAAGAAATTATATACGAAAAACAGCCCGTTCATCAATGGACAGAAGAGGAGATGAAGCGGGCAATAAATGCGGTTAATCAAAAAGCATGTTCAATTAGAAAAGCAGCTGCACTCTTCTCGGTACCATATGGTACTTTGCAAGACCGTCTTCAAAATAGATTTCCAGTCAAGAAAATTACGTTAGGAAGAAAACCAGTTTTTTCTGACGAACAAGAAAAGGAACTGGCTGATTATGTAAGAAAATTATCAAACCTTTTCTATGGATTGACAACAAACAATATACGGCAAGTTGCATATGATTATGCTGTGTCAAACAAGATTAAAAACAACTTCAACCCCAATAAAGGAACATGTGGAAAAGAATGGCTATATGGTTTCCTAAGGAGGCATCCCCAGCTCTCCTTAAGAAAGCCAGAAGCTACTAGTAAGAATAGAGTACTGGCTTCTAATAAAGCAGATATCCACTTGCTTTATGACAACATGGAAATACTTCTGGAAAAACACAATTTTGGCCCGGACCGCATATATAATGTGGACGAGACCGGGATAACAACTGTGCACAAACCATCTCGTGTTATTGCACCAAAGAGAAGAAAGCAAGTTGGGTCCATTACAAGTGGAGAGCGAGGTCAAACCACTACTATAGTTTGCGCTGTGAGTGCTCTAGGACAATATGTACCACCGATGTTTGTTTACAAAAGAAAAAGAATGAAGGAGGGATTGAGTAAAAATGGTCCAGTTGGCGCAATCTACCACTGCTCGAAGTCCGGTTGGATGACAGAGCAACTGTTTCCTGAGTGGTTAAAACATTTTTGTAAATTCGTGAAAGCCACCCTTGATGATCCGGTCCTACTAATTTTAGATAATCACACCTCACATTCTACCTAGCAGTCCTACAATTACTGTCGTGCAAATGGAATTATGATGGTTTCTCTTCCCTCTCACACATCGCATAGGGTTCAGCCGTTGGATGTGACTTTCTTCGGTGGATTGAAATCTGCATACAATCATGAGTGTGACCAATATATGAAATCGCATCACTATGAAACAATCGTTGTAACAGATATTGCAGAGATATTTGCTAAAGCCTACAACAGAGTGGCTACGATTGAAAAAGGCGTAAATGGATTCAAAACTACAGGATTATTTCCGCTGGACAGGAATGTATTTAAAGAGGAAGACTTTACTCAAATACCTGAGTCACCTACTCCTACTGCGGATAACATGGACATGTCAGCTTTAGTTGTTGATTCCAATAGTCCACCTATGGCAAGCTCAAGTCCCGTTGCTGGCCCAAGTGGGTTGACTTCCATTAGCAAGCATAAGAAAATAATTCCTGATTTGAAAAAAGACTTGAGGCAAAGGAATTCTAATGACAATTTTTGGGACACTGACGAATCCTCTTGCGAGTTGCAAGAAGCTTATGACGATGATGCGTCCGATGATACAGAAAAAACGATCCAGATCAAGATCAAGTCATTTGAAGACATATATCCAACACCTAAGCCTAAACCGATAAACAGCAAAAGAAAGAAACAGAAATCCAAAATTTTGACCTCGACACCTATGAAGGAACAGCTTGAAGAAAAGGAAATAAAAAAACAAAAGAAAGCTGCTGTTGGTGTGAAGAAACGCGTATTTTGTGAAGATAGAAAAACTAAAGAACCAAACAGAAAGAGGAAAAAGGAGGCGAAGATAAATAAGAAGGGAGTTATAGAGGAAGTGATAGAGGAAGAAACACCATCAACATGTTATGTTTGCGGTGAATTCGTAGCGGATAATGAAGAGTGGTGGCGATGCAGGTCGTGTGCCACATGGTTTCACGCTGCTTGCACCACTGAGGAAAATGCAGATGACTTTATATCATGTAATTATTGCGAGTAAGCAGTATTCATTCAGTTATTAATTGTTTAAAATTTCGGTCGATATTTCCCCACTCGTGGTCGATATTTCCCATTGGTGGTCGGATAATACCGATCACGCAACCGTTTTGTATTTTATTTATTTTCTCAAAATAAATACTTTTAAAGGATTAGTTGTGCTTACTTAATTACTTTAAAGATCAGTCAATATGTATTCACATCGAAATATGTTATTTTGTCGACGCGTTTTTATGATATAAATTTATTTATGTTAGGTGGTCGATATTAGAACACCTTCCTCTACATGTGAAATCGGCGTAGACAACATCCATCTGACCACGATCATTCATTGTATCACAAATATCCTCTGAAATGCATTCCAGATTAGTAATCGTCGACCGTCCAGTTGCAAAGCCATGCTGAATGGGAGGATTTTAGATTTAACATGAATGTAGAGGGACTTATATATTATTATTTTATGATAATAATGTTAACAATGTTAAGTATAGAAAAATCGTTCAAAATACCCAATTTGTTTGAACACGTGATATATCATCTTGCAGATTATAAATAGCGTAGAATCGATGTTAAGTTTGAATCTGTTCAAAATATTTAATCTATAATTGCAGTATATTTATTAAAATACTACAATTTATTAATAAATTAGATCTTTTACCACAAATTCACCTCCTTAGAAATTTTACCATGAACCGTCAGTGTAATAACCAACGACATATTGTTTGGAATTAGGTATCTACTGAAACTGCGTTATCGGCCATTAGGATTTTTCTCATTTTCATTCTGTCCCTGTGTTTAAACAATAGAAGTGTGGGCGGTGCTTGTGAATGCAAAAGGGCGTGAAAGCAACGCCCAGCGTCGCAACGGAAATACGCACAACTCTCTTGACGTCGATCGAACCATGTGTATGTGTATAATGTATTTTAGTATAAGTAAGTATATAGGTATAGAAAGATTCCATAATATGACGTACACAGTTAGCAGGAGAATGGCGCCATTTGCCAACGTTTACTGGCGACCCATGTATATGTATGCACATGTATAGTGAATGCCTCATGTAATATTAATTAAGGAAGAAAAATTCGCGTTTATTAGCGCTCCACAGCATACAGAGATTACGGAAAATGCAAATTATAAACACGTTTACTACATGAAGGTTTACTACTAGCTATTAAGAATTATTGTTGTCTAACGTTTGAATTCATTTTAACGCAAAATATTTAACGCTACAAATTCCTCATATTAAAGATATATCAAACTAAATAAACGAAAACTTAGGTGAATAAATGTTTATAAATTTAACTAAAAAACACATTGAGTGTCGGAAAGCCTAGAACTAATTATATTGATCGATGAGACCACTAATTCTGTTATCGTTTTGCATTTCTAATTCATATTTTAACAAGCTGGTTATTAAAATTTCTGAAGTTTAATTGTTCTCAGTTAAATGGAATAATGACTGAATTCTACCATAGAAAATACAGTTTCGCTAAGTTTCCAAATCCTAGCGATTCCACACCTATTTTCGTTACGAAGTACAGCTAAGAGATATATGTTACTGTTGTCATGGTTATTACACTGAAATATAAATGCTTAAGGGTTAGTACTTCTACAAGAGATCCTACTTATCCTACTTACTTTCAACATTGTGTGTTATGTCACTAGCGCAGTGGTCGTCAAACTGCGGCCCGCACAATTTTATTAGATAATGACCATCAGACCAAAATGATCAGAAAATGTTGCGTTTGAAGATAATCAAATAGACGTATATTAAATGGTAATCTAATATATTTACTAACTTCTGAGGTGATGATCGACATCTTCTTTTATAATTTTTTTATTATTACAAGACTGCTAGCACCATCTATTGGAGACTAGCGGAACTACCAATATGATAATACTATTCTATGATTGCGGAAGTATCGTCAAAACGTGCTACTAAAAGGAAAATAGGAGTTTTCAAGAAAGATGAGAAGAAGAATTTTGTTGCGTAAGTGGACATAAGGAAGATACTGCTATCTGTTTAATATGCCGGGACACAGTTGTCGGAATTAAGTTGTACAATTTATTTCGCCACTACAATACATTCACCGAGGTCATTCCTTTGGAATCCAATGCAAGGAAGAATAAAGTAGCTAATTTGATATCGTCAATTCGTCGTCAACAAAATGTTATGGTAGGCTGTTACGAAAGCACCATACATAAGTTTGTAGCATTCTTACAAAAAGAATGAAACCCTTCACTGATTTAGAATTAATGAAGCAGTATATGTTAACTGTCTCAGACTTTGTTCCAAAATTTCCCAAATAGTAAACAGATAATGGCAAAAGTGAAAAAAAGCACCCTTTTTGAATCAACCTGTTGCCGCCGCGTTGAAGATATTTCAAAAAACATTATCGAGGCAATAATTTACAAATTGAAAACCTCCAAATACTACAGTCTTGCGTCTGATTCCAATACGGATATAACTTCCATGTTTCAGTGCTCATTATTTGTGAGGTACTGCACAATAGACGGGATCATAGAAGAAGATTTCTTAGCCGTCTTATCCATTAAGAGTCATACGAGAGGTTGTGATTTTGTGAATGTTTTGAAAGAATTTGTGGAAAAATATTGTATACCTGTCAGTAAATTGATATCTGTGTGTACTGATGGTTGTCCATCGATGGTGGGCCCAAACAATGCTTTGATTGCCTTAATGAAGAGAGAATGAAATTTACCTAATTTGCTGCCCATTCCCTGATTGCTGCATCAATAAACATTTGGCATGTGAAACTTCGAATAACAAATTGAAGGATGTGGTAAATACGGTTGTAAACATTATAAATTTCATTCGCGTAGGTGAACTTAATCATCGATAATTTAAAGAATTACTTGAGGAATTACAGGCTAATTATGGTGATGTTGTCTCCTACACCGCTGTCAGTTGGTTAAGCAAAGGAAAAGTTCTAGAACGGTTGTTTAACTTAAACTTTAATATAATTGTATTCTTACAACAAAGTGGCAAAGAATATTCCCAACTTCAAAACGATGATTGGTGGGCACTTTATGGTCGACATTAGTACGAAATTCAATAATATTAAGAACCCAACAAGATAATTGGACAAATGACAAATAAAATATCCGCATTTGAAGGGAAACTGCAATTATATACAGCGTGGCCATTTTCTATCTCCGATGGGTAACTCTCTTAATAGTGAAGATACCAGATCGGTTAAATTAGCGAAGTTGCTCAAAATTTTGATAAGTATTTGACAGTATTTTCAGATTTGTCATATGTTGTCAACTTTTTGAGATATTTAAGGAAAATTGAAATTTGTCGAAATTTTCAGTTATGCATATCTTCGAAAAAATTAAAGACAGAGCAAAATTTAAAATGGCATCTGATAGTATTTTTTTCGTCGAATTTAATAATCTTTATTAAATATTCATGGCACACTTAAATATCGAGATATAAAATAAACTTATGTTTTTCTAAATGGAAATTTTTTTTTTTTTTAATGGAAACCATGACTTCATTAAAATGTTTATTTTGTTCTGATTTCATAAATATAAGGTTTGGTATGGTTATCTTATTTAAATCTTTATTATAGCGGAAGTAATTACAATACTATTACTTATACTATCTTAGTGTATTATATTGTAACGTTTGTCTTGTCGGGTTCTTAAATAAAACTAACAATAACTTTACACACACACACTATATTAATATTAAAACGTATAACAATATAAAACTAACTATTAACAACAATAAGTACATTTATGTATTTTATATTTATGTAACTATATTTATGTTTACTTCGCGAGACTTGGGTATTGAATGAATGTCCCTTCTTCGACGCGGCTTTTATATCTGGTGAATACTTTTCTAGAGTGTTCACGTAGGCCTCGCGAAAACATCCAGAGGGATGACGCACCTCGCGTCATTGGATGAGTCATTACAATATCTTGTATACTTTGTGTTACCGTTAGAATGTTAAGCACATTTTGTATATTATATCGTTTTCACTTGTTTAATGCGTCCTGTAGGGGCTATTGGTTCTTAGTAATTCATAACTTTTTACTCTAGTAGATTTTAACTTTAGTTATTTTCAAACTCCTGATGATGCCGCAAGGCGAAATGTATAGATACATGGAGGTAAATATAATAATTGTGAAATAATACCAAGCGTGTTTTATTTTCCTTAATAATATTCTAGAAAGTTATAATTTTAACGGAAAAAGTCAGTACTCTAAAGAATACTTAAATATATTTAAACAAATATTAAAGAAATCATCGAGATAAAGGAATATCAACAAGAAATTTTTGACCTCAAGAATAGTTACAGACTACTTTGAAACACCTACAGGAATTCACTACAAGAGTCCGTTATGGTGACTGAAGGTGGAGATTGTGCTCCTGTTCAGTTCCAGTATATTTAAAGAAAACCGACAATGAAGAAATTCAATTTAAGAGCGGATCTTTAAGAAGATGATAGAATTATTACAATGACCACAGAGCGACGCTGAAGAGGATTACATTATATTTCAGAAAAACAAAAATATTTTAAATTCACATGCTTTATTGAACTGTTTAACTAATGCAATTATGTACTTAGGTATTGTCCGTGCCAAAAAAAACGCGACACTTTTTTTACCTATTGTGACAGTAATTTGTTCCATCATACTAACTTGAAGTTGACAATAAATGAAAAATTTTAATTGTCAAAATGACAAATGATACTGACTGGTTATACAAATGCACTTTAATGAAAAATAGATAATAAAAAGAACAATTTTATTATAATAAAATTAAAAAAAAAACAGAAGTTACATTAAATTAATATTTGGTAATGGCGCCTTGTGCTTCTATTACTTTATTTAACCTTCTAGGCATAAAATTTACTATGTTAGTAATGCAATTTACCCGTATTTCGGCGTACGCTGCTTGCACAATCTGAAGTAATTCCTCTCAACTTTGCACATGTACATACAGTCTACCTTGCTATATTTCGTACAAATAAACCCCATATATTTTCAATAACATGTAAATTAACACTATAACTATTGTTTGCATTTAGCAATTGCGTCGTTCGATGAGATTTATGGACAGGGCAGTTATCTTGCAAAAAAATAAAGTCGTTATCGGTATAAAGACATCTTACAGATGGCAACATCACATTTTCAAGAATATTTATATAATATTCTCGGCTGTTGTTGCAGATACTTCTTGGTGAAACATTTTAACTTCATACAGTAAATAATAAAAATAAATTAAAACACTTGGCTTGTTTCACTATGAGATTTATTTAAATTCTCTTCTCTCTCGCCAAGTGTTTTAATTTATTTTTATTATTTACTGTATGAAATATTTATATATTCTTTGCTATTGAGGCGATTTTCAATATTATGTAAAATTCCAAGACCTCTCAATAACAACCATCCCCAGACATTTACGAAAAAACGAGGATTTCTACGTATTTTATCTACAAACTGATCTTGATAACGCGTGCCTGAAGATCGAAAAACTTTAATTTTTACGTTATATGACGACTGAAAGATTTTTTCATCGGAGAAAATTACCCTGTCCCAAATATTCTGTACCAAATGTTTTAAAACAAATCCCATCCTTTGTTCTTTCCAAACAGGAGTTAAAAACGTCTTATTTACAGCTACAAAAAAAGAGAATCCGGCATGTCGAAGGTGACGCAGTCCTGCTCTTACTGATCCTGGAAAACCTGTGTTTCTTATTGCATTTTTTGTTGTGTCAAAGGGATTTCAATTCATGTATGTTATTAGGCCGTAATCGTTCTGAGCATTAGAAATCCTAGATCGCCCTGAACCAGGCGTTCTTGAAGGATTCCTTTCGTCCCGCCACTTCTTAGATATTCTACTAACCGAGCTCTAACTTATCCTAAATTCATGTGCTATTCGCCTCATTGACTATCCTTCTTCTACTTTAGTGCATATCCTGGCTTTAGTAACTTCATTTACATGCATTTTATGAATTTTAATCGTATAATAATAAATTTTTAATTAATAAAAATATTATATGTCAATTTGAAAGAAAAAGATAATGTCAGTTATATGACTTTATATGACTTTATATTCAAGTAATTCTAGGCTGCTATTATTGACAAACTGACTTAATTACAAAACTAAATTAATGCCAAAATCGTTATAAGACATGTCCCGTTTTTTTTTTTTGACATGGACAGTAACATGAAAACTGAACTATATGGCATTCCAAATAAGAATCAACCGTGGCTTATGTAAATACCACTACAATATTGTTTCGCCATACAATGGCTTCATCAGGTGGATGAAATAGTATTTCATCCACCTGATGAAGCCATTGTATGGCGAAACAATATTGTAGTGGTATTTACAATAAAAGAATTTTTGAAACTAGAAGTTTAATTACTTATGTCTTAGCGTTATAATGAAGTTTCAACAAGTATCTCCTTCGTCAATTAACTATTTACTAAGCTGTAGTTCCCCATTCTTTCATGATAAATTAATTAATTTATCAATTATTCTGATATGATGAAGTTCTTCCAAACAAAGCGCTCCGTTCCTACGCAGTTCGTTATCGCGCTTAAATAGTAGCAAAGCCTGCTCCCTTCAGGTGAAATTTGAGTCTCCATGTATGATCTTAATCTTATTTTGATAATCCAGGCGAATCCTTTCGGCCTCATTCGACCGTCTACCGTTTGGTTATGTGATCGTATTGGAAACATAACGATTATAATTTTGTTTAAAAAGTCTGGATTGCTTTTCGCAAATTAGACAAACACACGCCGCACATTTTATCCTTTGTGAAAAACTGCGGTACCAGTTTCGCGCCCAACCCTTCATGCACGATACTATAAACGTTTCCGACGCTAATATTGAAATCTTCTGCTATCATTTTACATATCATTCTCCAATCAGAGATACGAAGAACGCACACTCTGCATATTTTCGTCATGAGTGCTCGTTGTTAGTCTGTCTGGTTTTGAATAAAATGCCAAAACGATCCATAATCCTACGTACAACTAACTCATGGTATCCGGATCATATGCATGATTTATCAACTGTTTCAGTACTGTTTCTACCCAGTAGAAAACAAAATCGAATTGCCGCAAGTTGTTCCATTTTGTACCCTTGATAGCCTTAAAAAACTTATAAGATTTGTACGATTACTGTTCGCGAACTACAACGAACTATTTAGTCCAACAAATGTCAAATAACGGCTTGACTTTATATACTATTAGGTGACAGCTCTGTGTACAGCTCTCGCATTATAAGTTGGCGAAGGATGGGAGTGAGTTCGCGCAGATAGAGGAAGGGTAGATTGCGTATCATTGCATGTTATTCGCTATGCAGTAACTGAATCAGAGGGGTGGATGGTACTTTCCTAAATACGTTTAAGGCGCATCCCGACCGCTCGCCGACTTATACTGCGAAAGCTGTACTCTAGCTAGTGATGCAGTGGCGGCTCGTGCAAAAAATTTTAAGGTGTTCTGCAAGTTTTACAAAAAAATTTACCTTGCACGGGCAGTAAGAGGTTGTCTCCCATCGATCTTATCGTGCTTTCTTCGCCTTCCGCACTGAAGTAATGGATTTCTGGAACGATTGTCAATTGTCACACAAAAAAATAAGAGTCACTAAGCACTACTTTACTAACAAATTATTTCTTATAAATTAAATCTATTCTACGTTCTTTTCGATTTGCAAATTTTGTTATCACTTTGTCATTAAAATTGTCTATTTCGGAGATAAACTTTTTTTCGATAGATAGCATGGAAAGAGATGTTAAACGATCTTCGGTCATTGAATTTCTGAGAAACGTCTTAATTCGATTTAGTGTTGAAAAGCATCGTTCGGCCTCTGATGTTGTCATGGGAGTTGTTATTACAATTTCTAATAATTTTCTAGTCTCCTTCAACGTATCTCCCAGATTGTTTTTTATTAAAAATTTTAGAAGAGGTAGTGCGCCTTTTAAAGATCTACAATCAGTTCTTGAGTAAATAACAGACAATTCAGTTCGTAATCTTTCTTTATCAAGGGTGGGATAATAGGAGCATGCGGAAGTGAGTTTGTCCTCAGGAAATTTACTGCAATACTCTCCAAAGCATTCGGAAAAAAAAAGTGATGCCACTACTAGATGCTCTTTAAAATGAAATCGATCTTTTGCACAATTTAGAATAACATCACACACCTCTAAAGCCGAAATTCGATGATTAAATCTGCTGTTATTTGGACGTTTGCGTTTTTCTGGTGGTGGCTCATCCCTTATTAAATCTGTTTAGTCCATTTACTAATTTAACATAACTTATAAACAATGTAACCCGCTATTTTAATTATGTTCCTGTCACTTGGCTTTTGACACATTGTCGAAATTACTTCAAAAACGTCATCTTTCAAATATCTAGTGTTATTTAAATTCTTTTAATAAAATTTGTATCGTATATGTTGTCTTTTCTTCGATCCTACCTTGAATAAATACAATAGTGAGTGTATTCTCTTAAATATTTAATCTTCCTTTCTTGTGATCCTTAATTTTTGGATTTTATATCACTTTATGTTTAACTTCTTTCTATAACAGCTTCTCTGTGCCTGTTTCCTATTACTTTCCATTGTCATTGAACTTGTTATTAAATTCCTTCTGCCAATACTATTCTTATTCCAGTGAATAATTTTTCGATTGTCAATTTATTACAAACAAAATGAATATGGCCATCGCTATACTACTACATTATATTATAACATTATTTTCTTTAGATTGACATTTTTAAATTCGTTATATCTTTTGAATGGAATGTCCGATTTCAATAATTTAAAAAGTATTTTACTGGTTTTGAAATGGTCTTTAATAAAATATCATTTAATAGGATAAGAAATAATACAGAGCTATGGATAATATGGTTTGATTATTGTCGGCACTTTTATTAACTTTTAAAATGTAAAAAAGTAGTTATAGTGGCATAACTACAGTAGATGGACATATGGTTTCGCGGACTTTTTTGTAGATATTAATACGTTCTATAATACTGTAGAACATTTTTTTGTTCTATCAACAATAGTTTCCGCAGCATACGCGATGGCAGATTGTTTGTGACTAATTTTTTCACACCTTGGGTTACATTAATGCACTTTTATTGGGGATATCTTTTTTTTTTAATGTAATATAGCCTATGTCACTCAGTGAAAATGCAGCTTTCTAATGGTGAAAGAATTTTTGAAATCGGTCCAGTAGTTTTTGTGTGAAAGCATTACAAACATACATACAAAAACACAAATGTTTCCTCTTTATAATATTAGTTTAGATACCGAATCATATCGCCCTTCGCGCTGGTGTAAATGCAGCGAACATGCCTGGTAAAATCACGCATTGGTTTAAGACAGTCGGGGGGGTTGCGGGGTGCGCGCGCGTGTTTGAAAGAGCTCTGAGCGCACGTACGTGTGGACCAGATAAGGAACAAGTGAGCGATCGCGCGAATTAGGTTGGTTATTCTACTGGTCACCTATTGTATATTATTTGATAAAATACTATATATAACCGGCGTTAGTGTTGGAATTACGGAAGCGAATATCTCGGCTTCTACTGATCGGATTTTGATGATTGAGGTGTCAAATTGTAGGGTTTGATGTCCTCTACAGGATGATGTAGAAAAATATGCAAATTTTTTGATATACAGGGGGAGAATTTTCACAACAATATGTTACGCTTCTATAAACATCAGAAATGTAGGAAAAATTATGTAAAAGAAAACTAGTTATAACTAATACAGGTTCGCCCGCCCAATTTTTGGGAGCTCTGCAGCACTGCAGCGCTTATGAGCCAGCCGCCACTGTAGTGATGGTATGTTTGTGACTTTGTCTGCTAAAATCATTTATGGAGTTGTTGATACCAATCCGTTTACTTCTATTGTTCCTACTGTTGATATTGTTGTTTGTAGATTCATATTATTTTACCTCGCTGCTGTCTATATACCTCCAAATATTTCTCATGATGATTTTGAGCTAGCGTGCGAGTGCATTGAAGTGATTTTGTTGAATAAGCCAATTATTATCACAGGAAACTTTATTCTATCATTACTTCTTGGCGATCCACTAAATTACTCTAAATGCGCCTCTTTTTTAAACATCTACAATTTGCTTGATTTAAAGCACTTCAACTCGATAAATATTGTGATGTCTCAAGTAACTTTCATTCAAGAAGAATGGCAATTACCCGGAACAACGATCCGACTGTACTGAGTGTTAACGTCTTTTCGCTGGGAATATAATGACACCCGTTTTATATGAAAATTGACTCATGGATATACTGACTACCCATCACTTCTTACCTTCCTTCGCTTTTGTGTTCCTAGATTATCCTCTCGTTCACTCACTACTTTCTCTTTACTCCTGTCCAGGACTAATATCCTTCGTGCAACCCTTATTGTTGGAATGAGCCGGTTTTCAGATCTGTATTAGAAGCACATCTTCCACAATGGCATAAATTATACTTTTTTTTTTCTTGTATGTATATTTTTTTAAACTAGTTGTGTATAGCTCCAAAGAAAAAAAATTAATGAAAGTTATATGTGAATAATGCCTTCATACAAAAAATTGCGATCCAATGTTCACGTAGTAACGAGAAAATGATTTTTATTTATTCGAGTCCGACCCTGTGGCAGTTAAATATAGGGGCGGCAATACGGGTTTCCACCTCTAATTCATCAGCAATTCTCTTTGTCGATGAATTATATTACTCTATCGGTATTTGTCAGTACCACACTCATTTAAAGACAAAAAAATTATATGTAAATAATTCCATATAAATAATTAAAAACCACTTGTACAAGCAGTAGATAAAGCTTTTGTTTTATTATAAACAAAATAATTTTACTTTTAAAAGAACTTTAACGTTTAATCACATTTTAATTAATACGGCATAAGTTTGTCGACATATTCGACGTAAAGGCTATTATTGATATCCACAAAAAACATCGTAATATAAGCACGATATGTGTGGGCACATATGTTTTGATATGAAAATATCAATATTTACTATTTTTATGAATAGGAACTTATTTTGAATGGATTATCTAACCAATGTTAGGAATTTCATCGATTTTTTTGAAGGTCAGTGAACTTTAATTACAGCTGGTACATATAGAATAAACAAAGATATGAACCGACATTAACTACATTTTGGCCCCAAAAATTTTTGATGAATTTCAAATAAATTTATTTTTTGATGTTCAATTAGAAATTTATACGTATTCTTCAGATTCGCATAGCTTTGGTGCTATTCACCGGTAACCCTGTATATGTATATATTTTTCTATTTTTATCCTGTAAATGGGAAACTGTTGGATAACAAACAATTATTATTATTATTAAATACAATTTATATGTTTATACCTAATGTTAATTTTATAATAACTCACATTTACGGATAGCGTTATATATACATAGGTAAATAACGTAGATACATACATTGAAAGGATGCATAAAGAACCAGTATTATTAATACCGTAGGCACGTTTATACCATTGAACGTCAATTATGGATACGACTAAGAATTTAATTGCGATGCATTATCATTTTGACAAGCATTATCAATCAAAGGTCGTACTATACAATGGATGGGTGTAGCGAGTTGTTTATTGAGACAATGATGTTTTGCAGAAGTTGAAAGGAGACTACAATCTTACTGTAAGACGAACTGCTTAATTGAACTCAAACTGAAATATTACTCAATAATATGTTATAGATTATTCTCGCGAGTAACTTATGCAAAGCACGGTTTGATATACTGAACCAAGACCATGTTGTTTATACGACATTAGTATTTCTACATCTTCTACCCGTTTTCATTAATTAAATAAATATAGATTAAATTTAAACTTTATAATATTGTATTTACACAAAGTTTAAATAGCAACACCTGAAAAAAGTTACTTATCATATCCGCATTGTATTAAATAAATTCTCAATCTTACATATCCTGAAGTAAGTTTCTCACTTCAGTGTTTAATAAGAAGTTAGTTCCTAAACCTAATTTCCAAGAATGGTAACAAACAAAATAAACTTGAATCAACCATGAGTAAAGTCTAATAATCAATATTAACGTTATTACGAAGCTAATAAATATGATTATTTTAAATGTGTCATACTTTGAATTAAGTATAGATTAATACATTAAAGATTATTGAGGAATTTCTGATGTCGTGATGTAAGATACATGTAATAGGGGTTTACATAATTCACTATAAGAATCTGATTCGAGCCATGTACTACAATATGTATAATAATAATACGAGGGATGTTTCCAAAGTTCTGGGATTTAGCTATAATTTTTTTATTTTGTCAATTTTCATCAATATTACAATGTAGTTTTTCAACACAATTGCCATTTAATTGAATACACATATCCCAACGATTTGTGACCGTTTCAGGCGTTCCCTTTTCGTGCGTTTCACAAAATTTTCCCCTTTCGGGCGTTCAGTTTATAGATGGGAAGTAAATACGTTCTCAAATATTTTAAATAAGTATAAAATCCGAAACATACAGTTTTTTCTGAGGTAATAGTTAAGTTGCTTTGTTAGCTTTAAGTGTACGAATTTGATAAACACGTGACACAGATTCTATAAGCATGATTTGCTTTGTAATTTGTAGACAGCAATGTTTACATCCTCACTTACTTGCAATTACATACTAATTTGATATTTATAAATATTTCCATAAAAGCCGCAAAAGTCCAAGAATTTATCAATTGATATATTTAATAAACGGCTAAGATATTATCTAAACACTCATGTAGCTATAGAGTAATAGTTAGCAATTTCAAACCTTAAAAACTGACATCTGCTTTCAAAACAGACATCTGCTTTAAAAACAGACATCTGCTTTCAACATCTGACATTTGCTTTCAATAACTGACATCTGCTATCAAAACTGATATCTGCTTTCAAAACCGACTTCTGCTTTCACACTTAACATCTACATTCAATAAGTGACATCTGAACCATTAACACTGTTACTTTATACCCTTTGTACTGCCGCAGCGTTTAAATGGTCAAGCGTACTTACACTTTTTGAGAGAGGACTTACAACAGCTTCTCGAAAATGTACCTTTAGATGTACGCCAGCGTATGTGGTTCCAGTGTGACGGGGCCCCGGCTCATTTTGCACAAGCAGTGCGAAATTTCTTGAACAATCAGTTTCCGGGAAGATGGATTGGCCGTTTTGGACCCGAAGCATGGCCGCCCCGATCTCCAGACCGAACTCCGCTGGATTTCTTTCTGTGGGGACATTTAAAAAATATTGTTTACGCAACCCCAGTTAACGACGTAAATGAGTTGATCAATCGCATCTACGTAAGCGCACAATCAATCAGAGACAGCATCAACATGGAACGCATTCGTGAATCATTGACACGACGATTAACCTTTGTATTGAAGAGGGAGGTGGCAACTTCGAGCATTTACTATAATAACTCCCCACTTCAGCGGTTTCCGAAATGTGGATCTGCCGTGGCGATGTGATAAAATGTACGTATAAAAGCGTATTTATTTTAACAGCGCATTATCTATCCGTTATTTTCTTTTCGCATTCTCAGACGTTGAGGTAGGTTAAAGACATCAATTGATCATTGTATCGGATAGCGCACGTGTAACAGTGCATCAGTTATTTCATTGTGCATACGAAAGCGTCAATAACATTGTGTGCATACAGTGCCATTCAAAACGGTTATACACACTCTAAATAAAAAAATTTTTCTGCACAATTTGTATACATAAAGTACCTACCCTAATTTTTTTATATGCTATTTACATCCCTATGGGCTACTCATACTTCATTGCTCCTTAAGAAGTTCAATATCACCCGGTATATATATATATATATATATATATAAATATATATGTATATATATACTCAACTCTAGCAATAGCTAAGCATTTCCGGGTTCAGCTAATTTAAAATAAATGTGATACTATAGGAAAACTTTGATACTTGGCTATTTACTTATAGTTGAGTGAAGATAAATTTCGTAAATAATTATTATTATATATACATGTTTATATGTATGACGAAATACTAACAATATCTAAATCTATAACTATAACTCATTCTTGTGTACTAGACAACCAACTAACAGACACAACATTATTAAAAACGATGCCTATAAATAATGTATGAAAACTGGATAAATAAAAGAAGCAATAGAAAACATTAATGTTAATTTAAAATTCTTTATTACCTTCTAGACCAACATCACGGGAATAAATCAGCTTCTTGTATTTCAAGTAGCTGTGACCAAATGCCCGTCTCCGTAAAAGCAAAGCGGATAATAAGTTCGTTGAAACACCATAAATCAGCGATGCGGGCCCTGTACAGGCTATTGTATAGCAATCTTATCTGCGGACTAATTAATTAGGGAGCAATCTGCCAATGACGTCGCTATAATATTATATTCTTGTAATATGCAAATGATCGCATGCGATTCAGGTATTCGACATAGATCGCGACGTGCGATATTCTACTGCAGTCTCGACAATGCAGTTTACCAACTACTAAAGTGCTAATTTGTCCTTGTGCATAACGAGAAGGAAGAAGTTGCGTTCCGTTTAATATATTGTAATGACAGAAATGCAATTCGGTTTGTAAAAAATAAACTTCTCAAAACATATTTCGTATTATATTTTACTAAATGTACATGATAATGATGTTCTTTTGCGGCGATATCTAGAGGAGAAGATAAACTATTCTAGTAGATTTAAAAAATATTAATAAATATTTCAGTCCACCTATATTTTCTGCTTGCAAGTGTTTAAGCTAAAAGAGTATTTGATGACTAAAGTATAAAAAAAGAATATATAAACATGCAAATGGGGACGTGTCTAATAAACCTGCCTTTTCATTGACATTTTAGAAAGAAAAACTGCTTATCAATGCTTAAGCCAGAAAGTGTAGCTGATGGAACACCTCATTTTAAGGATATGACTGATTAAATCCATATAACCGAAAAGTGGTTTTACATCAATAAAACATACATGTTACCTGGTAGATGGTGAACAGAAACCGTTCATAATCTGTAAAACTAAACGCTTCCTTACATAAGTAATGTTTCTGGCCGTTGTTAGTCGTCCTCGCTACAAACAATCTCAGAAGAAGCATTTTGACGGTAAACTTGGCATTTGGCCTTTCGTATTTGAAGAGCATACTAAGAGAAGCAGCAAAAATCGCCCTGCTGGTACAATGGAAACTAAAGTTATTTCGAATGTGACTAGAGAAGATTACAGAAAAATGATAAAAATTGCTACTTTCAATTGAACAGAAATGAGCTACATCGAATCGTCGTTCAACAAGATAATGCCAAACCGAATATCGAGCCCCATGATATATGTTTTAAGGATGCTTACCAAAGAATTAACTTAAACATTAAAATGTTCTATCGTCCTGAAATGAACGTTCTCGATCTGGAATTTTTCAATGCCATTCAGTCGTTGCAGTACAAAACCGCTTCCGAAACAGTCGACGAATTAATCAATGACGTTATAAATGCTTCTTACAAATGAAACAGACATGCAATATACATATCTGTAACTGTGCACATGGACAATACACCTCGTATTTTCAGCATTTACTTCTGCTTAAGACACGTGTTTCTGCCATCTATAGGCGTCATCAGTCAAGCTAGTGAAGCAATGTAATACAAATGATACAAATCTTTTTAAGAACAGATTTGTATCTGTATATACATTTACGCTGAAATCGCCTACAAGATATAGCAAATTTGGTCATATAAGGTGGCACTATTTAATAAGTGACATCTGACGGACGAAAGAGACTATGCCGAAAAAGGCGACCTTTCGCTTGACCAGCTATGCTGGTACATAAGCGAAAAAATACGTATAGGTGTAGTCCATTAACACGAGCCAGATGGCGGTAAATATACAAAAAGGTTTAAGTATATCAATACGTTATGCACGTATTTCGCATTTGTTACAAATGAAAAAGACATGCAATATACATATCTGTAACTGTGCACATGGACAATACACCTCGTATTTTCAGCATTTACTTCTGCTTAAGACACGTGTTTCTGCCATCTATAGTGATCCATCCACTGAGGGTAATCGGTCCACTTTAAGCCCTGGATTTTGCCTCTCGAGTCTTTTCAAGCCCACTGTCAGATCCTCTTTTTTAGGCTCTGGCAGAAACGCTAAAACTCATTGCTGTTTTGGCAGCTCCTCGCTCTTCACGAGTTTCCAAACAGTTTCCTTTTCCAAGTAATCTCTCGTAGTGTTGTACGAGTCTTCATCTGCACAGATGACTCCATAGTAGCCGTCCATAAGACGGGAGGATTCAAACCTCGGCGCCTTTTGCGCCCTATCTATGACCATCATCAGAGCCTCTTGTATAGCTCCTACATTTCCCTCAGTCACTAAGCTGACCGGGTAATCTTTAGGAACTATTGCAGCCCTAATACCTTTAACTCACGCCCGAAGCAGAAAACTTCGTGCGCTTAGTTACTTTATACTCAGGAGTGCCCCTAGCCGACACGGTTCGCTTAACGGCCCCTGTTGGCTTAGGTTCTCCCTGAGGTTCTTTTTGGGAAAGGGGGAGCCTTATTTTGCTCGTATCCACCCCCTGTTTCCTCATCTTCTTTAATTTCTTCCTTTGTGTCCCGGAAAGATGTTTTCTTTCCTTGGGTGCACCGTCTGTTTTCGCAACGTTCTCAGTTTCAGTCCGTTGCGTTTCAGTTTTGTTTTTTGGAGTCTCATCAGTCTCCACTGCCAAGGGAGTCTCTATAGACTCCTTAGGTTTTGGATTCTCCTCAGACTCCATCTTTTTAATATTTTGTTTTTTTCCTCGGTTCATATAATTCCCACGAGTATGGAAGAAGTATCAGGTCAATGCCCGCAGAGCTTCCATTATAGGCACAAGGCGTAAATACAAGGGGTGCCGCCTAGTGCTCCCAGGGGAACGTTTGAGACCACATATACCCCAGTGGCTATTCAGCTCTAAGCACGTTGCCTTACACCGTAGCTTGGGAGAGCTGGTCCGCGGTGACAGCTTTCGCTAAGGATTAAAAGGTTTTTAGACCTATCCATCCCGCTTATGACTGCCACTAATCAGGTCCCCCAAGAGAGACCTGACCGTCCCCTTATCGGCCACCTAGGGACGCGCCTGGTGGGTAGCTCAACCCCCGCGGAAGAGGTCCACGAACAGGAAATGGACACTTATTTATGGACAGAAACAAATCTAAAAGCGGACACTTATTTCTGGACGGAGGAAGTATCAAATATAAGAAAATAGTTTTAGCAAGGATTGTGGAAAGGATCTTATCAAGAATAATATAATTACGAGAAAGATAGACACGGTTGCAGAAGAAATTGCTACCTAGGGCGCGCGCAAGCGCAGCGATGGCGTCTGATGATCAAAACAAAACGAACTCGGTAGTTGTATCGCACAATAGTCTAGGAGCTTCTATTTATGGGGTATGCACTTAGTCAGTGGAGACGGGTGTGGGTGACTAAAATAAAAGATGGTAGGTAGCGCCACTCCGTTTTGCTTACAGAAGCTCAGTCTGAAAACGGAGAAAAGGGATTGCGTGATCTTAGGCGCACGCGCATACAGACTATAAACAATACAAACGCTAATAGCAAAACGAAACGAAAAAATGCTACACAGTATACCTGCAATCTAGAAATATATGCTCAAATTCCACCCTGCTAAAGAGAGAATAAAACAAAATAAACGAAGGTAAAGAAAAGGCTCGAAACCAGTACATTAACAATAATTACGAAACTTCTTGCTCAAAAATCTGAAAAATCACAATAAAAAAAAATAAATGGGTGATAATAAATGATCTAGAACTAATTTACAGTATATAACAAAATAATTTGAAACATACATGAGTGGGTAAAAACCACACCAATTTGTGTAATACAAAAGTATTTTTAATAATATAAAATATTATTTACAGTAGTATGAGTTTCAAAAAACAATAATATGAATTCCGAAATGAATGTAGATATTATTAAAAAAAAAATACATCAAAAGTCTGAAGTACAGATATAAATGAAATAAATTAGTCTTTCCCATGGTACCAAACGAAAGCTTTGCAGTAGAGTAATTAAAAAACAATTATACACAAAATAAAATTGTTGTACGTGTATTTCGCAAATTTATAAAACAAGTAAACTATAGTATATTAAGTAACAAGGCTACATGTACACAGCTTTTGTTTATACTAAGTGACGACCAAGTACATATTGCTATAAACTGTGGTTTTTATATTTACTATACCACCGTTCACGACAAATCTATCCAACTAGGATATTCAGTCGGTTTATTTCCAAAAAATGGGACTGCTTTCTTCTCAGGGTTCCAATCGGAAACGTGGAAAATAAATAAGTTAGTTAGTTAGGCGACACTCAAAATTTGTTTGAGAAAAGTTATTATAATATCTTTAAGTTACTTATTAAACTCGAGATGAAAGGATAAGAAATAATATTCACAATAAAAATTTAAATGAAAATTTAATACAAAATCAAAAAAAAGAAAAAAAAATCAATCTTTATAGAGTATAAAGATTAGTATTGCATCATTTAACAATATTATAAAAGGCAAAAATAACGCACGGAAAATGACAGCTACGTGCATTCAAAAACCTCAATGAATACCGAACAACTTTAGAATATAAATCACAAAGAATATTTTTAATTTCTCCCCAGAGAACAATATAAATAAACAAACTTGACAGCTCGAACAAAACTCTAAAACATGCGCACACACATGTCCAAGAAAAAATGCCCTTGAAATCCCAACGTGCAAAATTTTACAGTTACAGTTTTTTACTTAGAAATGTTAAAAATCCTCTTTGTCATCTAACTCAATTAATTAAGACTAAATCTCAATATTACAATATCAATACATTAGAAATACAATATTCAACTCTTTCAATTTAAAAAGATATCTTTTATAAATAAAATATATATATTACTTACGTAAAAAATATATGAGACGCGTAGACAAGAAAGCGTAAAAAATCAATTGAAATTACAACACCAACAACTAATTAAACTCAAAATCAAACCCGAAGTTACATTACAATAGATAATTATCTATTTTAAATAAACTGAACTTTCTCATCTAACTGTTAACTTGTGTCTGTCTACATCTTCCCCCCTGGCTTGCACAAAAAGCCGTCCTTCATACATCCAAGTTTTTTGCTATACATGAAATATACATACAATTTCAAAATAATGGTACATACATTTATAATTAAATTTAAAATATGGTTTATTGCGGAAAAACCATAGCAATATGTTTCGCTCAGAAAAAAGTTACAGACAAGAAAAATTCTCGCGTTAAAAATTGAATTTTAAATATTTTAAAGAGAATGAAAAAAACGATAAATTAATAGAAATTATTTTGTTAAAAATTTAATATAATAAAACACCAAAGCAAATTAAATTGAACTAAAAGTTAATTTAAATTACAAGTAATTACAAAAATATGCAAATATAATATTAACTTACAAAACGTTACTAAAAATTTAAAATTGGATGGATACTAAATTTTAAACTCAAATATTAGCGAATATATGATTTCATTTTTAAATCTTCAGAATGGTATTTAGAGAGAGCAAAATTTATTAAAAAAATATATAAAATCATACGAGTTCACGTATCGTCCTTGTTTCGAATACGGGAGATTGCCAAGGAAGCTGGTAATACGATTGGTCCACCAGGAATATCGTGTTTGAGATCTATTAAAGGTGTCGGCGCCTGCTTTACGACGTCTAGAGGGTTTTCAATATTGTACCGCCATGCATATCAGAAATGCCGCCAAACTCAAGAGCAAAAAGGAAGGGTTCCTCATCCCTTTTACTTCTATATCCAAACGGAATAGTATCGGTGATTTCAACTATACTTACGATCCACGTTTTTATCCGCAATATTCGATTTATCAAACCACGTAGAATTACGTAAGACTTGATTCCCTCAAGAATGTAAAAATGCACTAGCACAATCAACCAATCCTACATACGGCTCCTGATCGAATTCCCAACTCAAGCATCGAACGGTGGTGGAGATGATACGATAGAAATATCCACACGGGGGGTGATAGACGTACACTTGAAAATGAAAATTGAAGCAACCCGTGACGTAAACGAGTATACCGGGCGATAAAACGTTATATAATATAAAAATGATGAAATTCAAAACGTAGCAACTATTTAGATATATAGGATGAAATTTAAAGCGAACCTCTATATAGTATATGGAATGAAATTAAAAGCGTTACAAAATCCAATACGGTTTTAGTAAAGGCAGAAGTATTTAAGATGCAATATTCACATCAACACAGAAAAGTGAACTTATCTTACGTGAATTTGGAAAAAGCTTGATTAGGTAAGAAGGGAAGGTGCATGCATGCATACGCAAAGAAATTGTCCCACCAGTAAAACTCAATGACTGACAAACTCTACAAGCTGAAAATGCTAAATATCTTGGTATGCACTTAAACAAACGGCTTATCAGAACCACATATTTACCAAGCGTAAACAGTCTGGTCTTAAATGAAGCAAAATGTATTTAATCATTGGTTGGACGCCGCAATTCCCCTAGAAAATAAAATTCTACAAAAGAATTTTGAAGAGTATCTAGACTTATGAAATGGAACCATAGGATATTGCGAGTAACGCAAATATTGACATTATTCAAATGTTTCAAAATAAGGTCGTACGTACTATGGTTCACGGTCCTCGTTACATTCAAATGAAGTCATACAACTAAATATATCACTTGCTGAGACGTTGCCGAATACAGTGAAAAATATCTTGGAAGAATAAAGAAAAGTGTATACCAATATATTAAACAGTGAGTTGTTTGCACAAAATAACAATATACGACGACTTAGAATGTGTTCTCCCTCAGATTTAATAAATATATATTTACGTGATATACCGAATGTCCTTGAAATAAAAATCCAACGTATGAAAAATGAAAAGATGTATTTATACAGAATACATACCCAAAATATTTTCCCAAAATTCCCTCTCGTAAGTGAGAAAAAAAATTATAAAAGTATTAAAAAAATTTCGTCACCCCATTTTGCGATCAACTATATTATAAAAGACGATATCTTCAAGTTGACCGACAATAACAAAAAGAAAGTTTTGTTGTTGTCCATCTGGCTTTAAATTTAGTGAAGTTGTTGATTGTTACGTACGTTCGATACGTTTTACATTTACGTCTTCGATTAAAGATATATTGTTGCTAGATTAAATGCCCGTAGAGCACATATCTTACATGTTCTTTTAATACATACCTAATCTTTAAAAATTCACAATAAATTTTTATCAACTTTCGTATCAGATTATAGGACCCTTACCTTATAAAACTTATACACAATATTATCTTCCAGCGCTTTTATAAACATACATATTGCAGTGTGTTTACACTAACGAATTTTTATAACAACCACAGCTGTTACGTATGTAAACATACGCTGTAGCATATATGTGTGCGAAGTATTTACTATTTATACAGATTTTTTAATATTTTGAATTCATAGGCGTCACGTAATTACAATTTTCAGGGTGTTCTTAATTCCGGGGTTCGTGTCGTAATTGAGTCACAATATTTTGGATTTATATTCTTTATAGTTACAACTTTCCATTTATCATGCGTTGTCTCTTTATTTGAAGGATAGCTGTATATCAAACTCAATGTAAATACTTATTATTACTTTTAATTCTAATTTCACAAGGACATAAACTTTTAGAAAAAAAAGAAAAAAACGCGTAAAGAAAAATTAGGAAGATTAATAAAATTTTAACCGCAAACAAGGAACTAGCCTTAAACGATTTTAAATCAGGAGCTAGATCACATTTTAGTGCAATCTAAAAAAAAAGAGAATATATCTTTGAAGGCCGAAGAAAAGCTACTGTTCCTCGTTCTCTTCAAACGGCAAGTGAACGGATAAAAAAGTCACTATTGATACCTTATTGCAGACTTATCTGAAGAACAGAAATACACTAGGCTAATATATGCTTTAAATCATATAAATTACGGACCTGATTTTTTAAGACAAATGTGATCTATTTCGATGAAAAGAAATTCCAGGGAACATGTAGTGGATGCATGTTTATAGTCTACGGAATACGAGATTTGATAAGCTTTATGTAAATAACAATTATAATAGAGAACACTAACAAGAATTAATTTTAAATATCTAGGAAAATATAATTAAGTGACAGGAGCTAGATGAGAAATCTTATACTTTCAATGTACAGAAGATCGAGAACAATTATTAATGCAAAAAACTGCGTAACTTACACATTAAGATATAAAATTTGAAGTTTCTTTTTTAGAGTATGTACGTTGTGTTTGAAAAGAGTAATCGCTCCAAACCAAATTTTAAAAATAGTCGGCTTGACATGTTGTGGTTGTATTTTGGTTTTAGTTTGATTTTTGCGACCACATATTGCTATGAACTTTTCCCCACAAATATTTTGAAAAGTTTAATTATTTTTGAGTGTATTATTATTTTGAATATTTGTAGATATGACTTGCGCAGTTGGAGCAAGCCGTTTGTTTCGCTGTGGACGTTTATAAAACTGTATTTTTTTTTATGCGAAGCCTGCATGCTTGCTGTATCCACAGACACAAGTGTTCAGTGAAGTGAGAAAGGTGTGTTTATTTAAAGATAAATATTTGTCTTTGTTTTAGTAATTTCGGTTTTTGTTTTTTGATTTAATTGTGTTTTTGTGCTTGCGTATATCATTACCGATTTATTTACGAGTTTCTGTATCTCGTTATTGATTTTTAACACTTTCTTACTCATTGTGTCTCGAGTAAATGAACATATTTTTTGCGTAAGTAATATATTTAATAAAAGATATCTTATTTTATATTGAACGAATTGAATATTGTAATTTTCTATTGTATTATTATTATCATCGTTTTGAAATTTAATCTTAGTTATTTGATATAAATGACAAAGAAGGTTTTTAAAATTTCTAGTATAAAAAAAAAACTTCTGTAACTGTAAAATTTCTAGTACGCTTGGGATATCAAGGGCATTTTTTACATGTGGTTGCACATGCGTTAGAGTTTGTTTCGGTCTGTCGTATTAGTTTGTTTTGATTTTGTTACTTGTGGGAGAAATTAAAAAGCATCTTTGTAATTTATTAGTTTTAATTTTGATCGGATGTTATAAAGGAAGTTTTGATCGGATGCAGCTGTCAATTCCATGCGTTCTTTTTACCTTAATAATATTGTTAAATGAGGCAATATTAATCTTTATACTTAATAAAGATTTTTTTTTTTTTTAATTTTTGTATTAAAGTTTCATTTAAATTTTATTGTGTGTATTATTATTAAACCTTATTTCAAAAAGATTACAAGTAACTTAAAGAAAAATAATTATAACATTTGTCAATACTCTATTACTGGCGCATTATAAATTTGTAGAAGAGAAAAACCACTTTTCCGATTGGAACCCTGAGAGGAAAGCAGTTATATTTTTTTAAATTAAACCGACTGAGTATCCTAGTTGGATACATTTGTCGTGAATTGTGAATAAGCAAATTTCAAAATCACAATTCATAGCAATATGTATATTAACGAGTAAAGGTGGGGAATGAATTCTGTTCCTTACATGTTTAATTAAAATGTTAACAGAAGATATATTATATGGACTCCATGCCACACTCGTTCAACAGTTTTAATCTTAATTAATCTCAATACGATCAAAATATGAGAACGTATTTTTTTTAATTCGATTGTATAAAGGTGATTTAGCGGGAGGTGCCATTCAACTACTTGCACCATCTTTCGGAAAAATTTAACATATTCTATTGATTAATTTCTAATATTTAATTTGAAAATAATAACTGTGTAAAAAAGTACCCAAATGGAATCCTAAAATGAATAAACTCCTAATTAGTAGTTCAATCCGATATTTATTTTTTTGGCAGATATGCCAAAAATTTGACAATTCTT
Source organism: Melolontha melolontha (assembly GCA_935421215.2). Lineage (NCBI taxonomy): Eukaryota > Metazoa > Arthropoda > Insecta > Coleoptera > Scarabaeidae > Melolontha > Melolontha melolontha. The sequence continues at coordinate 93,274,290 of OW285235.1, forward strand.
CTTCGAAGGCCACAATTTGTTGCTTGATTTCGCAATTTAAATGTGATTATAAGCGTTTGAAAAATGATGTGAGCAAGACCATCAAATACTATAACAACTAAGAAAATGATATTGTTTTAAATGACCAAAGTATTCACATCAAGGGGATCGCTATCATCGTGAAAATATCGATGAATGCTTGCGTTATATTTTACATGTAGAATTGCTCATGTTCAGGCTGTCAGCAAGGTGGATGCCGTCGCCAATGTAAAATTGTGAACAAAAACGAATACGAACGTTAATCAATAATTTGAAGCTGCGAAAAACCAACGACGATGTTATGAAGGACTGCTACATGAATAAGATCACTTCGTACAATTTCGGTTGCAGTGAAGTGCTTGTTTGCCTGTATGTAGGTACGAAAGATGTATGATCAGTGAAACTTGGCTTCTTATGAATCCAACAGTGGACACATAATACCAAGATATATTCATCGACAGGTAAGGTATTGGCCAAAACTTTTTTGGATCCGAAGTAGATAATTTTCACATACTAACCTTGCAAAGAGGCAACCATATTATGTCACTCTACTTGAAGAAAACAATATCGATAAAACGACCTGAAGAGTCCATAAGAATGTTCTCGTTCATCGTGTCAAGGCGTCTACTCACACTACTCAAATTGTTCGCAAAAAATTAGATCAACTAAGATTTAAAGTTAACACCAAAGTTAGCCCCTAGTGACTTCCACTTATTTCCTAAATTCAAGCTTTCTCTTGTTCAGAAAAAGAACTTATTGCAGCAACGGAGCTATATTTTGAGGAATATCATTACAAAAATGGCATAATGGCACTTTAGCCATGTTGGCCCAATAGAAGTGAAGTTAAAGGAAATATGCTGAAGAATAATAAAAAACTCGATATCCCAAAACGTTTGCTTCAGTTTAGGTCTCACTTCCCACCAAATCCTCCTCGTATACCATGGGTTTCGAGAGTTTTTCAGAAAGCGAAACGTATGTCACTACTTAGTAATATAACATGTAAACGGGAATATATACAACGATAGATTAAAATTAGTCAATTAATATTTCTTTTTCTGATAGCGATAAAGCGATATTAAGTAATCAAATTATAAAAACCGAAACTGTATAAGTTCTTATAATGGGTGATTCAATTCGAGTTTTCTTTATTTTTCTATATTGGCTACACTGTAAATTAGACAGTTGTCATTAATGGCGCGTATTTAACAGATCAAATGTTACTTTGAAACAACACATTTACGAAGCGCTTAACAACCGCTCAACGCGGTGAAATTGTTCAATTGTTCTACAACAATAACAATTCTGCACGAACTGTGTATCGACGTTTACGAAAACCCTTATGGTCAACTTAATCGCCCTACTGAGCGTACAATTCGCAAAGTACAGAAAAAATTAACTGTAGGCATTGGAGATAGAGTAAGCTGTGTGCATCATCGTGACACACATTCAGTTTAAAATATTACAGCTGCGAGTGATAGTGTAGCTGAAAACCGCAAATTTTCGATTAGTTGTCGTTCGCAAACTTTGCCCCTTTCTTACAGAAGAACTTACAACTGCTCGCGTCATGTAAAATTCAGTTAACACAAGAACTGAAACCCAGAGATCATGGACAGCGTAGAACTTTACGCATATTTGGTGTTAAAACAGCAAAAGGAAGTGATGCTGAAGAAAATTTTCTTCATTGATAAAACACATTTCCACCTCTCTGGGTATGTTAATACACAAAATTGCCGCATTTTGGGCGAAATGCTCATATAATATACGAGACACCATTGCATGCCCAAACCGTAACTGTATGGTGCGCATTGTGGTCAGGTTGCGTAATTGGACCTTGCTTTTTTGAAAACAATGAAGGTCAGTAACAGTCAACGGTGAACGCTATAGGAGCATGTTAACCGATTATTTTTAACACGAAATCGAAGATATTGATGTGAAGACATGTAGTTTTCAGCAAGACGACGCAACTTGCCGCAAAATTACATGCTTTGCGTGAAAAGTTCAGAGGTCGCATTATTTCACGTAGCGTAGAGTCGTATCTACGCCAATAAACCTGCAACGTTGGAGATAGACCCGAAACTCACGAAAAAGCAATTGAAAATTTCCTCGAACGAATCAACTGGTGACATAATTGCCTGACATAATTTTCCATAATTAATACCAAATACTCGATTAAAAAAATATAAGATAATGTTAAATTTTGTGTGCTTTTTCTTAAATAAATGTTAGGAAACAGGAATTGTATCACATGTTTATCTATCAATTATTTGGATGCATTATTATATCTACAAAGAAATAGTATATTGTTTAACGAGTTACGAAAGTAACATTTTTTAAGCGAGAGAACATTTTGCCAAGCTCGGCTTCGCCTCATTTGGCAATGTTCGCAAACTTAAAAAAATTATTTCGTTGAGTTAAACACTATACTTTTTCTACGACCTCGCCTATCGCATTATAACAAACTTTAAGAAAACATGTAAACAAATACTTCATTTTCAATTAAAAATTACAAAACTATAGATCATATTTAAATTAGTTATGATTTAAACATTGATACATAGAATATGTAGACCATCGATGGCTTCAAATTTTCCCACGATTTTGCAAAATATTCAAGCAGCACAATTTCCGAATATGAATTTATGTAATTATCAGCAATCTATTCAATAAATTTTACATAGACTTCTTCATACCTCTTTGTCAATTTTTCTCGTAATAAGCACGCATAGTTTTTCTCAGCTTGATTTACTATTTCTGGCGGCGTATTGGGAATATCTAAATCACTTTCTGAATCAGGAATCCTGATAAAGTTTCAAACAGTACAAACTGACGTGATTTAAAAATGATGGGATACAGCGACAGTAGGCAACTAGACGCAGGTGAAATTTAGTAACTGCCGTCACTAGGAACGAAAGTTAACGTTATGGGATTTTCTCTCACTAGTGACGGAAAGTTTTTGCTGCAATATTCCGGTGACGAAAAATGTCTTTTTATAAAGGGTTGTAGAAAAACTTTGTTTAACGAGTACAGAAGAGATTCCTTTCTTTGACAGAGAGACATGGTTTTCAGACACTGTCTTACGATGTGATATATCGGGTGCTAATTTTATGCTAAATTTGATCAGCAATATTATTGATTCTCCATAACGACCTTTTTATATTTACCTTCTTATGCACTCCTGCGAAATTCGGTCTGGTGGTATACTTTGCGTTCGGAGAGGAAGAACCAATATAATGGTAAAATCTCCCAGGGCACATATGAGTAGATGCTTCAAAGAATGTTTTGGAAATTTTCATAATTTTAATTTTAAGTGCATATAGAAGTTACTATTATTTTTTGTTATTGGTTTTATTTGTTAGTTACAGTTAGTTTTAATTTCTTTATGTATTACATAACCCCGTGTTCAATTCTAAGTGCAACGGGTTGGCAACAGAAAACGTTCGGAAAAAAAATTGTTCAATTTAATTTTTGTAAGTGCGCAAGTATAAATAATTAAATGATCCCAACTGCTGTCATAATAAGTTGTCACTGTCATTTATCGTGGAGGCTAGGAGTATTTAATAATCATTATTCTCGTGCTTCCAACAGTTCCATAATGACTATCCTGCTGAGCGAATGCCTTATGAAGTGTTTGAATGTCATCGTAATAGATTAGTAAATAGATTCATGAAAACTGGTAATGTGAATAAGCTGCAGGCTGATAAAGCACCATCTGTGCTAACAGAAGATGGAGAATATTAGGCAACGAATAACTGTCAGTTCTAATAAGTCTGTTAGAAACTTAACAGTTCAAACAGGTACACGTGCGATTCAGAGGTGACTTTTTAGGCGTATTTATGGAATTGTAAGTATTTCTCGTGGAAGAGTACATAAAGCATTAAAGCAAAAATTCCATATGCATTCCTACAAAATTCAAGTTTTGCAATACTTACGTGTTCGAGATTTCGAGCAAAAAAAAATTATTGTCACTGGTTTAATGAAACTTTGGAACAAGATGATTTGGATCACAGCTTCTTTCCTGACGAAGCCTGGCTTCATTTAACAGGATATGTCAATTCTTAGAATTATCATACATAGTCAGCTGAGAATACACATGTTTTTGTGGAATCTGGTCTCCACCCTAGTAAAGTAGATGTATGGATTGCAATGTGAAGAAGGCAAATTATAGGACCAATTTTCGGCGACACAATAAATGCAATGCAATGCAATGCAATATATAAGAATGCTACTGGATCCTTTTATAAATAGCTTATATAACGAGGAACTAACCCGTGGGCATTTCCAAGTAGATGGAGCTCCAGCACATATTGCACGCACTACATTAAATTATCTAGAAGAATTTTATGAAGATCGATTAATTAGTTTCAATCTATGGCCAGCAAATTCGCGTTTGGTTATCTGAAAAATAAAGTTTATAGCAATCAACGAACTACAACCAACGATTACAAATGAAGTACAAAATATTACAGACGAAATGCTGCAGAATGTATTTCATAATATGAGAAAACGAGTAAGTTTATGTTTGCAACAAAATGGTAGACATTTAGAACATCTTTTGTGAAGTTAATTTAACTATGTGCTCTTGAACAGTAATGTGTCAATAAACTTTTGCTTGTTAAAATTTTGTAAGTTAAAAATTTTAATACAAAAGTATTTTTAATAATATAAAATATTATTAAAAATGGGGTGTGAAGAACACAATACAAGTTATATATTTGTGAATGTATCTCCTCTCCAGAGACGCAGATACGTATTTCACCTTTCTACAGGATCGTCGGTACGCCCCTGCTGGAGAAGAGATACATTCAACCAAACATAACTACCTTGCTATCAACCAGAAATTATTAAGACAGATCGTGAAAGAATATTCAGCGCTGTCTACATAATAACTGCCGAACTAAGCAACGTGTTTCTATAGACGGTAACAACCATATCTATAAAAAACTGTATTATCGTGTCTCCACTACTTGTTATATATTTGTGAATGTATAACTTGTATTGTGTTCTTCACACCCCATTTTTAATAATATTTTATATTATTAAAAATACTTTTGTATTATACAAATTGATGTGGTTTTTACCCACTCATGTATGTTTCAAATTATTTTGTTATATACGCATTCGGTTCGCCCGACAAGTAGTGAAGACACGATAATACAGTTTTTTATAGATATGGATGTTACCGTCTACAGAACTGCGTCTCTGGAGAGGAGATACATTCACAAATATATAACTTGTATTGTGTTCTTCACACCCCATTTTTAATAATATTTTATATTATTAAAAATACTTTTGTATTATACAAATTGGTGTGGTTTTTAACCACTCATGTATGTTTCAAATTATTTTGTTAAAAATTTTAAAACGATATATTTTTATGTCTTTGCAAAAAAAACTTATTTTGTGTTCGAAATATTAAAATTCCATAAAAGTAAATATTTTACTATATTTTCAGCTTCAAATTTTCCAATAATTGCTAACACCTTTAAGATTTATTATTATTGACCTGATGATCAAATTCTTAAATTTAGTGATGAACAGTATTGAGAAAATTAAGAATTGATATCAGTCCGGTGACATACAATTTTAATAATATACTCATTTAAATACAATACAAATAGCGCTAGCACAACCTTTACCTACATATTAGATGCTCATTTTATATAACAAAACAAATAATAACAATGAAGTTACATAGTCAATATGGGCAACATTACCGTCCTACCAAATTAAATTTAGCGTTGTCAACCTGATACACATGACCTCGGACACATTGTATATTTATTTTAATCTTTAGTTATCTAATTTATTTTTGTTATACAAAAATGTATTGTCCTGTTAGTGGATGTAGTTTGTACGACAATAATAGTCATTATTATTCAATTATCACCATCAATATACGAAACACCACAATGCTAGAATTTAAACAACTAGAGTTAATAATAGCTAAAGTTTATAAATATTATTTTCTTCTTCTTATTTGTTTGTTTATACAGGGTGTTTCTGAATTGATACGAAAGATTTCAAAGGGTTATTCCTTAGCAAAAATTAAGGGGGTCTTTCATATAACTTTTTGTTCAACACCCTTTTCCCTCCAAGTTACAGTCCTTTAAAATTAGGTAAAAAAATTAGTATTTATTTAATATATCCACTTTGGAAAAATTTAGAAGAATGAAATTTGGCAGATAACTGATGCTAATAAAATGGCAGTTTTTGAGTGTTTTTGTTACCCTAAAATGTAATCACAAGGGGCTGAAAAAAACAACCCATATAATATTTTGCATCAGAACTTTTTAATGCGCCTATATTTTCCTATTTGAAAAATTGATTTAAAAAGGCAGACTCAATCTGCAACTTTTTTATGTCTTGACTTTTTATCATAAAATTGTTAGTTTGATCACAAAAAAATAAAAAACAGCTCAGACTCTTTTCCCATAAATTCACAGAGAGGTAATTATTTATTAAAAAAAAATCAAGTAAGCTGCTGTCAAATGAAGTCATATGACAAAGAGTTTTATTGTCCTGATTTTCTTTAATTTCTAGACAGTTTTATAAGGACTTCAAACATTTTTCACTACTAAATAAAACTTTATTGAAAGAATGGCATTTTTTTATTTAGTTGAAGAATATTGTAAATTAGAACGGATTGACAATAATTGTACTACTAATAACAATTAACAAATTACAAAAAACTAATAATAACGTGGACAAAATTTCAATTACAAAAATCATAATAAATGTTGAAAATGGCGCCCCTCGACCAAAATGCAGGACTCTACTCTTCGTCTAATTGAATTCCGTATTCTTTGAAATAATCCTGGTGTATTTCTAATAGTCTCACGTGCTACGATGATACGATCCCTTAAATCATCGATATTTCCAAGGGGAGTGGAATAAACCAGTGTTTTTAGAAAACCCTAAATGCAAAAGTCCAATGGATTCAAATCTGGAGATCGGGCAGGCCAATTCTGGGTGCCTCCTCGTCCTATCCAGCGATTTGCATAAACTTCGTCTAAGTAGCGACGAGCATTATTACTAAAGTGGGCTGGAGCGCGATCATGCATGAACCATAGTTCTTGCCTAATTTGCACAGGAACATCATCAAAAAGTTGGGGTAACTCTTCTTCAAGGAAATGGCAGTATGCGTCTCCATTTAATCTTATTGGGAGAAAATATGGCCCAATTAAATAATCATCAATAACACCAAGCCACACATTCAATGAAAATTGATGCTGAAATTTAGATTCAGCAATTTCGTGTGGGTTTTCATCTGCCCATATGTGATTATTATGGAAATTTCTGATAGATTCCCGAGCAAAGCTTGCCTCATCAGTAAACAAAATACGAGATAAGAACTGCGGAGCTTGTGTGATCATTTGAATTATCCATTGACAAAAAATTAAACGAGGTAGAAAATCTCGAGGTAAGAGCGCTTGGACTCGTTGGATATGGTCGGGATACAGCATTTGTTCTTTTAAAATTCTAAATACTGTGCAATGGCTCACATTTAACTCTCGGGCAATTTGTCTCGTACTTGTTCCGGGAGATTCTTCAATTAAATTAAGAACAGCCTCCTCTAGTGCTACAGTTCGTACTTCTCGAGAACGTCCGCAATCGACGGTTGTTCTTAAAAAATTTCCTACTTCTCGTAAACGTTGATGAATACGGGCGAATACGCTATGATAGGGTAATGTTCGTTCTGGATATAACTCAGCGTAAATCCTCCAAGCTCTTAATCCATTTCCATTAGCACGACCATATAAAAAATGCATATCTGCCATTTCGGCATTTGTGTAATTTGCCATTTTATTTACTTAATTAGTTTTAGTTCTTCAGAGATTAAAGAATAACACAGAGAAAATCAGGACAATAAAACTATTTGTCATATGATTTCATTTGACAGCAGCTTACTTGATTTTTTTTTAATAAATAACAACCTCTCTGTGAATTTATGGGAAAAGAGTCTGAGCAGTATTTTATTTTTTTGTGATCAAACTAACAATTTTATGATAAAAAGTCAAAACATAAAAAAGTTGCAGATTGAGTCTGTCTTTTTAAATCAATTTTTCAAATAGGAAAATATAGGCGCATTAAAAAGTTCTAATGCAAAATATTATAGGGGTTGTTTTTTTCAGCCCGTTGTGATTACATTTTAGGGTAACAAAAACACTCAAAAACTGCCATTTTATTAGCATCAGTTATCTGCCAAATTTCATTCTTCTAAATTTTTCCAAAGTGGATATATTAAATAAAAATAAATTTTTTTACCTAATTTCAATGGACTTTAACTGTAGGGGGGAAAAGGGTGTTGAACAAAAAGTTATATGAAAGAGCCCCTTAATTTTTGCTAAAGAATCACCCTTTGAAATCTTTCGTATAAATTCAGAAACACACCGTATATTTATTTATTTATTTACTTACTGCCCAACAGGAATACATATTCCAATAACAGGACAAATATATATATTACACTTAGCAATAAAGTAATTATAACTCAATAACACTATCAAAATTCATAAAGAAAAAAAGACAAAAGTTCTACTTAAACCGCCAACATAGCAATCTCAATGACATTAGTAAGGTACATAACATTTACGCGCATGTGTCAGAGATCCCATTAAAATTACTACACATGGCGAAAATGGGAGGTGCGGAAACTATGTTTGTTTTAACGTAACCCACATATTGAAGGCATTTCAGTAACACTATAAAAACTAATAAAACCTCATGTAGGCCCGACTCGTGATGACGTATTTGGGAGTGCAAGTACAATGATGCGAGTGCTTCGTGTATTCTCGTGTACTAACTGTAACGTTTTCTTAGTAAACACCGAAAACACACGAGGCACTCGCATCATTGTACTTGCACTCCCAAATATGTCATCACGAGCCGCGCTTGCGAATAAGTGGTTTTATTAAATGGAAAAATGGAGAAGCAAGACTATTTTAATGTGAAGGACGATCAGTTACTAGAGTAGCAACTGTTTTAGACCCTCAATTTAAAAGAGAAAGTTTTCGTAGTACTGAAAATACTAATGGGGCTACTTCTTTTCTAGAACAAGAAATGTTTAATATTATGAAAATAGATGCTGAAAATAAAATACAAATGCTTGTAATAGAAACAGACATTACTCCACATCAAAAGTCACTTTCATTATTTGAATTTTTGCACCAAAGGATAAGAGAAAGTAAAATCAATTACAGCTGATTTAATAATAACTAAAAGGCAATACTTCGAAAGGCCAAATTTAAATCGGACGTAGATCTCTTTTATTTTGGAAGGTAAGTTTAAAAAAAGGTAATTGCATTTTTTATTTGGATTTTTTTTAAGTAACAGAAATGGAGCTGAAATCCTTAGAACAATGTGCTAGGAAATACTTCTGTATTCTAGTAAGTTCAGCAGAAAGTTAAAAAGAGTTTAGTACAGCTCATTTAATAATAGAACAAACGTGTGCGAGACTAAAAACGAAAAATGTTAATATGATAATGTGCCTAAATAAATGTTTTTAAATATTAATAAGTAACTTAAGTATTTATTTTATTAAAATTACACTCAACCTTTTCTTATTAGTTAAAAAAATAATTCATTGGGTTTCATCTTACTATGCTTTCTAACTATTAAAGATATGAATGCTTAAGCATTCGAAGGGAAGGGAAATTATTTAGACTGCCATACAGAATGTAAGTACATGAAACTTTTTAAATCTATTATGTAACTGTTTGCTTTATCAGTGAAAATTATTTTATTTAAAATTTCTACGTTTTCATTTAACAAATTAAACATTATATCACAAAAATCAGTTCGTTTTACTTGGTCTTCCTCGAAAAGCTTTTGGTGGTTTGATATCTTATATGGCTTACATTTGAATTCTTTCAGTGTTTTGAATATCGTACTGTACGATACTCCAAAATGGTCCGGCTACATCTAAAAGCGATCCTACATAACACAGGATATTCAGCTTCATGTGTTCTGTTAACACGTAATTGTTTTTTTTTTTGTAGGAATTTAGAAAACAAACATCTTCTTTGAATTTGTTAAAAATATTTAAAATTGTCTTCGCATAAGGTATACGCTTGTTAGGATAATTAACTGTTTTACATAAATTATCTATCTTTCAATAAAATGTATTTGATTTAAGATTTAAGTACGAATGAAAAATCAAACATTTGACATTTAGAAAAATACGTCACTGGTGTATAAGTATAACTGGTTGCCTACTATGCACCAATGCATTGACTTTTCTTTTTGAAGCTTTAAACATAGGGTGATGTATGTGTACCGATAAAAAAAGAACCTAGTATAGCATCTGACTGCATTGTAGATTGGAGGGGAAATGAGAATAATTCTGCAATATCTTATAATGAAACTCGGAATCCCATCATAACCCGTGGTCATGCCATCTTTAGGTTTTGTAATGGCGTTATATCTATAGGAATGAAAGAATTCACAAATGCTGAACCGTCTGGTAAGTCAGCACAGCCGGTGCATTGTTCAATAGTGGAAACACTAGTAAAATTTCAGCGAAACATGTATAGCAAGCGCCAAATAAAATGGCGAACGGTGGGGATGCGCCGTAGTCGTTTTAAGTCGTTTTTAAAAACGCGTACACCCACTTACCCACTTGCTTGCAACTTATTTGGCGCTTGCTTTACCTACATTCTAAAAATAACTGCAACGTACAACTAAAAAAGGTTTGAAATAACTTTTCCCTATTAAGAATTTATAAATGATATAAATGATATAAATGATATAAATTATATAAATGGTATAAATTATATAAATGATATAAATGATATAAATGATATAAATGATATAAATGATATAAATGATATAAATGATATAAATGATATAAATGATATAAATGATATAAATGATATAAATGATATAAATGATATAGATGATTAAATAATATAAATGATATAAATGATATAAATTATATAAATGTTATAAGCGTTAAAAATGATTACAACATCCTTTACCTTAATATCAATATCATCATGAAATAAAAATGAAAAAGCAATATTACTTAATTCCCACTTAATTGAGGTAAAATCCCATTACAATTGTTTCGACACACAGTGCGTTGCTCGGATGGAGTTGTATTGCAAACTAAACCTAAAAGATATTGACAAATTTATTATAATGAAAAAATAATTATACTCGGAAGGATGGTTCAATAATAGGCACTTTATATTCAAGATATAAACTTTATTAGACAAAGGGGCCAAAGTTTACCGAGTACAAACATAAAAATGGGACAACCAAAATATATAAAAGAATCAGTTGAAAAATAAGCCTAATAAAGGAGAATCGCCGAAATCTATATGATTGTTGAGTAAAAGTTCTGTATTTTTATATTTCAAAATTTCCATTATTTCAAGTAAATTTAATTCTTGCGATTTATTTTCTGTGTAAAAATTTTAAAGTTATAATTAAAGTTAGGGCTTCTTCTATCAGATGTATTGCATAATGTGAGTTATTCCTGTTATTAATATAACGACGTTCACAGTCTTTGATTCTTTTAGAAAAGAATCTACACGTCTGGCCTATATAAAATTTAGGGCATTCAAATTTGTAAACTCCCGATTTATTGTTTTCATCTATTTTTTTTTTATAGTTTTTAATAATTTTACCTCAATAAAGTGGAAAGCAAGTAATATTGCTTTTTCATTTTTATTTAATTAATGATGAATTACCATCAAGTAAAGGCTACTTCGATTCAAAAAAATGAATATCATTATGTACTGGCTACCTTTTCAAACTGATTTTTTTTTATTTTTTAAATAATTTCTTAGAGTTCTCATATAGGTACAAAGGTATGTTACAATATTTCAATAAATTCCATTAAACTGTTGCAAGCAATATACGTAGTACAGATTCAAATACAGAGCAATGAATTATATGTCAAAACCTAAACTAAAAAACGGAATTTATAGTCGACTAAATAAAACATTAACTCGACTTATCAAATCATTTATCTTGTTATTATCGTCAAAATTATGTACAAAAACTTTTTCCCTTCATTTATACGTCATTTTCTACTACACGGAATCCATAAATTGTTAAAAAAATAGACAGGTGATCTATATATCAATCTTCGATAGTACTTGCCTATTACCTGCTTTAGATTTATAGTTTAATAGAAAGAATTTATTGTATCAGTCTTGGGCACTGTTCACCTTTACAATATCTAAAATAAAATCGGTTGTTTACTTGTCCCTTTTCCGTAATCTAACCTCTTTATCACATAATTTGTAGTTATGCTATAAGATGATGTTCCCTACACCCACTAATTATAATTATCTTTTCTTATAAAAGTATATAAATTAATCCTATAATTAGCTGTTAATTATGCATGTACTAGGAACTTAATCATAAATAATTTAGTCGTCAATGTAGACAGTGTTTAGGTAATTAATATTGTTTATTGGTATCGTATTCAATTTTTAATTAAAAACTCATTATCATACTTAAAATTTACTACTTTTGGCAGCCTACTATATTAAGGGCAGGTTTTATAAAGAACAAAACAATCTTGTAATAGTAATTCGTCGAATAAATATAATAACGTATTACGCACAGTTAATTTATATTTCTTTGTAGAAGTTATTAATATTAGACATTTCTTCAATTTGATCATTCTTGATAACGCAATTTTTTAACAATATTGTTTTGATAATTTCTACCATTTTCAAAGAAAAATCTTGTTCAACTAAATGTGAAGGCACAAGTTACTATATAATGTGCAAGTCCAAGTGTATTATGTATTTGTGTGTAGGGTGTAGCAGTTATTTTGACCATTTTATATTTATATCTATTGTTGGTGTGTTTAAATTCTTTTTTCGGTGCGCTTGTCAGATTTTCATTTTTAGAAATTACTTTTTTATTTCTAATATTTGTAAGTAATACAGTTTTTGTATTGTATTGTAGTTTTCAAACTTCTATATCGGGGTCGGGGAAGTATATATTATTTACTCAATGTTCGGCACATCCCGTTTTTATTACCTTGAATTATAAAACAGTGAAGCTTATCAAACCGCTTAACTTTCCAATAAGGCATTTCCAGAACAAAAATATAGTAAAAAAGTTCTTCCATTTATGATCCTCCATCACGATTGAATTTAGACGGATCCTGTATATGTAAATACAATTTTTCGCCAAGAATCGACTGTAACATCCATTAACAAGTATTTTTCTTAAGTTATACACACGGACCTTCCAAAATTAAGTTTTTACCTCTTCTAAAGTGATCGATTTTGTTCATAATTTCTAGTAAAGCGGGTTGATTATTTCGCGCGTAGACAAACGGAACAATTTAAATAAACAAACTTTATTTTTCTAGACAATTTCTTCTTAATTCGATACATTTGGCCCATCTGTGTTCAAACTTCTATATTTCGTCTGGAATGTAATTTTCTTCTAACACTGCAAAATAATCGTCCACTGTTGAATTTAGCTCTTCATTTGTGCAGAATTTTGTGACTCCGAGGAAATCTTTTAATTCAGGGGATAGATGGTCTGGATAATATGGGGGTGCAGTCATAATTGGAAACTTAATTCTTTTTTTTTTCAGTAACAGTACAGGAATGCATAGGTGCATTATCATGGTGAAAGTGCACTCTTTTCTTAGTCATTCCTGAACGATTTTCAGCGATAGCTGTCTTCAAACGATCTAGAAGATTTACTTAATATTCGGCGTTTACACTTTTGTTCTTTTGAAGATAGTGCATCAATAATATTACTTTTGCATCCCAAAATACCAAAGCCATCACCTTTCCCGCTGATAAAACTGTCTTGGACTACTCTGGAGTTGGTTCTCCACATCTGTTCCACATCTCGGAACGTTGGTTTAGATTCGGGTGTATAATATACCCATGTTTCGTCACAAGAAACAAATCGTGTTGCATTTAAAAATCTCTAAATTATTCACCGATAATTGATAACGAACAGGTCTTTGTTCCGTCGTCGGTAAACGTGGCACCCATCTTGCTGCAAGCTTTCTTATATCAAGTTCTTCATGTAAAATATGAAGCACTCGTTCCTTTGAAATGCCCACTACCTCCACTATTTCTAACGCTTTCAATCTTCGGTCACTTAGCAACAAATCATGGATCATGGACTTTATCTACATTTCTGAACTTGTAGCCGTTTTCTATCATCTTCTAAGCTGTCCCTGCCACGCTTAAATTCATTTCTCCATTTCCCGACGGTTGTATACCCAGAGGATCTCGCATATCATTATTGATTTCGCTAAAGGACAAGCTTATCTTTAAAACATACATAATCACTGCACGATTATCAAAATTATTCATTTACACTTAATTAGTGGCAGCGTAAAATTAAAAAAATTGCCTACGAAAGACGCTTTTTCCCAAATTTATTAAACACTGACAGTAAATTAACAAGACATCAGTTGTCAGAATGTGTGTATTTTCCTCTCTAGGCGATCACACAAATAAGTCAACCCGCCCTCGTAACTTGTTTTCTTTATCTGGTGTTAAGTAAAAGCAATTCTTCGATCCGAGCGTTTAAATGATGTTCCACCTGCTATTGATTAACTGTTCGTGCTGCTGTAAATTCTTATTGATTTGGGTTTTGCAAATCTCAAGTATTATTAAAAACAAAGATAACGTTTACAATGTAGATACGGATCCAATTCCATATACCTGCTTGTGCGACTTCCAAGAAGAGGGCACATAAAAGGACAAGTGTATTATTTGTTTAAGAGGAGTAGGTGACCTAAATTTATGATTCTAAAAATTTTATGTATAAGCGGACGACTAATAAAGTGTTTCGCGATCTTCGTATGATCGTTTTTCCATGCCCATATTCAAGCCATGTTATTTCTTCCTATTAAAAATGATAACTTAGTTGTCAAAATGCCCTTGTAGGATAGAAGTATTAATATATTAAGAGGTTTTGCACATTTTTTACAAATAACTGGTCTACCAATTTAATTCCCAGAGATATTCTTCTCTCAACAGTTGATAAAAATCTAAAAAAAAGTTATGTAACTCGGTGTGTAGTAATATAACCCACATTTTATTCATAACCTAAAAGTATTTTTCCGATTGGCTCCTATTGTAGTGAATTTCAGATATCAAGAAGGACACACTGAAAGCCCTATTTAGTTTACTCAACCAAATTTTGGTTGTGGTGACTAAAATCTTTCTTTAAATATGGGCAAACAAATGTATTGTTGTGCGAAGCAAATAATTTTGTTAATAAAATTTGTTTGTTTTAACAATTGCTTTAATAATGTTAATCAAATAGAATGTTTTGTTCAAATAAAAAGTTTTATATGATCAAATATATGTAATACTTAAAATAACTAATCATTTCCTTGAAATAATTGAGAAATATATATTTAGTTCAAATAAAATTTTCTAAAATTGATCAAATGGAATATTTACTTCAACAATACATTTTATTGATACAAACAGAATAACACTCGGAAGAACAAAACATTTTATGGTAAGAATTAGATAGATGTATTTGTTTATTTGAAATATATATTTTTTATAGTAACAATATTTTTATATTAACTAAAATATATATTGTGCTTCACTTTACTAAATATTTTGTTCAGGTTACTGTATTCCTTTTTTATTTCAAACAATAATTTTATCAGAATTACTTACCTTATATCTGTTACGGCAGCTCTTTTTTATCTCTTAATCAGATTTAATATAAACTCTTACCACAAAACTTCACTTGTTCAGTGAAGTGGTGTAGTAATGTGCTTTGGAAGTGTTTAGTGTTAGTACCACAGTTTTTGAGTACTTGTGTTAAATTTAATATACGTAATATTCGTTTAATATACGTATCTACCGATTTTCAAATCAACTAGTTGTAATCGGTGATGTAAACTAAACTTAATAAACAAGAAAACGAAATTTGCGAGGATCTTGTTATAAAATAGGGTACAAATATAGATGCTAGAAAACAAATGAATGTGCATAGCATTTATACTACTAAATCTATAATATAGGTGCAGTGATAAATTTGAAAAATTCATTTGAGAAACGTAAATTTTGGGAAATACTAACAGTTGCTTACTCAAATGATATCTATGTGAAATAAACCGTATCTTAGATAGAATGTTGAAATGCTACGTCTTAAATGTCTAGTCCGGTGTATTCTGACAATATAGTATTATAAATATAATTTAGCTGAACACTAAATAGTATTTAATGGGCTAATACCTTAGCATAGTGTTTATTAGGTGAATATATGGAACAAAATATTCAACTTTTATTGTATCAAATTTATTACAAAAAGAAAATATTTACAAATCTCAAGATCTTATTACTTAAATAAATATTTAGTTTCTAATTTATAGTATGTTAATGCTAAATAAAAGTGCAATACCTTACTTTCAGATAATTCGCCTTCCAAATAGTTCTATGGCAGCATCGTCAGACACAAATTTTTTTTAACTCCAATATTTTATTAAAGAAGTTTTTCCATCCATCCAGGAGTTTAAGGGATCCATTACTAAACATAAATTCGAAATCTATATCGATCTAAAAAGAACATTAAATTGACACTGTACACAAGTACTTTTTCTTCAAATATATATTACCAAAGTATATCCTGGCACCAGAGTTAAACTACTCAAGTCGACTAAAAATTCTTGGATAGTGCGTTTTTAGCTTTGTTGCCTTATTGGATTGGTAGCCTTCCAATAGTAGAAGACATGATCCCATTTCTTGTTTAAGCCATAAAGTACTATCACTTCAACCTAAAATATGATATAGCAATTAATCATATGGTATTTCTGGAGCCAAGGGAATTCACATGAATATTCTATCTCTTGGTTTGATATGAACTAGAATACAGTGTATAATAGATAGATGGCTATGCTATCATTTCGTTATACACAATTACAGTACTCGTAGATATACACTTGAGGTCATTAACAATAAGTCATATTTAAATACGTCTAATTGTTTTAAAAACTTTATTCTCTTTCGAATTTGAGAAATTACTTCTTTAATGTGATGTTCATCCATGTCCATCACAATTTAATTTTCTATATAAATAAAAATGGGGTATTGGTAATATAAATATTCAAACAAAACTATTCATTAAAAATGTAACAATTTGAGTCAATGTCAATGCAAAAAATGTAGTAAATAAATCAACGTTTTTTCTTTAGGAAAAAAAAGTTACCAACAAAATAGTAGAGCAAATAGTGATTGACGTTTAGGCTAACCTTTCTAAATTTAATAAAAAGTGAGATACCATGCAGACACACCTTGATAAAAACTATGGCTATAAGACTATGATTGCAAATGCGTATATTAACTCCAACTGTTATCGGCAATATGGAAGAAATTTTTATTTTTTAATCGGTTACAAATTGCATTACACACATACTTACCTCTAAAAATAGGGACGGCACCGAGTTCGTTCCCAAATCCACAGGTAACAAAATGATATAGACCGAATTCGTTCCGGGGTCTTAGCCGAATTCGTTCCCAAAGTTGTAGGTGTATACATTAGATGATTAAAAGATAAGGACGAAGGCGTTTTTAAAAATACTCAAACCATAGCAAACATGTATGTATTCAAATACAATATAGAAAAATATTTACAAATATACATATTATAACAAATATATACACACGTGCAATCTCGTGGTTATTGTCGGCTACACATATTTTAAGTGCATGGCACTTTTTAAAATAGTCAAATATTCAAATACATTATATGTACATATTATACAGCAAATATATACAACGTGCAAAATTATGTCAAAATATTTATTACATTTATTCAATTTTCGTTAATATTATGCACATTTGCATGTACGACGACATTTCTGCCCAAATTTGTGGTGGAAAGTAGCATCCTCAGAAATATATGTATGAACTAAATAGTCTAAAAATTATATTACACTTGCGTTGTCTGGTCGCAACGACATGAAATTTTCAATAAAACATTCTTCAACGTCCTTGGGGTTTAAAAAGGGAAGACCAAATACGTAGGTTAAAAAATGTGATGTTTCTGAGTCTTTATTCCGAAATTCAGTGGAGAGACTCAATTCTTGAATTTTGCGCCACCTGTCAATAATTGGAAAACATAAATATTAAAATTAATTATTTTAAGAAACCACAGTAATTACTTACCAAGACTGATCTAAATGAAAACGACATCCTTTAATGACAGTTGTTGGAAAAACAGCGGAAATAGCTTTATGAATCGCAATTTCAAAATCTACCGTAAATAGTTTGGGAAAAAAATTATAACCAAGTTTTTGGCATTCTTGCACCAAATAACGAAACGCCGATTGATAAGTTTCAAATCTCTTATTTGGGAGTAAAAAATACGCGAGAGGTATATAGTGGTTATTCTTGATTCCATGAATAGTGAATAGTTGTAGAAAGAATCTAGGACAATATTCAAATGTTCCATCTGCATATAATGTTGTTATATTTTCGCACATAAATTCTAAATTTGTTTTACATGAAAACATTATGATGTGATTTTCTTCATCGTTCACATATAAAAATGTTTCCTGTTTATTTGTTTCTATTGGCAGTTTCTTTAACTGTTGATGTATGTCGTAAACATTTTTTGGTAATTTTGGTAAAACTGATTTTCTCGCTTGGTATATATTCTTCCTAATACAGTTCACGTCATTAACAGTAAGTGTCTCAATGTGCCTATTTTGCAGTTCTTTATGTACAAGTTTCATAGGAGGTTCGCACAA
The DNA here is from genome assembly GCA_935421215.2 of Melolontha melolontha. Lineage (NCBI taxonomy): Eukaryota > Metazoa > Arthropoda > Insecta > Coleoptera > Scarabaeidae > Melolontha > Melolontha melolontha. The sequence continues at coordinate 93,293,023 of OW285235.1, forward strand.
ATCATCAACTGCTTTACGTTTCAGACCGTTACTTAATATATTTCTATTAATTATTCCAGTTGTAATTTTATCGTGACTATGTATTGCCGACATTTGCACTACACTGTTGTCGGCACCTTCGGTTTTTACAAATGCTTTGCACAAATTTGCTTTACAACGCGACGTACAAGTCCATCTTTTAATACCATTGGCCAACTCTTTATGAAACGTAAATTTATAACCATCCAACACCAGCATTGTTTTTCCTTTTTCACTTTGTTCAAACTGTACAACACTCATGGCTTATTAGTTATTACTTCCACTTACAACGTCAAAAGTAAAACTGATTGTTATTGCAAAATATCTTACCAGGTAAACTTTGACAAATTTAGGAGTAATTAGAGGAAGGGATAATAGCACGCAATGTATGCATATTGGTTTCTGATCGGGTAATGAAATTCTCATTATATATAAAACATGGCATTTACTCTATCTTATAGTTTTATTATAAATGTGTTACAATTAAAATACCTCATTATCTCTTATTCCTCTTAATGTATACACCGGCAACTTTTGGAACGAATTCGGCTAAGACTCCGGAACGAATTCGGTCTATATCATTTTATTACCTGCGGATTTGGGAACTAACTCGGCTCCGCCGAAAAATAGTTATTAAATCGCTAAAATCCCATCACGAACTCAACAAAAGACACTAAACCACATTAAACATAACAATATAACACCATGCTCGCGAGAATAAAATATAAAGATAAAAGTCGCTGCATGTTGAATCATGTGCTAAGACGCAGGTGGCTAATCGCCATTTCATTGGCTAGAAATAAACTTTGACGCCAAACTGTATATTTCGCCCAAATATAGGTATAATTATTCCCCGGAAGAATCAAATTTATTTGAGTTAACAAAATACCGATTTTATCTCAACAATGTGAAAATAATTGAAGCAATCTAACGTTTTGACACTGTTGAACTAAATTATTGTGTTAAAATCATAATGAACTCCATAATTTGTTTGAATATATGTATTAATATTTTTAACCAAATAGTTTGTTTCAATCAATATCGTCTATTTTTTGCATATATTTGAAACAACAAAGGAAACAACAAACTTGTTGCAAAGAAAATATGCTTAACAAAATAGATTTGATTGGTTTAAATATATCGGTTTTTCAGTGCAGGACAGTTTTTGCGAGGCAAAATATTGAGGGTAACTGAAAACCATAAAATCTGGAGCGGACAAAAAGTGAAAAATATTACTCCTAGTACTTAAGATACTTGGAGACTTTAATCAAAACCGTGACAATAAGAAAAGAATTAACACTTCATTGCTCTTTACCATGATTGCTTCCGGGATTCCAAGGACACGCATCCCGCCCAGAATCCCAGAAGCAATCATGGACAACGAACACGGAAGCCTACAAGCTAGATTTCCCTTCGCCATATTTACCAATACTATCCTCCTCATATTAGGAGGAAGGCGGACGGTTTATGGACAATATCTTCTCGAAAAATAAAATGCGCACAGCAGAAAAGGAAAAAACCACTGACAGAAGTAAGCATTTAGGGATAGTGTAAGATACAGGCAGAATTTCACAAAAACGAAGAATCAAAGAATTATATTCGATTCTATTTGCGAGATTAAGATCGTAGATGTTGCATTCATCCATTACTTGGGCGACTGTTGGCGACTATTGATAAAGTTGCAAGTCAAAAAGTAGGTGTTCGATGACTTTTCATTCGTTAGGATCGAAACGCTTCATTTCGACATTGACTTAGAGATCGCCCTGAAATTTACTAGCAAGAAAACTTTCAACAAAATACAGAACTATCAAAATTCCTTCAGCGAATAAACTGGGAATTGCGATCCTTAGATCTTAAAATCATACCAAAAATCAAGAATGATTACGAATTAATGACAGCTCGCGCCGTCCACCTCTAGTAGTAAAATTTTAGTTAAGTGTGCACAAACATATTCCTGTGTATTCTACTTGAGGCAAACGTAAAATTGATTATTCAATGAAAAATTGCACAAATATATATTTTTCACAGACTTTGTATATGTGTTTATCTCAGGGTGTTTATTGGCTTTTCGGTGCAAAACCTAGCATCGAATGAGGTATATATAGTGGTCAGAGAAATAAAACAAACACTACTGTGTTACTAAAAGGTTTATTGCAAATACATCTTGATGTAGAGTTCTATGTAAATTATAACGTCGAACACCTGTACATATATATATATATATATATATATATATATGAAAAATTTTGTGAAAAACTTATCTGCGCGGAATGTGCATATATCGATATTTCACTGTTTTTTACAGATCATCAGTGCACCTTACCGAAGACAGACATGTTATTCACTTCTATACTACGTGTATATATACGAACTGTAATGAACTTCATGTGTATGAGAATTAATAATTATTAAATCTCATTTTACATGCGATTGTCGCTATAATTTGTTGCATTTAATTCTACAATTCGGCAAATCACTTTTGCCCTAGATTGTAGACGCAACAAGCCGCGACATCAACTGTACAAGTTGTCAGTACAAATGAAAAATTTTGTGAAAAACTTATCTGCGCGGAATGTGCATATATCGATATTTCACTGTTTTTTACAGATCATCAGTGCACCTTACCGAAGACAGACATGTTATTCACTTCTATACTACGTGTATATATACGAACTGTAATGAACTTCATGTGTATGAGAATTAATAATTATTAAATCTCATTTTACATGCGATTGTCGCTATAATTTGTTGCATTTAATTCTACAATTCGGCAAATCACTTTTGCCCTAGATTGTAGACGCAACAAGCCGCGACATCAACTGTACAAGTTGTCAGTACAAATGAAAAATTTTGTGAAAAACTTATCTGCGCGGAATGTGCATATATCGATATTTCACTGTTTTTTACAGATCATCAGTGCACCTTACCGAAGACAGACATGTTATTCACTTCTATACTACGTGTATATATACGAACTGTAATGAACTTCATGTGTATGAGAATTAATAATTATTAAATCTCATTTTACATGCGATTGTCGCTATAATTTGTTGCATTTAATGAAGTTCATTACAGTTCGTATATATACACGTAGTATAGAAGTGAATAACATGTCTGTCTTCGGTAAGGTGCACTGATGATCTGTAAAAAACAGTGAAATATCGATATATGCACATTCCGCGCAGATAAGTTTTTCACAAAATTTTTCATTTGTACTGACAACTTGTACAGTTGATGTCGCGGCTTGTTGCGTCTACAATCTAGGGCAAAAGTGATTTGCCGAATTGTAGAATTAAATGCAACAAATTATAGCGACAATCGCATGTAAAATGAGATTTAATAATTATTAATTCTCATACACATGAAGTTCATTACAGTTCGTATATATACACGTAGTATAGAAGTGAATAACATGTCTGTCTTCGGTAAGGTGCACTGATGATCTGTAAAAAACAGTGAAATATCGATATATGCACATTCCGCGCAGATAAGTTTTTCACAAAATTTTTCATTTGTACTGACAACTTGTACAGTTGATGTCGCGGCTTGTTGCGTCTACAATCTAGGGCAAAAGTGATTTGCCGAATTGTAGAATTAAATGCAACAAATTATAGCGACAATCGCATGTAAAATGAGATTTAATAATTATTAATTCTCATACACATGAAGTTCATATATATATATATATATATATATATATATATATATATTATCTAAACAATATTCATAGAATTTTGTCATGTGAGTAATAACTAAAGACAGGATGCATGAGGCCGAAATTACGGTGGTCCATATAAATAATCTATAACATCGCTAAGTACAACACGCAGTTATTGAATAGCACTATTCATTCGGTTAACCGCACATCTTACTTCATTACTACTTCAATATTACAGTGAAATTCCCTGCTTCATGGACGTAGATAGAAGAGTGAGGAGTTTTTATAATTTATTTTATTTATTAGTTTATATTTCGCAAAATAAATAAAGTACAGTGAGTTAGTTCTTTTTTTTTCATTGTTTTAACTGTTAATTACATACTTCGTAATTTTTATAATAGATCCTTTTATCGAATCTACTTCTCCCAATTATTTTGAGGTAAGTGTCCAGTGAATTTCGTTTCAATTACTTACACATACATTTTTAGTTTTTATTCATTTAGATCTAGAACATTGTTTAAGTTGCTTTTTCTGATATGATATGGAACAACGTCGAGAATGGCATCGTGAAACAATTGTGAGTTAGCGGGGGATTGTGAGGATTAACGGTCATACTGATTGTATGTCCATTGCCAGTGATTCCGAAATTATTTGCAAAGTCTAGAAAATATCGTTAAAAAGTTCCGCGGAATCGCACGTAAAACGTGACTTAGCATCACAAACACATACACAGAAATTAGACCCGTTAGAATCTGACAATTTTAACGATGAACTCTGTGAAACTTTAATGGCGGCAAATATTATAGGAAATAAACTTAACAATTCCACCTTCAAAACATTTCTCCAAAAATATACTAGTCAAAATGTTCCGGATGAAGCCACCTTACGCAAATATTATGTTCCTAGGTGCTACACGAAAGCAGTAGAACGCATTAGAAGCCATCTTTCAAATCAATACGTGTGGATAAGTGCCGACGCAACTGTCAATAAATTAGAACGCTATGTGGTAAATGTTTAAGCTGGTGTACTCCATCCAACTATTCCATATAACGCATATGTAATAGCAACAAAAGTTATAAATACAGCGGAAACAGTAGCTAAATCCATTTACGAGAATATAGATCAATTGCTTCATTCTGACGACAGGTGCAAAGAAAAAATACTTTTATTTGTCTGACAATGCTGCATATACAGGGTGGGGCACAGGAACAGGATGTTTTTCGAATGCATAATATTCGACCATTAGAAAAGGAAAGAGCATTTGACAGGTGGGTATACCTTCCCTGACTCAAAGCATTTTACTGTCAGTTACTGTCATGGAGCCGTGGACGCTAGAACAGCGCATATTTGCATATGATTCTTTCGTTAGAAGTGGTGAATAAGTGACTACGGTTCAACGTGAATTTCGTCGGAGATTCAATGTTAATCGAAATGACTCTATCCCCACGCGTAACACAATCCTACGTTGGGTTCATAATCTTCGAACACGAGGCTCAATACTCAAAATAAAACCGCTCGGATCCCAACGTACAGTGCGCACTCCAGAGAACGTTGAAAGGGTTAGACAAGCGATACTGCGAAGCCCACGCCGCTCTGCTCGGGCTCATTCGGCCGGACTGCGAATCAGTAATCGTACTGTAAGAAGGATTTTACATGGTGAATTACATTTGCATCCATACAAAATAGCGGTTGTGCAGGAATTGAATGAAAGGGTTACCAGCAACGAGTGAATTTTGCCCAACAAATGCTTACACTTTATGAGCAGAACGAAAACATGTTGGTGGTAATGAGTGATGAAGCCCATTTCCACCTTAATGGGGCTGTCAAAAGACAAAATTGTCGGTATTGGAATGCCGAAAACCCTCAAGAGCTTCATCAAAAACCGCTGCACAGTCCTAAGGTTACAGTTTGGTGCGCAGTGGGGGGTTTGGCGTTATCGGTCCCTATTTTTTTGAACAAAACGATGTTACCCTTACTGTAACATCGGCGCGTTACATTAATATGGTGAACATCTATTTTATCCCTGAATTGCAAAAAAAGAGGTTTGGATCCTCTACAATTATGGTTTCAGCAAGATGGAGCCACGGCACACACCGTCAGAGCGTGTATTGCTGTTCTTCGTACTCTGTTTCCTAATCATCTCATTTCGAGATTTGGCGATGTTTTATGGCCTCCTCGGTCTCCCGACTTGTCCACATGTGATTTCTTTCTATGGGGGTTCCTCAAGTCTCGTGTTTACGAGGGTGGACCTCGTACGTTACAAGAACTGAAGGAAGCGATACGTCAACAAGTTAATCTAATTCCTAGAAACCTGCTGGAAAGAGTGGAAGTCAATTTTCGTGAACGACTACAACATTGCGTAAACGAAAACGGACATCACATGTCTAAAGTAATTTTTCGCATATTATAAAATGCTAAATTCTTGCGTATGTAATCCTAACAATAAATTTCTTTTAAAGCAAAAACTGACGATTTTATTATTATTTCAAAAACATCCGATTGCCGTGCCCCACCCTGTATGTTAGAAACAGACAGACTATTAAAGGAAACATATCCTAATATGCTGCATATTACTTGTGTAGCACACACTCCCCACAGAATCTGTGAATATATCAGAGATACCTTTCCGGATGTTGATAAACTTGTATCCGCTTTTAAAAAAGTTTTCAGAAAAGCACCAGTGAGACTAGCTCTTTACAGAGAAAAACTTCCATCTTTGTCACTGCCTCCCTCTCCAGTAATAACTAGATGCGGAACATGGTTGGAAGCTAATGGTTTTTATGCAGAGAATTTCGATAGTTTACAAAATTTCGTTACATGTTTAAATGACGATGCTCGAAGTATTTCTGAGTGCACGGAACTAATACAAATTCCAAATTTAAAAAATCAGTTTTACTTTCTTCTTACTGTATCTGTATACACTTGTGGTCCAAATATTGGAATTTCACCTTTAATTAGTGAACATAATTAGAGCACCTATGTTGCACTGTTAATAATAAACAATCATATAGAAAACATTTCTATACTTAAAATATTTTTTTTATAAATTATTTAAGTCATAAAATTATGTTTTAAGTCATGTATATGAGTTGGGTTTGATGTTATAACGAAATAAGTACATATTTTCACATTTACTTATGCACCAATGAACTCAATTGAATGGAGAATTTCACAGCAATATGTATATATAATACATAAGTTGACTTTTAATGTTACAATTCATATTATAATAGTATAATAATAGTATAATATAATAATAATATCTTTTTAATCAGTAAATTTAAAAAGAATGGTTAGATAATTTTAATACATACAAAATATTTTATTTAAATAAGTTCAAGTTTTATTAAAGTGATACGTGATATATAGATATCCAAATTTCTCAATAAAAATAATATAAAATTTTCTTTATTCGTAAATGTTTTAATTCACGCGAATTTGCTGTTTGCAATAAAATTATTCACCCTAATCCATTTACATATTCCTCATGGAAAATGTAAGTGGTCATATTAGTATCTTTATAACTGAAATAATTCTTTCATTTAAGCAAAATTAAAGCAAAAATATATATTGCACATGTGATTAGATAAATTACATTGCACAGTCGGTAAATCGACTGCCTCTTGCAACAATATAATGATTTCGATATTCTCACTGATAAGAGTCCCCGGTATTCGTGCATTCGTGCATGAAATAGGTAAATTCGTGTCATTTATTATATGTCCTCGTTCTTACTAAAAGAGAATGGAAAGAAGAGATAACAGTAATTAAATAAATTAAACGACAAAATAAGTTGGTGGAATGGCGTAACATTATAATACAGTCTAAACAGAAGAAAGTACTGGCTATAATTTGACCTAATTATAAAAATGTAGGTATTTATATTAGTGAATAAGTGCCATTAACCAATTTTACAACGTTATCTATATTAAAACAAACTTCACTCTAAATGTTCTTCTGATACCCCATTTGATTAAAGTTCTATAATGTAGAGATATCGTAAACATAACTTAAACGTAAGTTAATCATCTTACGTTAGAATCAAAGAAAAAATAAGAAAAAAGACTTTAAGGTGATTCATTTACACACTTCAAATGAAAGTATTATATTTCTATATATATGTACAGCTAGTGAATAAAATTAAAAATATTTAAGAGCCAACAGAAGACCAATTACATTTATAGAACAATCATAAAAACATCATAACGTACAGTTGAGAAAAAAAGGATTTACTTCATTGTGTTGCTAAAAGAAAGAAAAAACGAATATACAAAATTAATAATAAGATTACTGCATAATTTCACAAATATCAGTAGTTCGTAAGTTAGAAATTTATCTAAGTATCTCTGTTCGCCAATACATTGTATTTCAGAATTAATGTAATATTAAATAGTAATAGACGGCTGCACTCGAATTGCACGCAAGATGTTTACCTGCATCGGGCAATGCTTTTAATCTCTTTTGTGGGCACACACGAATTGCACGCACATTTTAAAATAGGAAGCACTCGAATTGCACGCATTTAATCATTAGGTGGTTTGATAAGAGACAAAATGAAGTTATATTTTATAATGCAAAGATTAACTTACTAGAATAAATAATACAATAAATAAATTTATAAAAGTTACTTTATTTATTAGATTTGAGTACAGTGTATGAAATGGCAATTACAAAATTTATCCTAGTGATAGTATTACTCTTATACTGCTCAATTAAATTATTAACATACATTTCTGCCGCGATAACGTTTTCTTGTGAGTATTTGCACTAATACTATTAATTTTAACATACGTGTCTATTTGAAACTGCAGCAAAGTCTCTACGAAAAGAAAAATGTTCGGATGAGCTACGTAGAAAGCTGAATTAAATTTAGAGTGAAAAGATTCACAGCTATTGGTTGTTCTACGGAATGAACTCTCACATTTAGCCCAAACTTCAGGCGGAAACATGGCTTCTTCACTAATATATGTGTCCACTAGATAATCAGAATATTTTACTAATTTGTGATTATCTGGCATATTACACTGAAAATCAAAAACAAAGCAGTCACCGACTTCATCCGGGGGGTAAATAGGTAAGCCCAAACGTATGCCTCAACCACTTACCAACATCTGATTGTTTATCTTTATAGTCTTTCACTAAGCCACACTTTTTAATTTGTCGCCACCATGCTTGCGATAAGTGAAAGCGGCAACCAACGACTTTTACATTTGGCCACAAATCACGCACTGCTTTATGTATGGCATTTTCAAAGTCTATAACAATCGTCTGAGGTTTCAGTGATAAATCCAATTCCGCACATAGCAAGAATCTGTAGAGAGGCCTTGTAGGCTATAGATTCCTTGCTGTTTAGTAAAATATACACAGTTGGTGTAAAACAATTGTTTTGAACTGTGTGAACTGTAAGCAGTTGTAAGAAATATTTTGTGGAACAGCTAAAAGTACCATCCATTAATAAAATATCACTCTTACACAGCTGCCTCAGATTAGTCTCGCACGAGAATATCACAATGTTGTTGTGGTTGTCATTATAGAGTAAAAAGCATTCGTTCAGATTTGTATTTATATCCATTTTCGCTAATGTACTATGAACTTCTTGAATTCCTGTTGGAATTTTTGCATATTTCTTTACTCTTGCATAATTTATATTGTTTCTAATGTAACGTACATCACTGACTGTTACTTCATTGAAATCATTCGAACTCAATTTAGCTATCTCCTTACGAATCAGCTTAGAGGGTGGCTCCGTAGGGTCCTCCACAGCTTTACGTTTTACAGAATTAGAAATAACATTACGTATTAGTTTTCCTTTGTCAACACTATGATTATGACACTCAAACTTCCTTGTAATAACATCGCCCACTGTATAAACCTTAGCTGTGCATTTTCTTACTGTACATCTCCAATATACTTCGGACGAAGCCATCACCCGAGATTTGTAATACTTGAAATTATTTAGTACAATAAGTACTTTTCCTTTTTCACTGAACACTTCGATACGGTTTTCCATTTTAAACAATGATACTAAGAGACACTACTTATTAACTCAAAGAAAACTGACGACTAACTCAACGAAAACTGGCTACAGTGAATTTGAGTAGGTATTTATGTTTCTATACTACATATCATTAAGATGTTATTAAAATGCAGTTAAGTAGGACGGCCGTTAAGAAAACCATGAAATTACCTACGTAAATACCGCGATATCATAAAGTTTCTGGGTCCAAGATGGCATTGAAATAGAAAATATATGTCTGAACTTTATCCATATTATCATACTGGTAACTTAACCTTAATTTTTGAAAATTATTTTGATAGTGTCATCGTGACATCAATAAATATGTCATTTGATTTAATAAAGATACAATAAAACAACAAACTCAGCTTGTATTCAAAATTTTATTAATAAAAAAAGGCAAAATTAAAGCAAATGTTGAAATTGTTGTCCGTTATTTTCAATTCCCAATGTGACACGCCTTTTCATGCTGTTAAAGGCATTTTGCAGCATTGCGGGCGTTATTAATGCACGTTCCTCAATAATTCTTTGTTGCATATCTTGCAAATTAGCAACAGGAGTTTTAAATATTCTATTCTCTAGGTGAGGAAACACAAAAAAGTCCATAATTGTCAAACAAGGTCATCGTGGTGGAAACTCAACTTCCGTATGTAAACTTATGATCCGATCGTCAAAAAACTCACGAAGAAAAGCAATATTTTCTCGTGTTGTGTGTGCCGTTGCTCCATCTTGTTGAAAGTATCCATATTGCAATTCATCATCATGCAACTGTTCAATAAATTCATTCAGAATGTTTCTATACCTATCAGCATTAATTGTGAAATTAAAAAAAATAGGGCCAACAACTCTGCGGCGAGAAACTGCTAGCCAAACACCAAGTTTCGCATTATGGAGAAACGATTCAATAAAAATATGAGGATTTTCACTACTCCACATTCGAGTATTTTGGGAATTGACATACCCCGAAAGATGAAACTATGCTTCATCAGAGAAAAATGACAAATTTAGCAGGTCATCATCTTCTATTAAGTTATTTGCAAACCACTGGCAGTGCGCACGACGTCTAGGGTAGTCTACCGGCAAAATAGCAGGTAGGCTACCCTAGATAGATGTGATTGCATCTTATACGGATGCATGTGTAAGTTTTTCTTTACAATTTTCTGACATGTTCCATAAGAAAGTCCAATCTCTTGAGAAAGGCGTTTCAAAGGTTTTGTGGGTTCATTTACCATACGTTGACGAACATCATTTATAACTTGTTCCGAACGAACAGTTGGTCTACCAGTACGTGATTTATGACCCACAGAACCAGTCTCACGAAACACACCAACACAATTGGAAAGGCAATTATAAAAATCTTTGGGAATTACAGCTAACTCTGGAAAGTGCTCTCTAAAATCATCCAAACATGCACGTTGACTGTATACCCAAATTCCATCAATTCGCACTCACTCCGAAAATAGGCTTCAATCATGTACGCTTTTTGCACTATATTGTAAACCATATTTGAATTTACTCGAATGTGCTATGTTTCAAACTCGACATTCAAACTTGCTTTCAGCAATTCTAACACATTAATGGATGACAGATAATGTCACTGTCAAAATAATTTACAAAACAGAGTTATAGTTCCTAACTTAAGTTCAGACATACAATATATATTACAAAGCCATCTTCGTCCTAGAAACTTTATGATATCACGGTACTTTAGGTGCAATTCGGGTGAGGGATTAAAATACCTTTTTGAAAATCTGCGTGCAATTCGGGATAGCGGTTAACCATGGCCAGGTAATTTGCGTGCAATTCGTGTGCGCCCTAATAGACCAAGGTACACTTCTGAGGAATTCCAGATGAAAGATTCAGTGGTTTGGAGCAGTTGCCATTAAGGAGATAAACTGAGAATGTTGTTATACGATGGCTTATTAATTTCTCGGTTCGATTCATACGGGAAGGCATCGATTGAAACAAAGTGGTTTAAGAAATTCAGCGACTGCTCGAAAATAATTTATTTATTTAATAAAAATTTATTAAATGATCGACATAAAGTAGAACGCGCAGGATTTGCTCTTGAATTTATTGCTAGAGATCAATATTTCTGGAATAACGTTGTTTTCGCGAACTAAAACAGTATTTCAATCTACTCTTAGTGGCAGAATTAGAGTTCATACGCCCAGAAATACTCGATATGAGAAAAAATATGTAAATAAACAAAACAATTGTGGACGTTTTTCGGTTAATATTTGGGGATGGATATCTAGAGGAGGACTTGGTGTTTTATGGCACATAGAAGACAGATTTAATAATGCTAAATATATGAATATCCTGCAAGATGTTATGCTTCCCTCTGTTTCACAATTATTCCTAGAAGGCAACTATATTGTAATGACTCATCCGCTGACGCGAGATGCGTCATCCCTCTGGATGTTTTCGCGAGGCCTACGTGAAGGCTCTAGAAGGAGTATTCACCGATATAAAAGCCGCGTCGAAGAAGGGATGAAGATTCATTGAATCCTACAGTCTCGCGAAGTACACATAAATATAGTTACATAAATATAGAATACATAAATGTACTTATTGTTGTTAATAGTTAGTTTTATATTGTTATACGTTTTAAATATTAATATAGTGTGTGTGTCTAAAGTTATTGTTAGTTTTATTAAGAACCCGTAAAGACAAACGTTACAGTGGTATTCAGGTGTGGACTAATTAATAAATAATAAACTAAGTAGACAATTAAGTGTTAATTAAGTATTCGTTTAAATAAATATACAGTGCGGAAAGACGTTATTTTAAATATCGTGATGGCTAATAGAATGAAACTCACGGAATTGAAAGTGTCCGAGTTAAAACGAGAATTAGAAGAGAGGGATGAGGATACAACTGGCAAAAAGTCGATCCTCCAGCAACGGCTTCGCAATGTGTTGATCCAAGAAGGCGAGGATCCAGAGAATTATGTCTTTCAAGGCGGAGATGCTGACGTGAATTCGCTGTTGATGAAAATGGAACAAATGGAGCAGAAAAGCCTGGAAACTTCTGGAAACTTAGCGAAAACTCTAGAGCAAATGGAACAGAAGAATCTGGATAGTGCGAAAAATATGGAACAACGATTAATAGAGAATGCACAAACTCAAATGCAACAAATGGAGCAGAAGAACCTGGAAAGTTCTGGAAACTTAGCGAAAACTCTAGAACAAATGGAACAGAAGAATCTGGATAGTGCGAAAAATATGGAACAACGAATAATAGATGCACAAACTAAAATGGAGCAGAAAAGCCTGGAAACTTCTGGAAATTTAGCAAAAACTCTAGAACAAATGGAACAGAAGAATCTGGATAGTGCGAAAAATATGGAACAGCGTCTAATAGATTCGCAAGTACAAATGCAACAAATGGAACAAAGAAACCTAGAAACCGCTAGAATCCTCGAGAAAAATCTGGAAAAGAAATTACTAGAAAATTCTAGAAACTTCGAAAAAAGTCTGGAACAAGTGGAGAAAGTTCTAGAACAGCGATTAGCGGAAAAATCAGAAGCGTTAAAAGAAGAGGTTTTCATAGCTGTAGAAGAGAAAATTGGAGAACATTCTAGACTTTTAGAGGCAATAATGATTGAGATGAAATTACCCGCCACCACGAGTCATTCTGATCCCAAGCAGGTCAACGAAGAAGTCATACCGCGGCCCATCGAAATAAAAGAAGAATTTGTGACTATTTCAAAGACCAGAATCAAGCCACCAACCTTTGATGGAAAGACGTCATGGGCAACTTACCTGACGCAATTCGAAGCGGCCGCAGAAGCAAACGCATGGTCTTCTGCCGAGAAGGCGACTGCTTTAGTCATAGCATTGAGGGGTGATGCTAGTGATATTTTGCAGACATTGCCTCCTGAGGAACGTAAAGATTATTCTCAACTCATTAAACGCTTGGAGATGAGATATGGCCATGCACATTTGGAGCAAGTATATCATACCCAACTGAAGAATCGATCACAGAAGAAAGGCGAGAATCTTCAGGAATTTGAGGCAGATATTGCTCGTCTAGTTCGACTTGCATATCCGATGGCGCCAGATAATTTCATGGAACACCTAGCGGTCCAGACATTCATAGATGGTCTCCGGGATATTGATACGCAGCAAGCATTAAGGTTGGCAAGACCGAAAACCTTGATCGATGCTTTGGCGCACGCGCTTGAGTTTGAGACTGCAAAGCAAGCCTCTCGGAACCATGCTCGTGTCTGCACTGTTGACAAGCAGGAAAATGAGGAGTTCATGGAGCAGGTGGTTAGTAGAGTTCTAAACCAGATCAAATCAAATAAAAGAGTACTGCGATGCTGGAATTGTGGAGAGATTGGTCACGTTCGGAGTAAATGTGGTAAGGTGGCCAAGAAAGCATCGTCTGAGCAGCAGGAAAACTAAAGCGGGTCGATGAGCAAGGGCAATCATCGATCCAGCATCAGGAAGCCCCAAAGACGCCTGGCCAAGTCGCATCCCTGCAACATCAAACCAAGGGCCTGTATGTGGACGCAGTTATGGAAAGAAAGACCTATGCTTGCTTGCTAGATACTGGATCGACGAAAACCATCGTGCGACCCGATTTAATTCCCAGAAATAAAAAGTTATTTTCTAGCAAATGGAGACTTAGGACAGCAACTGGAGGAGCAGCTTCTGTGGCAGGTGAAGTGGATATCAACTTTATCATAGGACCAACATCAGTCCGACATCGTGTTCTCGTAGCCGACATAGAAGAACAAATAATCTTGGGATTAGACATCATGAACACCTACGGCTTCCAGTTAAACATGAAAGAAGGCACTTTAAAAATAAATAATGAGGAATTGTTTCTTCATGGGAAAAATTGTGGGAATGTACAAGTAATTACTGCAGAGAATGTTGTTCTGGATGCAAGAAGTGAGACATTTTTGACGGCGTGTATGGAAGGTGATTATTTGGACGGAAATGTTACAATGTTGGAACCAAAGGCTGATGATGACGAGGTGGGCCGAGGAATAGTAGTTGCCAAAATGCTGGTTAAGACTCAGAAGACTGTACCGATAAGGGTAATGAATGTGAACCATTACCCTGTTTTATTGAAGAAGGGTACTATTCTGGGGTGGTGTTCGCCAGTGTCGGCCGTCGTTCATCGCATAGAGGCGAAGAAGAATGGATTCGTGCAGGTTCCTGAGAAATTGTCCAAGATAATCGACTCCGCCTGTCAAGGATTGAGCAAGAAGGAACAAAATCAAGTTAAGGACCTAATCAAACATTATGAAGACGTCTTCGAAACTGAGACTGGTACGAAAGGTAAAACCAATATTGTAATGCACAAAATAAATACCGGCGATGCAAGTCCAATTCGACAAGGACCAAGAAGGTTACCACTGGCAAAACGTGAGGAAGCCAAGCAAATTATACAAGATATGGAAGGCCAAGGAGTAATTGAACCATCGAATAGTCCATGGGCTTCACCGGTGGTCCTTGTCAGGAAGAAGGATGGATCTACCAGATTCTGTGTGGACTATCGTCGTTTGAATAGTGTGACCAAAAAGGACAGCTATCCTCTCCCAAGAATAGACGATACGCTAGACACCTTGGCAGGAGCAAAATGGTTCTCCACTCTCGACTTAAAGAGCGGTTATTGGCAAGTGGGAATGGATCCCAATGACAAAGAGAAGACTGCCTTCAGTTTAGGTACAGGACTCTGGCAATTTACAGTCATGCCATTTGGACTGTGTAACGCCCCAGCTACTTTTGAGCGACTCATGGACACTGTACTGAGGGGATTGTCTTGGAATACCTGCCTGGTATATCTCGATGATGTGATTGTGGTAGGGAAGACCTTTGAAGATCACATGAAAAATTTGGAAGTAGTATTCCAGAGGTTGCGAGATGCCAACCTGAGATTAAGTCCAAAGAAGTGTCACCTTTTCCGCAAGGAGGTAAATTACCTTGGACATGTGGTTTCCGGAAAAGGAATTGCTGTGGATCCAGAAAAAGTAAAAGCTGTGGAAAAATGGCCGGTACCCAAAGACAAACATCAGCTAAGAAGCTTTTTGGGATTATGCACATATTATCGACGCTACGTTCCTGGATTCTCCAACATTGCAAAACCACTTACTCGCCTAACAGAAAATCGAGCATTCATTTGGAACACCGAATGCCAAGCGGCCTTTGAGTTGTTAAAAGGAACGTTGATCAGTGCACCCGTTTTGAACTATCCGCTGCCATCTGGGAGGTTTGTTTTGGATACGGATGCCAGTAACGTCGGGATTGGTGGCGTGCTCTCTCAAATCCAAGATGGACAAGAAAAGGTCATTGGATACTTCAGCAAGACCCTGTCCAAACCAGAGAGGAACTACTGCGTAACCAGGAGAGAACTATTGGCAGTAGTTAAGACCATTGAGCACTTTTACAAGTACCTGTATGGGCAGAAGTTCCTGATCCGCACTGATCATGCTGCCTTAAAGTGGCTCTTGCAATTTAAGAATCCAGAGGGTCAAGTAGCTAGATGGATTGAGAGGCTACAGGAGTACGACTTTGTCATTGAACACAGAGCAGGCCTCAAACATCAAAATGCAGATGCCCTTTCCAGAAGGCCCTGTCCAGAAGACTGTCGACATTGCAACAGAATCGAAGACAAATCGGCCAACGCTCTTCGAACCACCGTTGTTGATGACCAATGGCAACCTGACAATTTGCGCGCGGATCAAGAAGCTGATCCGGATCTTGCAGTCCTCAGGGCTTGGAAAAGAAATGGGCAAAGACCGACCTGGCAAGAAATTGCTCCCCATTCACGAGAATTGAAGTCATACTGGGCACAATGGGATTCTTTAACCATAGAAGACGATCTCCTGAGACGTGAGGTCGAAAATCACGATGGAAGCGAGCGGAAGATGCAAATGGTGGTTCCCAAGAAAAGAATACCAGAGGTATTGCGAGAACTCCATAATGGTGCTTCTGGGGGACATTTTGGAGTCCATAAAACACTGGAGAAGGTGCGCCAGAGATTTTACTGGGTGAATTGTTCACGAGATGTGAAAGAATGGTGCCGAAAGTGTGCTAATTGCGCCGGAAGCAATGGTCCCCAGAGGCGTCGACGTGCACCCATGCGCCAATACAATGTAGGAAGCCCATTTGAAAGGATCGCCATAGACGCCGCCGGTCCTTTTCCAGAAAGCAGCAAAGGAAATAAATACATAATAGTGGTCATGGATTACTTTACCAAATGGGTTGAAGCATATGCTCTACCAAATCAAGAAGCTGGAACTGTAGCAGACGTGATTGTGAAGGAGTTCGTCAGCCGTTTTGGTGTACCCTTGGAACTTCATTCCGATCAAGGGCGAAATTTTGAGTCCAGTCTATTCGAAAAGATGTGTGGACTTTTGGGCATACGGAAGACGAGAACAACTCCCTTGCATCCACAATCAGATGGGATGGTAGAGCGAATGAACAAGACCATGATCAGACACTTATCCAAAGTGGTCTCCGAACACCAGAGAGATTGGGACGAACATTTACCATTATTTCTAATGGCGTATCGAGCCTCCGTTCAAGAGACAACAGGCCAATCACCAGCCAACGTGCTATTCGGGAGGGAACTCCGATTGCCCTGTGATTTAAAGTTTGGGAGCAAGCCTGGTGATGATCTTGCCGGAGAAGATTATGTCAGCACGCTCAGACGACGACTAGATAATATCCATGAACAAGTCAGACATAATATCCAAGATGCTAGTGACAGAATGAAAGAGAGCTATGACATCAACGCCGAGAAGAGTGGTTACCATGAAGGCGATCGGGTTTGGTTGTATAATCCACAACGTCGACGGGGCCTATCTCCAAAACTTCAAAAGAATTGGGAGGGGCCATACGAGGTGTTGAAGCGGATCAACGATGTAATATACCGCATCAGGCGAACACCTCACACTAAGCCAAGAGTCGTACATTTTAATCGATTAGCCCCATACTCTGGAGACAATGACGAAACCGTTGACTTGCGCCGATTGGATAGCCAATACCATGAACTAACCTTCGAAGACTTTATGCAAGAGTATTCTGGTTCGAGAAAAGCTCGATTTGGGGTAACCATCGAGAAACAGCAGGATTTGTTCACGGTGCCGCCAGACTACGCGCTTGCTCATTGCGTAGCCCGAGATCTACGAATGGCCAAAGGAATTGCCTGGGAATTTAAAGAGAGATTTGGCAGAATCGAAAGGCTAAGGCAGCAGGGACCAGCAATTGGGAAGAGTCTCCAAATAATAAATGAAGGACAGCCCATATTTTATTTGGTCACGAAAGAACTGTCGAGCCTAAAGCCAACCTATCGAGCCTTATGGGAGGCCCTGACCCACTTACGCGAACAAATGTTACAGCAAGACATTCTAAAATTAGCAGTTCCAAAATTGGGTTGTGGATTGGACCGCCTGGACTGGAGAATTGTAAGGAGCATGTTGGAAGTAATCTTCCGACATACTGGTATGGAAATTCTGGTATGCAGTTACCAGCTTGAATATTCCTGTCCATCCAGGCAAGATAAGACCGTGGACTGTTATTTCGATATGACGTCGCAATGTAACAAAGGCCCTACCTGTCGATTTCGTCATCGTTTGAGGAGACCAAAGCATGACATGTTTCGGGACGAAACTTCATTTTTAAGAAGGGGGCAATGTAATGACTCATCCGCTGACGCGAGATGCGTCATCCCTCTGGATGTTTTCGCGAGGCCTACGTGAAGGCTCTAGAAGGAGTATTCACCGATATAAAAGCCGCGTCGAAGAAGGGATGAAGATTCATTGAATCCTACAGTCTCGCGAAGTACACATAAATATAGTTACATAAATATAGAATACATAAATGTACTTATTGTTGTTAATAGTTAGTTTTATATTGTTATACGTTTTAAATATTAATATAGTGTGTGTGTCTAAAGTTATTGTTAGTTTTATTAAGAACCCGTAAAGACAAACGTTACAATATATACCAACAGGAAAATTGCCCTGTTCATAGTTCTCGTATAGTGACTGATTGGTTCGCTGAAAATAACATTAATGTTCTCAACTGGCCCGGATAATAGCAGTAATAGCTCGGATTTAATCATTATAGTGAACGTATGGGGTTTGCTAATGAAGAACATTCAATAATAACCGAAATAAAAGCGAACACAGCATGGGAAGAAATATCAAAAGATTATATTGACAGGCTATATTAATCTTTACCACGTAGACTGGAGTTACATAGTTATTTCTGGAAATGCAGCTACAACGAAATATTAATATAAAATGAAAGTCGGGGTACCACGTAGACTGGAGTTACATAGTTATTTCTGGAAATGCAGCTACAACGAAATATTAACATAAAATGAAAGTTGGGGTACCTAATTATAAATATTTCCATTGTAATTATGTTATTAACCATTTTATAAAATATTTAGGAAAGTTATAATAAGTATGTAGGAAGTTTTCACTAGAATGCAATAATTAGAGACTGATGGTACGACGTACGATGGACCATGTAAATAACCTATAACATTGCTAAGTACAACACCCAGTTATTGTATTCGATTAACCGCACATCTGTTTATTATCATTGAATTGTGACGCAATTACTTCAATACTACAGTGAAATTCCTTTCTTTATAGTCGCAGATAGAAGCGTGAGGAGTTTTGATAATTTATATTATTTATTAATTTATATTTCGTAAGATAAATAAAGTACGGTGAGTTTAGTATCTATTTTTCATTATTTTAACTGTTAATTACTTCGTAATTTTTATAATAGACCCTGTTTAATATCGTTTCATCGAATCTACTTCTCCCAATTATTTTGACGTAAGTGTCCAGTGAATTTCGTTAAGTTTCAATAACTTACGTATACATTTTTCATTTTATTTATTTAGATCTAGAACATTGTCTAAGTTACTTTTTCAGATATAATATAGAACAACGTCGAGAATGGCATCGTGAAACAATGGCTTGGATTAAAAGTCATACTGATTGTATGTCCATTGCCAATGATTCCGAAATTTATTGCAAAGTCTGTAAAATATCGTTAAAAAATTACAAGAAATCGCGAACACATGCACAGAAATTAGACCCGTTGGAATCTGACAATTTTAACGAAGAACTCTGCGAAACTTTAATGGCCACAAATATTCCATTAAATAAACTTAACAATCCCACCTGCAAAACATTTTTCCAAAAATATACTGGTCGAAATGCTCCTGATGAATCCACCTTACGCAAATATTATATTTCTAAGTGCTACACGAAAGCAGTACAATCCATCTTTCAAATCAGTACCTATAGATAAGTGCCGACGAAACTGTCGATATATTAGGACGTTGTGTGGTAGATGTTGTAGCTGGTGTTCTACATCCAACTATTCCATATAACGCATATATAATAGCAATAATAGTTATAAATACAGTTGATGCGGAAACAGTAGCTCAAACCATTTACGAAAATATGCACAAAATCCTTGCTTTGGACGACAGGTGCAAAGAAAAAATACTTTTATTGTTCAGTGACAGTGCTGCATATATGTAAAAAAACAGGCAGACTATTCAAGAAAACATATCCTAAAATGCTGCATATTACTTGTGCAGCACATTCTCTCCACAGAATTTGTGAATAAATCAGAGACACCTTTCCAGAAGTTGATAAGCTTGTATCTGCTTTTAAAAAAGTTTTCAGAATAGCACCTTTGAGAGTAGCTCTTTACACGGAAAAACTTCCATTTGTCACTGCCTCCCTTTCCAGTAATAACTAGATGGGGACATGGCTGGAAGCTACGAGTTTTTATGCAGAGAATTTCAATAGTTTACAAAGTTTAGTTACATGTTTAAATGACGATGCTCGAAGTATTTCTGAGTGCAAGGAACTAATACAAATTCCATATTTAAAAAATCAGTTGTACTTTCTTCAGGAACACAAATTTGCCAAAACTGATCACTTATTTTGAAAATCTAAATCTCAAATTAAATTATGGATTAACCACATTATATTGAAAAATATTCCAAGTGATTTCGGCCACAGCCAAGTTAGACGCCGTTTTTAATAGAAGGATGTATTTCATTCAAAGAGAACAAATTTTACAGAAGAGAACCTTAAGAAAGTATTGCTAGTTAATATTAATACTTCTTTATTCAACTTCAACTACAAAATGAACAAATAAAAAAGTATTTCGTATTTTATAGATGACAACCCGTTTGTTTTCCAATTATATAAATAAAATTAAAAACTCTTTAAAAATACAAATTTTCAATAGTACGCGCGTTGGCGATAAGTCATCGGCCTCTCGTGTCCGGTCCCTAGCAATAGCCTAAAATCATTGCCAGACTTATCTTATAACTTTAGAACTGTCATTTAAAGATAGACACTATCTAAATAAAATAAGTATCGCGTTTTTTGTGCTCGCGACCGCACGTAATTTCAAATCTCGAAATAACCATGCCAGTCAAATCCTAACCACAAACACAAACATTTAATAGGTTTTTTTTAATAGGTTATTATAGGTATCAGAATTGCTTATTTAATAGTTATTATTTTTCGAACGTTTTGGAATTAAATCGTGTTTCGCAAATTTATTAGTTTTGCATTTGCCTTAATATTTTATTCAAATATTTTCCGCGATTAAACTTGGCTACTCTTAACAGTGACAGTGATGTTGTGATGTTATTATAATTATAATAATATTTATGTATTGCTTAACATTAGTGCTTGCTTAACAAATATAGTATTTTACAAAACACAGTTGTTTTAATAGTACCTATAATGAGAGAGCGATAAGGAAATTCATTTAACTCCATTCATTTCACATAATTAGGATAAAAATTTTATACATCTAAAAAAGGTATTTAAGATAGGCGAAATCTGCGCATTTTTTTTCAGTTTCAGTATTTTCTTACATGTGTGTTCGAGTTTTATCCCAAGTTATGGCTGATTCATATTTCCTTTTTTGCTAAATTACTGCTAATGTACATTGAAATTTTATGCCTTTAGCAGAAATTTATTTTAGTACCACATATACTTTGTACTTATATGTGTGTTTAATATGTTTTAGATAAATAATATTATTATATATTAAACAGCATTTTATATTCATAAGAAAAGAAAAACTAGAGACAGAATAAATACAAAAAAATTCTTCTAACAATAAATATTTTACTTCATCCAATTTAAATGACTTATTATTGCCCGCAACGCGATGCTTAACTCGAGCCCATACAAGTTTAATGGGGTTAAGATTACAGTGATATGGAGGTAAACGTAAAACTGTAGACCATCTTGCTATTTCATCAACCACGTATGTAACTACATGACAGGATCGTAGTTTTTTACAAGTTCAAGCAATTCCACCTTAAGCAAAATGTTATCATCGAAAATTCCTTTTGTTAAAAACCATTCGAAAAGTGCTTCCTTTTTTCGCATCTTTCTGTTTTAGTAAAATGATAAGATGCATTATCCATTACTACAACACAATTGGGCTCAAGAGAAGGTAATATATTTTGCATCCATGCGATGAACACCTCACTATTCATATCTTCATGATAATCTCGAGTCTTCTTAGATTCAAATAATAACAAACCATTATTCACAAAACCAGTTTCGCTCCCAATGTGAAGCACAATTGGTCGTTTTCCTTTCCCAGATGAATCTTTTAAACCAGTGAAAAGACCTTCAACAAATACTTGCCTTGGATTAAGTACCGTTGTATATTTACATATAGTTCCATTTAGTTATGTTAACTTGCATTCGACCATATTTCATCTAAATAATAAATTTTGCTGCCTTCTGGGCGAAACTTTCTAATATTTGGCAAAAAACAACGTCTCCATATGATAATATCATTTCGTTCAACTAATATGTTGTTTCGTGTGCGTTTTTCCCACTAGAATTCTAGTTTTTCTTTAGTATTCTCCAAAGTAATGTTCGTTTCATATGAGATAAACTGGCCTCCCCTCTAACAGCCTGACAATTTTTTGTGCAAGTTGATAACTCATTTTTTAAGAAAAATGAACGCGTTAATGGAGAATGTGAAACTCCAGACATTTCAATTTCTTTGATAATGTCCCTTGATGTTTGACGGACAGCAGCTGTTTTGGACATATTAGATTTGTTCTTAAAATATACCTGCCTCTGTCCACTTCTTAGATTCCTTTAAGATTTCCCCTTTAAGATTTTTGATGGACCTGGTAAAGCTGCGTCATATTCTACAAAACTTTTGCGATTAGATAAATAAAAAATTAATAAAAGTGATCAAATATCTTCATAAAATGAGTATTTCACTTTATATCTCTATAATGAACTATTGCTAACGAATATTAATAATAAATAGCACAATAACCAACTAATAGAACACACAATTCAATAGCACTAACAAAAATACTTATCAATACTGATAGTAAAAGAAAATTTAAAAGAATGAAATAATCAGAATAATTGAAACATACATGAGTAGGTAAACCCCACCAGTTTTGTATAATACAAAGGTATTTTTAATACTATAAAATATTATTAAAAATCTGGTGTGAAGAACACAAATACAGGTTCACTATTAATATTTTTTTCCACGGTCGGGAGTAGAAATCAGTTTCTATGACATCAAAATTAAAACAGAAGTAGTCGATTATTCCCAAGGGAGTATAATGCTCCCAAGGGAGTTTACATTAAGGAGAACGTTTGTGATTCATGCAAAAAAAGATAACATTGAAATTATTTATTGACATTTAAATTAAATGTTACATTTGTACAATTTCTGTTGAGGGATTATAGACGTTTATTCCCGAATTACATACAAAACTTTTCTCCCGACCTTAAATGTAATAATTTATTTCATTATTAGTTTGACAGTTGATTGATAGATTGATCTGATGTCATTCAATTAAGTTGGTTTGTCATGAAAATGTGATAATGACAAAATATGTGTTTTTAAGTTAATGAGACCGTGGAAAAAATAGTATATACCATTCGGGAGAGATGCTATTTTGTCCTCGGTGCATTGTAGCCCTCGGGCTTCAAATTGCACCTCTGCCAAAATGACGCATTTCTCTCCCTTATAGTATAATATACTATTGTGAACATGTCCGAAAATATCTCTCCCCAGAGACGTAGATACGTATTTCACCTTTCTACAGGCTCATCGAACGAAGAACGAAATAAACTTTTTTTCCCGCGTAAATTCGTCCTCTCCTCTAACCAATCACAAGCTTTTATTTTAAACCCTGTCTACCCTTATGGGCCATAGAAATGTTCTCATTATCCATATTAAGTTGTTCGGAAAAATGTCGTTTTTTCTTTACATTTAATAACTTTGTTTGCAAGGTATTTAAATATGATTTTTTAATTTGTATATTGAAAAGATAGCTGTATCTCTAAACAATATACTATGTCACTGTCAATCCATATTTAGTTGTGTCTTCTTACAACGGATAATCAAAAACGAGTTCTGGAGCTGTAATTATACGCGCTTAGAAAGATAAGTATTTGCCTTACTTCTCACGAAATGTCTGTGAACAATAAGGTGAAGGATCTGTTAATGTTAGAAAAGCCCTGCAGGAATTTGGAAAATTTAGAAATGGTGATAGGACTCTCCAAAGAAAACGTGGCCCTGGTGGCCTTTTAAAGGTAAATCAAGCTGTTCTTTTACAACTTGTTGATGAAAACCAAGTTACTACGACACGTCCTTTGTCTACCCAGTTTAGGGTATCCAATTCAACCATTTGGTGCCACTCAAAAAGGTGTGGCAAGATTATTAAACGTTCTACCAAAATTCCACATGATATAAACGAAGTTCGGCGCCAACGGCGGGTAGAGAATTGTAGCGAACTAGTCCAAAATCCTCGCGACGATCAGGTTCTAAGGCGAACCCCTACTGCCACAGACAATGACTTTATCGTCGCCAAGCGCCGATTCCAGTAGCGAACAAAGATCGTTTTGGAAGAAAACTAATGTTCAGCGTTTGGTGGAATACCTTTGGTGTGATCCATTTTAGGTTTGTTCTTAATGACCATGCGGTTAATTCTGAGGTTTATTGCGTTCAGCTTGACAGAATAAAAGATATTTTGCGTTTACGATACCCTGCATTAGTAAAGAGAAACCAGGTAATCTTCATCAAGACAACGCAAACCGCATACTGCAATTAGAACTCAACAAAAAAATTTTGGAGCTAGGATGAACTATCCGTATAGTCCTGATATTGCTTCTTCGACTTACCATATGTTCCGTTAGAAACAGAAATTTCAATGAACTTCAGAAAGTTCAAATAGTTTGCCATGGATTTTTTTATTCCAAAGAAGGTGGGTGGCATCGTCGCGAAATACAACAGATGGGAAAGAGGCACTAATGCAAATAGCGATTATACAATAATGGTAAAGGCAACTAGAAACACTGAAAACAGAAAATCCGCAAAATCATTTGGGTGTGTCGTACTATGGGTAGGAATGACTTAAGTCATTGCAATATGTCACTGTTGTAATATGTCTATTTTGAGTTTTGCAAAGTATAGGAAAAAGCAAATTATAAAGTGGTATCACAGAGGTAATTCAATAAGAAATATAGTTCATTTATTTGAAGAGACATACAATGTACATTGGTCGTGTGGTACTATTCATAAAATTGAAAAAGAATTTAAAACTGGTAGTTGTCTTTCTTCGCGGTATATCACAAAAGAATTAGGCGAGCTAATATTGCTAATACCGAAGAATGTGATACAGTTATTTGCGTCAGTGTAGAAGAAACTCCGACCACATCGAGCAGAGCCATAGCAGAGCCATTCGGTGTTTCTACAAAAGCAGTTCACAATTTTTTAAAGAAAATAAATATCGATCTATAAATTAAAAAAATCAATTGAATTATCTCCGGATGACAAACAGTACAGAATAGAATTTTACGATAAAATATTTGATAAAGCCAAAGCTCATGCAAATGTAATAAAAAAATATTTTTTTACTGATGGAAGTACTTTTACATTCCACGGTAAGCATAATCCATCGAGAGCGCGATATTGGTCTAGAGGAAACCGTCATTTACATTATGCTGCAAATACACAGTATCCCCAAAACTAAATGTGTGGGCTGGGTTACTTGGAGATAATATTATTGGACCTTTTTTATAGATGGAAATTTGAATGAACAGAAATATTTAAATTTGCTGCAAATCTATATTATATCTGGTGTCATTGGTGAATTGTCCGACATTAATTTTGATGAAATATGGTTCCAATGAGATGAATGCCGTGTACATAACTCCAGAAATATACGAAGTTATCTGGACGTATACTAAATAATTGCAGTGGAATACATTGGCCAGCTAGGTCTCCGAATTTAGCGCCAAATGATTTGTTTTTGTAGCATATAAAATCAGAAATCAATGGTTTCCAGCAAGATAGAGCCATAAATTTAGCAGACCTAAGGGAAAAGATAGTTGAAGCACTTCATAGGATTACAAACGAAATGTTATTAAATGATCAACAGGGTTTTTATGACAGATTAGGTAATTGTTTAGCTGAAAGGGGCGGGCCATTTGTTTGAAAATTTGTTGGAATAAGTAATGAACTTATATATTCGTTACCTTTTTATTATTGAAGAATTTTTTTAATATATTTTTGCCGTTGAAAGAAACTTTTTTTGATATTTTAGAGTTAATTTTAGAATGTTGTCTTTATCTATTTACGGTTTATAAAGTCAACTTGTTGAATAAACACATACAAAAAATAAAAGCGTATTTAACTTACTTAAAAAATATAGTCTGATTACTGTTCTGACACATTGCGGTGACAAATGTCAGATACATGCCACACATAGTACGGCATACTCAAATTTGTGTGCGGTATTTTCAGTTTTCAGTGTTTCCAGTTGTCTTTTCTCTTATAGTACAGTTTAATTTAAGTTAAAGTATTTTGTGTAATATTTTTGAATTAAAAAAAAACGACATTTTTTTCCGAACAACCTAAGATCTTCCACCTCTGTTCTCTCATTTATTTATTTCTGGATCGAGAAATAGATAAATGTAGTTACAGTATCTCCTTCGTACTTGTATTTTGTCTCTTGTAACTAACTTGATAAATATTAATATAGAAGATCATGATGATAATTTACATGATGGAAATTAACTTTTACTTTTTAGAATTAAAAAAATAAAAGAAACAAATTGAATACATACTACGATAATTATAAAATGCTATTACAAGATTCATATAATCTTGTTGTCTCTAATTTGAACATACAGTTTATTTCATTTTTTTACTCCTATAAACATGATGTTTTAATGATGATAGTTTCATTTACGAGCATGGGAACAAAAAATAGATATCATAATTCTAACATTAATGCAACTATACCCAACTGATAGAAAAGAAAGAGAAGCCTTATACTATCACATCTGCAGCCATATTTAGTCAGAAGCGTCAATATGCGGAAAACAACTACAGGAAACGGAAAAAATTGCATTCACACACATACACACAAGCACCCAACAACATACATACTTTACCAGTTTGATATTAAGACCATAGAAACGTTACAGCTTTACGTTGAATATGACCGAGGAACCGGGAAAGGAAATGCTACCGGCAATGGATGCCGGTATCAATAAGAAACCGATTATTCTTACAGCATTTCGCATACTATGGCCGTATTTGCAGTCATCTATAACTGTCTCAGGAATTTTTAGTCGTGTCGTTCAATGGATATCTCTACACTATGTTCGCATTCTCGGAAACGTTGATTTATAGGAAACCATCAATTACATTTAAATGTGCCAGTACAGTGATAAAGCTCACTTAACGTTTCGGTATATTTCTCTTTTGTGCTTTAGTACACCTTTCGTATGCCATCTTCTTGTCTCTAACTGCATTCAATTCAACAAAAAACATTCCAATAAGAAATTCCTAAAAGTCTATCTTAATTACAAAATAGTAGCTATGTAAACAGACCTACAT
Source organism: Melolontha melolontha (assembly GCA_935421215.2). Taxonomy (NCBI): domain Eukaryota; kingdom Metazoa; phylum Arthropoda; class Insecta; order Coleoptera; family Scarabaeidae; genus Melolontha; species Melolontha melolontha. The sequence goes on from OW285235.1 coordinate 93,320,642, forward strand.
ACGTGAGATAAATTGCAAATTGTGAAAGAGTACTAAATAAAATTCTTTCATAAATAATACTATTACAAATAAATTAGAATTAATATATAGTTGGTAACTAAAACTCATAAGGAATATGTATTTCATACCTATAATTAATTATAAAAATAGAATAGAATGTTTTACAAAAACAAAATTACGAAACTATCATAATTGTACGAGGGATGTTTCTATAGTTCTGGGAAATTAGCTATAATTTTTTTTATTTTGTAAATTTTCATCAATATTACAATGTAGTTTTTCGACATAATCGCCATTTAATTGAACAAATTTATCTTAATTAATAATAATAATAATTAAATAATAATTAATAATAAATTAAGTTTTTTAAGCCGTCCACGATGAACTTTTTCGGTGGCTCCTCAATCCACCTATTTATGGAACGTTTTATGTCTGTTAAGCTCTCAAAATGAAAGCAAAGGTTTCTTCAAATCTGGGAACAGATGAAAATCACTCGGTGCGAGATCCGGTGAATAAGGTAGATGCGGAAGCAATTCCCATCGTAAATCTTTCAAAACATCATTCTTTTTTCTTGCGGTGTGCAGTTTTGCGTTATCCTGTTGCAATAACGGATGCTTATGCAACTTCCCAGATCGTTTTCTGATAAGTGCCTGACGCAGTGGTCCGGATAAAAAGTTCGAATAATATTCTGCGTTAAGTGTAGTATCTTTCGCCAGATAATCCATAAAAAAGAAATCCCTTCCCAGTCCCAGAATACAGTAAGCATTACCTTATCAACAGACGGAATTGTACGCGCCTTTCTTCGGATTTACGCCATTATTTGGATTGACTTTTGGTTTCAGAATTGAAATAAGGAATCCACGTTTCGTCAATGGTTATTATCCGTTGCCAAAATTCATCACCCTAACGCAGGCGCGGCTCGTGATAACGTATTTGGGAGTGCATGTACAACGATGCGAGTGCTTCGTGTATTCTAGTGTACTAACTGTAGCGTTTTCTTAGTAACACCGAAAACACACGAGGCACTCGCATCATTATACATGCACTCCCAAATACGTCATCACGAGCCGCACCTGCCTTAACGGGCTAACAGCTCTTGAAGTTGACGACAAGTGTCAGACCTATTGAGCTTCTGTTCCGGTCCCAACAACCATGGCACTCAGCGGGCTGAAACCTTGTATACGCCCAAACAATCATGTAAGATCTCATTAACTTGTCGTATACCTATTCCTAGGCGTACACTAATTTGAGATATAGTCATTCGTCTGTCCTCTTTCAGTAGGTTCTCCACGGTAATAATGTTTCTTTCATTTACCGACGTGCACGGACGATCACTGCGCGGATCTTCTTCTAATGATGTTCTACCACTTTTAAAACGATCGATCCACCGATATACAGTACCTTTAGATTCTGCAGACTCACCAAACACTCCTTGCAGACGTTTAATAATTTCTGAAGTTTTCACACTCTTTCTTCAAAAATAAAATTATTGCTCTTTGACATTTAGCCGCGTCTCCCATGGTTACAAAAACAGTGCTACGAAAATGCGTCTATATCGGTTGAACACCTGAATCAGACTGAACGATTTTGCATTGAATAGTTACATAAACATGTCAAGAATTGTCTATCACCAATAGCATTGCCTATAAGCTCTGCGTAATTTAATTAGAGCACAATTCCGAGAACTTTGGAAACATCCCTCGTATTTAACATAATAACTTACTATACGAGACTATACGAGTAAGCTCCCTCGTTGAATGCATGGCATTGAATTGATGTAACCAACAATTCATGAACTTTACAAAATTAACAATTTCTGATTTATTATTATTATTATAAACAACAAGCGTAAAAATTAAACAGAAAATAACTAAAAATAAACGATATTTTTACATATTTGACAAAAAATTATTAATAAATACGACAAACAAAATTTAATCATAAAAAATAAATATGTAAATTTGAATTTTAAACTTCTGTACAAATTTTAGTGATTATATATAGTCTTAATTATATAAATATATAATGTATTGTACCGAGTGACTATGAAACATTGAAGTAAATATGGAATTCGGCAACTCTGAGAAATTGGTTTGCTTAGTCATTCTTTATATTTGTCTTTGGGCTAGAATATTTTATATAAACATGGATGATATATGGTCTGAATTAGTAGTAAATCAATGATTAGAATGATAGTTGAAACCTATATTATGATACCTATGAAACCTATATTAGAATTATGAAAGATAATTCTTCAATGAAAATCCTCACCTACTTGTAAACGACTTTTTTTCTTGGAATTCGACATGATAATTATTCTTCAAATAAAAATAATCGTTTTAACAATTCGACATTTATTGTCTTCATCTGAAAAAATATTGATTATAATACTAGGTGCTTAGAGAATTTCTGTAAGCGTAAGTTTAAACTAATAATAAAGTATTAAGCAATTGTGGGTATGTTGTTTTGTTGAATACATCATTTTTACATTTTCTGTTGTTTTATACTATTATAAATAAATATAATGTTTACATTAACTTCTACAAACATTGACTTATACACTAGTATGGAAACAAACAGAATTTTAAAAGACCTAATGTATGTGTTTATTTTAAAATTTTTGTATTACCTGAAATTTGATACTTTCAACTTCATACAAATTTTGAAAATAATTAAGTGTTGACATTGAAATTAATATTTGCTTTATTTATGATATATTTATATTATAGAAAAATATAATTTTGATAAGCCTGCAATTTAATTTTTCTGATGACAATAAATGTCGAAATGTTAAAATGAGTATTTTTATTTGAAGAATAATTGATTAAATTGATCAAGCCGAATTCCAATATAACCATTTATAGTTAAGAAAAATGGAGAAATAGTGATATATTTTACCTATATAACCAATAAACAAATAGAAACACAAACCCTAAATCACTTAACAATCTCACTTAATACTTTCTCAAATAAATATATCCTTAAATATTTTTACTAATTACAACAGATATGTAATCATGGCGCCTTGACCACAATATTAGTCCTCGGCAAGAACGAAAGTTGTAAAATTACGTTATAATCGTTTGTATAACTATATAACCTTTGTAAAGAAATCCCGAAAAGTCAGTATTATGAGATGAACATATTTTTTTTTTATATTATTGACATGATATGCACAATAAATAGTATTTTGGTAGCAGTACATGGTTGGAATGATATTAACCTAGATTAATATATATATAACTTTTGGAAAGAGTTTTTATTGATTGAAAAAACAAATATCGTCACAAAACTCAATATTTCGCGAAGATAATGATGCTATTTATAGTTGCAAAAGGTTTTTTCTGAAAAATATTTGGATTACTGAATAAATAGCTTTCCCAACTTGAAACTTTATGGAATTTTGGGATTAGGAGATAAGATGCTAACAATTAATTCAAGTAAACCACTCGATTTCATTTTGGAAAAAGGTACGCTCAAAGTTGTTTGTAAGTTCTAACACAATATGTGAGAACATAATAAAGAAATGAGTGCAGTGTATAAAAAAAAAGATATGAGACTGTAGTTTTGGTTATCCTTTCAAAGAGGACTTAAATATCAGTTAATGCAGCGGCAAAATACATTAATGGGATGGTATAAACAAAGTGGAAATGTGGACGATTTATTTGAAAGAGGCCAAAAGCGATCAACAAAAACATAAGACAAGACAACAACTTCTATTTTTGAAAAGAGCAAAGAAATTACAAAGAACAGGACATTAAATATAGCGCTACAATTGTGGAACATATGCTCTCGGAAAACCAGATGAAAAAACGTTTAGATTGAGCACAAATAAATGCAGACCGAGATTGGGACAACATAATATTTATTTAGGTATATGAACACACATTACTACTTACAAAAAAACGTATCCTGATGAAAAACAAGCGAATTGGTGATTCGAAGGACAGTTAAACTTCCGCTAATAAAATTACATGTCCTCGATTGCTTTTCTATTCGTGGTTTCGAAAAATTGATCGCATTGATCGCGATTCTAACTTCAGAATGATCGAGAATTATTAGAAAAATGTTTCTTAATGTCCATCAAAATAATTTATGGTCCAAACAACTGCTGGATATTACGGAGGTGTAAAATTCCGACACGCAGGAGCCGCGTTTGTGCAGTGGAAGAAGGAACATACGAGTAATATCACCATCATGGACTGGATCTTGCGGACTCCGAACTAAATCCAATAGAAGACGTTGGAAATAATAAAGCAAAAACCTTCAATGAAGAATCTAAGCAGTGTTAATCATTTTATAGCTTACAAAAAATTGACAAGATTTTCAGACTAAGCAAGAAAATTAATGGTTATTTTTTTATGAAAATGTTCCTGTGCACGCATTCATACCCAGACGTTAACAGAAAATCTTCCAGATCTATTTGGCGGAGACAAATTTTTCATCACATATTGTGTTTCTTGAATCGTACACATTCACGTGACCATCGTGGCTTGATTGGAATATTTTTCGTCCGAAAATACTACACCCTCCCAGAAATTTTGTTCGCGATGTTCGAGGACGGTCCCAGAACGATCTGGCCTGACATGATTTGACAAGAAGTATGACAACACGACACGTATCACCTTACTGCCCCACTCCTTGTATACCCCACTGGAGTAACTAAACCGGGTCATGTATTGAACTACATATCCTATTCAAGGTACGACCCCGGTGTTACTTCTATTGAATACAAACACGACCTCGATGCGTCCAAAATACGACCTCGGTAAGCGTTACATCTTTCACCACTTTGTTGTTCTTGGAACGAGGCCACTAGCCTAAAGGAGGACACACTCTAGTATATAATGAGATCCCTTTAGATCTAGATAGATAGACACACACACATAGTCCGATAGAGTGTATTATAGAAACCTCCTTAAGACTAGTGTCTATTTAGTACTATGTTATATTGTTAATTGTTGATTCTTTATAATGTTGTTATTTAATTATATAATGTTATCCAAACGCTGACCGTCTATCATTTATTATATCGGCGAATCTGCGTACCAACGCAGCGATGTGCCCTCCGGGACCAGGTCACATCACACCACCAGCAAGTTACATAAAACTCCAACCTATAGTGTGTGAATGACAGTTGCTTAAATAGGACGTGTCACACCTTTTAGAACAATGTCAAAAGTAGAATACAGAAGTGTGTATGAATTTCTGTTCAAAGAAGGTCATTCACCGTCTGAAATTCAAAGACGTTTAGATGGCGTGTACGGTGATGCTTCTCCTTCTTATAGCAACGTAAAGAACTGGGTGAAAGAGTTTTGTTTTAGACAAGAAACCGTAGAAGATGTTGGACATGAAGGTCGATCAATTGAAATGCTCATAGCGGATACAATTAGTTTTATTGAGGTGAAAGTGTTGAGTGACCGTCGGTTAAAAGTCACGGAAATTGCCACAAGATTTGGGCTTTCGAAAAGTAGTGTGGACCGTGCTTTGCAAGATCATCTGCATATGAGTAAAGTGAATGCCAAGTGGGTGCCTAAACTTTTGTCGGCAGTGCAAAAACAATGTGTGGCCGCCATTTTAGAGTTGTGTCAGGACAATCCTACACAAACTATTAATCGTATAGTCACCGGGAATGAAACCATGGTGCTCTATTATGATCCCGAGAGCAAACGCGAATCACTGGAGTGGCGATTCAAGGGTGAGGCACCCCCACAAAAAGCAAAAGTGCAACAATCTACACGAAAGATCACGTGCACAATTTTTTGGAAATTTGGTGTCCTAAAATTTCCAAGCGATAATGAGCTGCAAGCCGCTGTGTTAGGTCATTTTGAAGTTGATTCGTAGATGTAACAAGTGTGTTGCAATAAAGGATGATTATATAAAAAAGTAATACCTGTTTCATTTCAATCTTCCTTCTCGAACTCGGTCAGGCCAGATCATTCTGGCATCGCTCTCGTATATAATTTAATGAAAACTGGATTGTTTATTTTCTACAGATAACTATTTTTTGACCTTGCATAAAGATCCTGGAAAATTTCTGTGAAATACAGTATCTCTTGCTGTTTTGAATGGATGTTCTCTAAAATAATCTAATAAAAATTAATCTTGTAGATTATTTGAAATTCTCGACCACGCTGAACTTTCTTTCCTTTTAACATTTCCATCTACTTTCCATTCCTTCTTAAAACTCACAACCGTAGATTTATTTATATTAAATATAAAAATTTATGTTATTTATTCTAGCTACATTTCTTATGGACCACTTCTTCTAATTTTGATAATATTAATACTTTACCACGTTCAGTTAATTTTAAGATTTTGATTGATTTAAATTGACTGTCAAATTAGAAATGTCAACAGAAAGGTCAATTTAATACAGCCAAAACTAGATGTACGGGATTTTATTGCAAGTCAGTGTACAGTTGCGGCCCCTACCAACTGAGACAATTTGACAAATAATAAATGTTGGCTTGGTAACATAATCTTAATATTGAAGTTTATAAAATGTCACCTAACTGAAAGAAAGTCAGTGGCGTATAAAATAAAAAAATTGAATAATGGAAAAATACAAATACAAATAACGGGTTTGCAACAATATATGCGTTTTTAAGATGAAAATGCATTCCAGTTTGTTTTTCTTGATGAAATCCGAATTTTTCAAGATGAAAGCTCTCAAAAACCACGGCAGGATGAGAATATTAAATCTGTAAAAGCAAAACAAGTAGGTGACAAAAGGTATTAATTATTTAAAAAAGTATTGCCATGGGCAATATATCATTGACTTTTATCGTGTGTTTATCAACATTTATTTCATTTGCGATGTGCCTAATGCTCATGCCGTCCTTTAGCCTAGTTCTAATTATCGACTTTTGCAGTTCGTTTAATTGGTATTTTAAAGATTGTGTACGCTTCCGACTTACAATAAACTGACACTAACATAACCATACCGGATAAAAACCGAATTTACAAATAACGATTTTTTTTAATTTGACAGAATGTGTCAAAAGTTGATGTCTGGCTCATAGCGGGCGCAACTATACCTATCTTTCTTCTCTTAACGTAATTCAGTCTTGTTATAAAAAATAACTTCGATAAGTCCCAAAATATAAGAAGTGCATTGTTTTATTTCACTAGTTTCTTAGTGCCCACTCTTAAGGCATTTCTTATACAGTGACCCTCAAAGCAAAGAAATATGCCATAATCGATTTAAGTTTCTCAAGCAAAATATCAATATTATATTTTATAAACTTACACCAACATTTGCTTAATAGTTCATTAATTAAAAGAAGATTAAATAAAATTGTAGAAAAGCACTTAACTAAATTTTGAGGTGTGATTTTTCATTGCTTTCTTAAGGATAAACTTCTGTCATGTAATAGATATTTGACAATTATAAAGTTGTCGAGTATTTATACAATAAAATAAAATTTAAATTATAATATACGTCACCATTTTTATTAACAAGTTACATATACAGATCTAACGCATACCCTGATGTACATTATCACAAATAAAAAAAAAATTAACGTTAACAGATGCACATTCACAGCCACACTAACAAGGACAACATGGTGCACAAGGTGGACAAACAGGTATTACATTTCCAATAGGTAACATTGGAGGAGGACCTGGACATATTGGTGGTGGGCATGGTGGAGCAGCTATTAATGGCACACATGGGCCACAGCAGCCCGGAGGACAGCAAGGTGGAGCACATGGGGAAGGTCCACCAGGTAATTTGACGTAAGCAGGATAACACTGGTATTGTTCCAGACCTTTGTTCCTATTTTTACCAAATTTGGATAGCATAAATGTTCTGGCTGCTTCAGCTGGACCACACGTCGGTTCTGGCAGGGTTAAGCAGGGTGGTGAACCATGACATTCTGACCGCGGACAGTCATCCTGTAGTCCATTCCTTTTAATGCAGTCGCATGTTGTATATAAAATACTTGCCCTAAGTTCTCGAGATTTTGATCTTTTAACGCCACTGCCATTGTCACAATTTGGCATCCTATAGCACACCATCATTTGCGGTGGATTACATGGTACACACGGTTGTTCTTCAGGACACGGATTTGTTACTGCCACACAAGGCGGTGGACATGGAGTACATATTGGTAAACAAGGTGGCACCACCGGTGCTACACATGGAGGCAAAATAGGAACTGGACATGTACAACTAGGAGGCGGTCCACAACATGGTGCTCCGCAACAAGGTGGTCCACAGCAAGGTGGCCCACAGCAAGGTGATGCACAGCAAGGTGGCTCACAGCAAGATGGCCCACAGCATGGCGAAGGACAAGGAGGACACGGACTGCAAATAGGAAGACATGGTTTCGGTAATGGATCGTATATTTCAATAACAGGCCCTGGACAACAGGGCTGTGGTACGCACGGTGAACATGGTGAGCATGGTCCACAAGGTTTGCAACAGGGCGAACAAGTATCATTCTTATCGTCTATATTGTTTACCAAGTCCTTCAACTGACATAACAAAGACCTTCTCCGTTCGCTTTTCTCTGGGCACACGAAAGCCATTTTTACATTTACACATAAATTTTAAAGGGCCGAAATAAATAATCTATTGAAATTAACTTTAATTTAACATGAAGAATTTGCCAAAATTAAGCGAAACAATGTGAAATTTAGCGTCGTGACATGCTTTCAATAAAATTATTTACAATTTGTTTTAATGTCAAGGAAACGTTCTACGAATTGACACACAAAGACAATATGATTTGTGAATATATCCAGACGAGAAAAATGTAAGTTCAATATTTTTTTATTAATTTTAATTGAATTTATTTATATATTTTTTATTACTGTATAACATTCATTATAAATGAAGAACGAAATATAAAAAAAGTTAGTCAATCATCGTATTTTCATAATATGCATCATATTTTTTAATGAATGAGGTAAATTTGAAACTAAAAGTAATAAAAACGATATTGCACGCAAGTACAATAATAATCATAAAAATACATAATGTACTTAACAATGTAATTTACTAAAATGTAATAAAACAAAAATTCTTCAAATTAATAATATTTCTTAATATAATGTCAAAGGAATCAAAATGTATGCCTCAGAAGTATGAAATTATATCATTATAGTTATGACTAGAATTGCGATATTTTGTCCGTAATCAAACTAGGCGTCTCGTTTAGGGTTTCGGACTAATTCAAACATGCGAAGTAATAGTTATTTAAGCATCAAAATCGATAGGGGTTGTTTACTGGTCGAAGGCAATAGGCTTCGGTACCCTCAGCCACCAATTTTGCCTCAGACCGGTTGCCCTTAACGCTTGTGATACTTATTACGTTTTTTGCACAATCCATGCAATAACCAAATTAAGTGAGTTTTAAATTTAAATTAGTTTAATGTCAAAGTGACAATTCTGTGACAACTATTACGGACAAAAAAATAACTTTTTCTTAGTAATGTGGTAATGTGCAATGGAAAGGTCACGATTCAAGTAGTACAATAGGAAGTTGGCTTTCAAAGATCGCAAAATGCTTGAATTTGACAGATCCACATTTTTATACTGAGCATGAGTTTAGACGAACTTCAGCTACCTAGTTGGTGAATAAAGATGTTGATATTTTGAGCCTCAAAAGACACGGTGGGCGGCGTTAGTTATCTGTTGCAGAAGGTTATGTAGCTGATTCGTTGGTAAATAAATTAGAGTTTTCACGAAAAATTTTGCATGAAAATACACCCGAGGAGTCTATCCTTTTTAGTGACATAACGACTACAGAAAATATTGTTGTAGAGAAGAAGACAGGAAGCAATTTCACACTAAGTGCACCTGAAGATTCGACCTTTTCTGGAACCATGAAAAGTTTATTTACCAAATTACAAAACTTTCATATTTTATTACTTATTGCCTTCCAATCGGCAAGTTCTTCTGACAGTTCTTGCCGATCTAAGATTTGTAAGCGCAACCTACTATTCTTTTAATCCAACCAGTAAATACGTTAATTTGAGTGATCGTGCAAAAAAATATAATACTAAACTACTACCTACTTATGCGTTAGATACTTAGAGATTATATTTAGATAATACAGTATGGTCCGAAATAAACAGTACCGAACTTCATCATTCTTTTTTTTTTTTAATAAATACCTATTATTTAGACTTTATTACATGTTCTAAGTATGCACTTCCTCGTTCAAGACAGACTTCATAACGAAGTTCAAAGTTGGTCGCCATGTTCTCGAATAAGGGTTGTCTCAGTTGTGCGAAGAAGGCTCCAATGGCACCTTTAATTCATGCCTGGTGAATGTGAAGGATAAGGGAAGTTAGTAAATCGTGAAATGATTTTGGTTTGAATATGTCCTTAAAGAAATTGGCAACAGTATGACAAGTTGTCCCGTCCTGCTGAAAAACTTGTTCTCGAAATACCAAATTACGTGCACAACAGAATCGACGTAGATCAAGGATAAAGCGTGTTAAAATTTGTATGTATCCGCTGTTGATTAAGTGTGACTTGTCTAGTATTCTCTTCGATAAAGTAGGGGCCAGTGATTCCGTGTCCCGAAACTGCACACCAGACACTCATTTTTGCACTATGTAAAAGAACTTCTTGAACCTCACCAGTCTGCCAAATCCCATAAATATATTTGTGCGCAGATTCTCATAGCCCGACATATAAAAATGTGCTTTGTCGGAAAACCATACATTTTAAAAATTCAGGATCTTCATACTCTAACGGGAAATTTCTGGCGCAATATTCCACTCTACTGGGATAATCCTGAGGATGTAACTGTTGGTGTACCTGAATCACATACTAAAATGCACCCAGCTCCTTCAGGATTCTTTGAAAGGAAGTTCTCTTTACACCAAGTTGCAACACTGTCCTTCGCTGGCTGATTTTCGAATTTTCTAAGATGTGGTTTTTGAGGCCCGTGTTTCCTTTTCGTTGGCACAATACACTGCAGGTATTTCTGAATTTTTCAACAACCTTTAAAATTACGGCATTACTCGGAGAACGGTTATCAAACTGTTGTGTGAATTTATCTCATACGTATCGCAGACTTGCACAGTTGAGTTGGCCGATTCTGTATGAGCGAAAATATTGCTCCGCCAGAAAAACTTTCTCCTCTGCTTAACACCCTTTTTAACAATTAGGCCCTACTTATTAATTGCTTAACATTTACTTGACCGGTCTAAACTATCTAACGTGGGTATGACAGCGCGCGCATAGAGACACCGCCAACTTAGTTTCAGTACTGTTTATTTCGGGCAATACTGTAAATACGTGAAAATGAGAGCATATTTAAACAAATGTTGTAGATCAAGTTATGTGCACGTAGTGGTGAGCACGTGGACCCTGTTGTACGGATTAGATTCGCAGCTCTGGTTATTACAGATTACAAATACAGGGAATTTAACAGTGTTAGCAGTAGAATAAAACGTCGATGTATAGCGAGTTTCAAGCTTAGGAACAGTAAAGTTAAGTTTATAATAATTGGAAACGCTTGGGGACAGTCTATAGCGTTATTAAGCAAACCAAACAGAAACTTAACACTTACCACAAAGCTTCTTTTACGCAATGGTACATAGTCTAATCGAGACAACACCAGTTTATAATCGAAGCCTGTGGATATACGCCATCGGTTTTAAATAATAAATATTTTACGTACAGTTTTTATACAGTTTCGATGTTATTAATATTAAGGTGACTAATCGAACTCCTTTAGGGAGCTTTGTACATATTTTTCGTGAACCGTACTCCTTTTAAAAACCGTATTACAAAAATACAACTAGTATGCTTTTGCACTCCCTAAAAATAGGGAAACTTTAATGATTATTATATGCAACCTTCTAAACAGTAATGTATATAAAGTTGTATATGATGTAAGCAAAGCAATAAAAAGACAGGATTGCGAGTATTCCCCTTGGAGCAAAACAAAATTGTTTCAGCATAGTGTTTTAGTGAATTTCGTTGGACGAAAACGTTATTTACTTACTAAGTCGAAAATCTTTGAAACGTTTTGCGAAAATCTTTGTATCTGTGCTTCACAAAAGTAACTAATTCAAATGTCTGCACTTTATTTCTCCTTCACAACATGAATTTGTGAAAAATCGCTCCACTCTAACAAACTTATGCTGCATAACCCAAGATATAGCCGAAGCTTTAGACGGTGCCAGTCAATTAGATGTTATTTATACGCATTTTAGTCGCGCACATGACACCATCGTCTATATTTACACTCTTACAAAAATTGTCATTTTTCGGATTTAGCGATTCTCTACCTAGGTTTCTGAAGTCATATTTGATAGGTAGAGCAAACTATGTTACCTACAATGGCTATAAATCAATTTTTTTTCCACCCGACTGCTGGTCTGCCTCAAGGTTCCAACTAGCGGCTGCTTATGTTTAATATATTTATCAACGACCTAATAGCATTACTTGACTGTAATGTGTTGACTTATGCAGATGACCTTAAAATATATCACACTATTACAAATATAACTGATGTGGAGTTTTTGCAAAAGATCTTGAATACTGTTCTCAGTTGTCAAATAAATAAATTTAATATTTCTAAATACTGTGTTCTGACTTACACAAGGAAAATAAATTATATATACTCTCTTTATTACGTCAATAATACTATTATAAAGAAACGAAACTCTTCAAAGGACCTTGATGTTACATTCAACAGAAAGTTAACCATCAACGATCATCTCTCAAACATCACTAGATCTGCTGTTAAATCCCTCAGTTTTATTATCAGAATGTCCCGAAATTTCACGAATGTTGATGCCATTAAATCTCGCTATTTCGCATATGTCGTTAGTAAGTTGGAGTATGTATCTTCCATTTGGTACCCAATCTATATACCTATATCTATACCCTACACGTGAATAATATTGCTTACTTCTTAATAATAAAGTTGAAATTGTAAACAGTGGATCATATTAAACGAAACGTAATAACTTCTCTACTAGGAAAATCTAATTTCTCCTAATACGATTCAGCGTAAATTTTACGCTAGCTAGACAGCTAGACAGTTACAGGCTAGACAGTGTCTATCCAGAACGAAATATAGACTACAGGGATTTGATTGTGAGCCATGGATAGGAAATGCTAGGAAGAGCGCATTACATGTGGCGAAACTCATAAACAACACGGTCGACTCACGATTACCGTTAGCGCTAGTAAATTTAGTGGTATAGTCTATCCATATTTCTTACGGAAAGGATTATCGGTCATTATCTGCTACCTCGTACCGCAGGTACCGAGAAAACTTACTAATGAGGTAATGAACCGTATTAGGAGAAATTAGATTTCCTAGCAGAGAAGTTATTACGTTTCGTTTAATATGATCCACTGTTTACAATTTAAACTTTATTATTAAGAAGTAAGCAATTCTAATTTATACATGTATAACTGTATTATTATAAATATTATTTAATGGGCTTTTAAATATTAACATACCTTTAACTAAATGAACTAATTTATAAAAATTAAGATATATGAGAAGGTAATAAATAATAAACTGTAGTTGAAAGACAGTTGTTGTAAAGTGCAGAAGATTCAATAAATTATGTATTCGCGGATAGTATTATTTCGTAAAGTGAAAGTAGTGATGCGATAGAAGACGATGTTATAAAAAATATAAATATAAAAAAATGTATTATAAATCGAACATTAATCTTTTTGTAATACACTTTTAGTATAATAATTTCTGTGAATGCGTCCGTGTTAACTACCGGTGCTCGAAAGGGATTATAATATTATGTAACCATTTCTTCTATGAATATCGAATGGTATTTAATAAGTCAAGTCGTAAGAAATATGGACAGACTATATCAAGCACTCCTCATATTTTGTGTTTTCTATACCAAGGAGTACTGTGCAGGGCTCCGTCAAGAAATGCAAATGAATTATTTAGTGATGTGTTTATTTTCTTATGGAATTAATTCGATTTATTTATGTATTGTTGTATTGTCACATAGTGTAAAGATTTTGTTGACCTATTTGGAATAGTTTGTTGGCCAAAATTCATTATTATTATTAAATACGCTAAATTAAGCAAAGCTAAAATATTTATTATTATTGTTAAGTGTAATGATAAAAACACACAATGTTGTATTAGATTTACACTTTATTTTATTGTTTCACCGTACAACGGTTTCTTCAGATATAACAAGCGGTACTATAAAACATTTTACTTAAACGTAAATATTTTTTATTTTATGACTTAATGGTATTCTCAGAAATTGGAAGCCGAAATATTTTTACCCGCCTCTTTTAGTATAAGGGATACATATAGATAACGTAAATTATATTATAAGTGACACATATCTAACAAAATATTTCAATCAAAAATAGGAAATAAATTCAACAGAGGGGAGGAATTAAGCTCTGTTTTGTCATTTAATAATTTATTTGAAAATTTTTGTTTATTAATTTGCATTGCTTCTAATAAATCGAGTTTCTTACTTTTCTTTTCTTCGTGTAGGATCTTGAAATTATTATTAAAACTATGGCTTTCTTCAATTAAATGGTTGGAGTATGCTGAATCTGTTTTCCCATTTCTAAACGAATAATAATGTGCGCTTTTTGAACGTTCTACCTGTTTGCCCGATATATGTTTTAGTACATGTGCCACAAGTTAGTTTATACACACCTGACTTATTATGATGTGCTTTTTACTTTTATTGTTTTTGATGTAGTTACTAATATGGTTGTTGGTTTTATATGCAATGTTTATATTTTGTTTTCTTAAAAATTTTTCCAATGTTTTATTTTGTCTGTTACTTACCTAGGCAGACAAAATAAAACATTGGAAAAATTTTTAAGAAAACAAAATATAAACATTGCATATAAAACCAACAACCATATTAGTAACTACATCAAAAACAATAAAAGTAAAACAGCACATCATAATAAGTCAGGTATGTATAAACTAACTTGTGGCACATGTACTAAAACATATATCGGGCAAACAGGTAGAACGTTCAAAAAGCGCATAAACGAACATTATTATTCGTTTAGAAATGGGAAAACAGATTCAGCATACTCCAACCATTTAATTGAAGAAAGCCATAGTTTTAATAATAATTTCAAGATCCTACACGAAGAAAAGAAAAGTAAGAAACTCGATTTATTAGAAGCAATGCAAATTAATAAACAAAAAATTTTCAAATAAATTATTAAATGACAAAACAGAGCTTAATTCCTCCTCTCTGTTGAATTTATTTCCTATTTTTGATTGAAATATTTTGTTAGATATGTGTCACTTATAATATAATTTACGTTATCTCTATGTATCCCTTATACTAAAAGAGGCGGGTAAAAATATTTCGGTTTCCAATTTCTGAGAATACCATTAAGTCATAAAATAAAAATATTTACGTTTAAGTAAAATGTTTTATAGTACCACTTGTTATATCTGAAGAAACCGTTGTACGGTGAAACAGCTGTTATATAGTCATTATTAAATATTATTAAATAAAGTGTAAATCTAATACAACATTGTGTGTTTTTATCATTTGATATGGATTTACATCAAGTAAAGGCGGAATCGATTCAATTTTTGTTAAATGTAATATTGATTTTTTTTTATTTGAAAATAATATTACTCCTTGCACATTTATTTGACACTTAACATTAATCTTTTAATAATTAAATATTACTAATTCTAATAATAAATTTTATTTTAGAATGAAATATGATGGATGGTTCAAAGATACGTAAAAATCGTTTTAATGGAAATTTTAAAAAAATGATTCCATTGTTAAATGTACAATCTGCAATGGATGCTATTGTGGCAACAACAAAGCATATTGATATTAGTAAACATAAAACGTCTTTTGACGCAGCGGCTTCAGTGTCCAAACTAATTAATTTTTTTTAAACTGAAGGTTTCGGATCAAATAAAAAAAAATGATCAATTAAGGATTTGCTTTTCATACTATCATTCAGAATCAGAGTTTTAGAAAGATTGTACAACAAAGTTATTAAAAGAATTACATAATGCAGAATTTTCTTTTGCAAGAACTAAATACGAGTCAATAATTACTGGAGTGTTCAAACATTACTTCGACACAATACTATTAGAAGATTTGGGATCCATATCATTTTTTTCTGTCCTATCATATGCATCGAACCACAAAGAAATAAAATTATACCCAGTTTTAAGGAAGATATTTGGATATTTGGATATTAAAAGTGGCATTTGATTTAAGATTTTAAATTTATAATCTATTGAAGGAGAAACCGCAGAAATTTTATCAAATCACTTGCTCCATGTTATAACAGAAAATAATTTGAATTCTAAAATTATACCGTTATTAGCAGATAATACGAATACGAATCTTCGTGGACATAAGCGAAGAGGTGTCAATAATATACACACAAAACTTAATCATTTACTCAAGAAAAATATTTTGGGAATCGGTTGCAATACGCATATTATATTATCAAACGCTATTAATACTACTTCTAGTTGCAGACCAATTGCTGTAGAAGTTATTAGTACAACAATATATATTTATATTTTAGTCGCTTCACAATTCGAGTATCCAGTCTTACATAATTTTATGAAGAGGCTGATGAATATAAAAAGTTTCTCAGTCATTTAAAAGTAAGGTGGCTTGCTTGAACTCCAGCATTAGAGCGTATTTTACAATTATACGATCCACTGCGCTCATATTTTTTAAGTTTGGAACGTTTCTGAAAGCATTCTTTCAAAACGATACCATCAGAATTTATGGTCTATTTTCTCCACAGCTAGGCATCACTTGTTCATAAAACTGCCAAGATATCGAATCTGGTAAAATTTCCGCTGCAGAAGTTGCAACTATTTTAAAAGAATTTAAACAACATAAAGCGAGATTTGATGATGGATTCAGGCCGCTAATTTCAAATAATGAACTAACTATTCTTAGGGAATTAAATCTGGAGATTAAATATAAATTTAAAAAGGAAGTTAGAAATTTTTATAAAATTTGTTTTGAATACATTGAGGAATGATCGGCCAACTTCACTGAACTAAATTGCTTGAACTTGACTCTAAAACACAAAATTAAATGGGAAGATGTTTCTTCAACAGTCACATTCATAATGAAAGAATTAAAAGGTACCGTTATTGATGACAATTTTCTATTTGAAGAAATTTCAAGAGTAAATATGTATTTAAATGAAGAAAAACAGAAGAAATTGATAGATGAAAAAGTCAGCGCGGACAAAAGATGGACAGAAATATTTTCGGAACTGAAACAAAGATTCCTCCACGAAAATTTAAAATTATTGCGGTGTAATAATAAAGAAAAAAGCAGGGATGATATTTCTCGCCATATTTGGCCTGCCGTCGCAACAAGATAGTCAGTGATATTATAAAGGTAATAAGCTATATAATTATAATACTATTTATATATATCTTTGTGATAAATTTTTAAAAACTTAGTCATTGAAATCTAAACTCATAGTTTGTTCCACATCAATTGAAAAAAAATTAATAATCCCTTGAAACCAACTGCTGCTAATAAATTTTCCGATGTAGTATTATCCCTAAAGCTAATTTATAATCTCAAGAACATATTCTAAACACCAATATTCTAGAAGCAATATTTCATCCACAACTTCATAATTACTTCTTCCCTTACTAGACAGCCCACATTTACAAAAAGTATTAATTCAATTAAAATATTTTCAGTGGATTATGAAATCTTACTCGAAAAATACATCTAGGCTTTTGACTACTTAACAAATCACAGTACATGTATTTATTAAAAACCTGGCTGAACCAAGATTTTACATCGACTAATCCAGGATACCACAACAAGCGTGAGATTGGCTGTGGAGGTGTGCAGTACTTATTAAGAAGGACTTGCCCTTCTCCTATTATATTTCACAATTACTTACAATTACTTACTTTTGTTACAAATGAAACAGATATGTAATATACACATCTGTAACTGTACACCTCGTATTTTCCAGCAATTACTTCTGCTTAAGACACGTGTTTCTGCCATCTTTTATTGCTGGAAAATACGAGGTGTATTGTCCATGTGTACAGTTACAGATGTGTATATTGCATGTCTGTTTCATTTGTAACAAATGCGTAATACGTGCTTAACGTATTGATATACCTTTTTTGTATATTTGCTGCCATCTGGCATCGTGTTAATGGACTTACACCTATATACGTATTTTCTTCCCTTCTGAACCGGCATAGCCGGTCAAGGGAAGGGTTGCCTTTTTCGGAATAGTCTCTTTCGTCCGTCAGATGTCACTAGATTATATAGTGCTACCTGATAAAACGAAATTTGCTATGTCTTGTAGTCGATTTAACCTTTAATTACTCATTCTCACTGCGATCTCTGTTCCAGCAGTATTGTATTTGAGAGCACCGACGACGATACACCGTCAAGTGAACCCGGAAGCAATGGCCGGACGACATATTACTACTACTATTACTAAACTGACGCTGAGACCCGGTTTTAAAAGAAGATGTACTCCACAGCAACGTGAGGACGCGGAACTCATTATTAATCAAACCACAGAGGAAGAAGATATCCAAAACCTTCTACAAAAATCACCGCAAATATTCATGGTAGATACCGACGAACCGACGGCAGAAATAGAAGTTACAGAACCGCTCAAAGAAGAAACAAGCCCGGTAAAACCGCTCAAAAGCCAACCGGAAGAGAATAATCCAAACATATTCACCATCTCATTCACAAATCCGAAGAAAACAACGAAAAAACAGAAAACCGAACACGCAAGCACACCAATCGAAACAAAAAACTCCTACAGTGTCCTCGAAACCAACGCCGAGGAAAAGATGGAACAAAACGCAACTGAATTCACTCCACAACCGTCAACTTCAAACAGCACACCCAGGGTAAGTGATAAAACAAACACTACACAAAACACAAATACCGAAACACGCAAAACACACAAAATCGCACCAATAATAATAACAGAAAAAGACAAATGGGCACATATAAGACAAATACTTAAAACACACAACATTAACACCGTACAAAACAAACTTGTGAAACCTGGTATACACATCGAACCTAAAACTGACGAAGACTACCGTACACTTAAACACATACTCAACACAGAACACATACAATTTTACACGTTTCAATTGCGAAGCGAAAAGACACTAAAGGTAGTTTTGCGAGGCATTCCTACCTTTATCACTGACACAGACATTACAAACGACTTGACTGACCAAGGCTACCCGACATTAAAAATCAAACGAATGAACGGGAAACACGTCAAACCTGCACCACTTGTATTAATCGAACTGACGAGACAATACAAATCAATTTATAACATACACGACTGCTGCGGACTCACAATTAAAATCGAACCACTAAACAAACGGACAGACATAATACAATGCCACAAATGTCATACTTTTGGACACCATCAAAGAAACTGTAACGTACACTACAACTGTATGAAATGCGGAGACGAACACTCAACACACTTATGTACAAAACTGAAAACAACCCCACCAAAGTGTACAAACTGCGGTGGTCCTCACCTATCAACATTCATAAACTGTCATAACAACCCAAACAACCCTGTAAACAAAACGACACCCAAACCCAAATACATACCAGCACCACCCCCAACAACTAACCCCTGGACACAAAAACAAAAAAACAAATAACTAACACAATTGACGAACTAGCACTTGCCTTAGGCAATATGCTAATAACATTACACTCCACAAACGCAACAACACAACAGATACAATACTTCGTAACGCAAACAGAGAAAATAATCACACTTTACAACAACAAACAAACACACACATGACTGAAACGCAAAAAACCGATGACCAGCAAAAACCCACACATGACTTAAACGCAAAAAAAGCGACAAACACATAGACTATACACACGCAACACAGGACCGCACAAAAACACACAACAACACACGATTATTTATTAATCAGACACAAACACGTCACAACCCTGGGAAATACGAAACAATGGAGTGGAAATGGAGGCAACTTCGACCACAAAACAAAATCCAACGACTCATGAAAAAGCTTTAATTACTTAGTGAAGTAAGCTAGTGAGCTTAACTGATGACGCCTAATAATAGATGGCAGAAACACGTGTCTTAAGCAGAAGTAATTGCTGTAAAATACGAGGTGTATTGTCCATGTGTACAGTTCCAGATGTGTATATTGCATGCCTGTTTCATTTGTAACAAATGCGTAATACGTGCTTAACGTATTGATATACTTAAACCTTTTTTGTATACTTACTTTTACTGTCAATTTACCCAGAATACAATTTATAGTCTGGTTTGTAAAAATTAAAAATCAAAACAATTCTCATTGTTTTTTACGAGTCTAGAGGGATTATCGAAAAAAAATTATTCCAAGTGATACAACAGTTAATAATGTTTTATTATTTATTTATTTATTATTTATTTAGCATATGGCTAACATGGATTATACATTTAAATTGAAATTTTAAAATCGAGGCCATTGATCCAGTCTAATGCGGCGTCAGTTGCTTCAAAAAAGTCACTCATCTCACCTCCGTATGCTGTAAGGGGGCACTCAGCTGTAATATGGTGAATAGTCTGACGAGGTTCTCCGCATTCGCAAGTTGGTGTATCAGTTAGTCCCCATTTATAGAATGAGTCACAACAAATTCCATTGGACGTTTTTATTCTATTGAGTGTCTTCCACTCATGGCGAGGCAGCTCCATTCCTGGTGGATCAATGATATGGGCCGCTGGAGCGGGTTTCAACGCTGACCAATACTCTCTCCATCCATCACTTGGGTTGAAATCTTCTGCTATTAGTCATTCTGCTAGCAGTAGTTGAGGAAATCTCGACTTCAGTCTCGACAGACCAGCATCAGGCTAATCATTGTGTACTGGAAGATGGGGATTCGCTATTATTTTATTATATTCTCTGACCAGGCTTTCCTGTCTCCGAATGATGGGAGGTGTAATATGGCTTAGAACCGAGAGCCAGGGTAGAGGTTTACTTTTTAAAGAACCGCTAATTATTCTCATGATCTCGTTAAGTTTGATATCGATCCTCTTTGCGTGACAGCTGTTTAACCAGACTGAGGCGCAGTATTCAGCCACCGAGTAATCAAGGTTAAGAGCTGACGTTCTAAGAGTGGATGCGTTCGCACCCCAAGCAGTACCGCAGAGCTTGTGAATTATGATATTTCTTGTGTTTATTTTAGCTGCGGTGTTTTCTAGATTTTTTTATATGAGAGTGTACGATCCCAGATATTTTGGGTAAAGATTATAACGAAGTAAGTTATTATTGATATACTAGCAACAGCAAAGAGGTACGTACCTCGGGGCTTCCGTAGAGAATATATCCCTGGATGGAGCAATGAGACGGAACAGCTTTACCAGGAATTTTAGAACAATGTTCTGAGATAGCGGATGAACTCCTTAACCGTCTGGACATAGAACGTCGCAAAAAATGGGAAGAAACGACAGGTAGTATGGACTGCAAAAGATCTAGTAGAAAAGCTTGGAGCTCCTGAAGAAATTAGGCAGCTCTAACCCACCCACTCGTGGTCCACTGGAAGTATCAGCTGATCAAATCGCTTCACCAGTTATAGCACTGTCTAAGGTCCAAGTACACTTGCGGCTCTAGACGTGCTTGTTTATTATTGAGGTGAAAACAACACACTTCTGTTTTATTCATATTCGCGATTAGTCTCCAGTCGGCGAAGTATTTTCCCAGCAAGGATAGGTCCTCTGAAAGTATACTATTAGTTCCCTCTATGGCAGCGTTTCTCAACCTTTTTGCATTTGCGACCCAATTTTCAATCACAAATTTCATCCCCCCCCCCTCTCATTTCACTGAAATCGTAATTGTAATCTTAGTTTCTATTTAATTTAATTATATTTTGACGCTAAAGCCATCCTACGATCTTGTTAAACCTTAAAAATTACCACAAATGGGTAAATTTATTGATATTTGGCAACACCGATCCGCTGCATTGATAAAATCAGAATCGATTGCTCTCTGTCTCACGTACACCATATCGGACATCCTCGCTGCTTCGCGAGAAGTTCCGATTGGTCTCGAACATTCTAGACTGATTGCGCGGCGTGCATAAATGCTATATCTCGTTCCACCTAGTCTCAGTCGAGTCGATTCTTCTATCTGTACCTCTACCGTGAATGCGCATGTTGTGATTTGCGTGTTATCTGCAATTTAGGATATTCAAGTTCAAGTAGCAGTAGAATTATATATAGTGTATGTATATGCAGAATCATGGATAAATTTTTAAGTGGGCGTAAGCAAGCATTAGACGATAGTGAAGCATCAACAAGTGCACAGACGAAAATGGTTCCGAAGATAAAATCACGAAAATATTCTCAAGAATATTTTAATTTTGGGTTTATCAGCACTGAAGTAAATGAAGAAGAAAGGCCCTTGTGTGTCATTTGCTCAAAAATTTTGGCAGCAGACAGCATGAAACCGAACAAACTTAAACGACATTTGGAAACGCTTCATAGTGAGTACGTTGGCAAACCCCGAGAATTCTTCGAATTAAAATTAAAATCGTATGAAAAGCAAAAATCATTTTTAAAATACACTTTGTCTGTAAATGAAAAAGCTTTACTTGCCTCTTACAAAGTTTCATATCAGATAGCCAGAAGCAAAAAACCTCACACTATTGGTGAAAAGGTTATCCTACCAGCTGCAATTGAGATTGTAGAAACTATGTTTGGAGATAGTTTTGCCAAAAAGTTGCAGTCCATACCTCTATCAAATGATACTGTTGCTCGTCGAATTGATAATATAGCTGAAGATGTGCAACACCAGCTTTTTGAGAAATTGCGTGACAAACTTTTTTCAATTCAGCTTGATGAGGCCACAGATAGCAATAAAGACGCTCATTTAATTGCCTATGTTCGATTTTGTGATGGTCTGTCAGTAGTGGAAGAACTATTATTCTGCAAACCAATAGAACTCAAAGCAACAGCACTTGCATTATTTTCTATCTTAAATGATTTCCTAAATGAGGCAAACATAGAGTGGAAAAATTTCGTCGGAATATGCACTGATGGTGCTCGTACAATGTGTGGAAGATTCCAAAGTGTACAAGCACTTGTGAAACAAAAATCTCCGAAGTGTATCTGGACACATTGCGTGATCCACAGAGAAGCTCTGGCTTCCAAAGAAATGAGTCCTGGTCTGAATTTTGTGCTAAGGACAGTGGTAACCGTAGTAAATTATATAAAAATGAGACCACTAAAATCAAGAATCCTTTCTGCACTTTGTAAAGACATGGGTCCAGTACATTCAGCGTTACTGTTTTATTGCGAGGCAAGATGGTTATCACGTGGGGCATTTTTGCAACGAGTTTATGAATTAAGAGATGAAATCGCCATTTTTCTAGAAGAGGAAACCGACCGGAAGCCGAGAACTTTCGCGATGATTTATTTGTGATGAAATTGAGCTATTTGGTCACATATTCGAGAAATTAAATACCTTGAATCTTCAACTCCAAGGAGCAAACACACATGTGTTGGATACGAGTGACAAAGTTAATGTTTTTTGTAGAAAACTAGAATTGTGGAGTAGAAATGTAAAGCAAAAAAACCTAGAAATGTTTGCAAATTTGGATGAATGTGTCAAATCTTACAAGGCTGGAGAGCAACATATAGCAGTTATTTTGGTAACCATTGAAAATCATGTAACCATGCTGGCAAAGAATTTTAAAAAGTATTTTCTTGCTGACCTCAACTTGATGCAAGTTACGAGTGGGTTAGGGACCCATTTGAAAATACTCCCGGAGGTCTCTCAACTGCCGAAGAAGAAATCTTTATAGACTTCACGGCAAGTGGCGAAATAAAAAGACAGTTTCGTAATAAATCACTCTTTGAATTTTGGGCAGGGTTGGATGATGAGTTTTCTGCACTAAAATCAAGAGCACTGCGTATACTATTACCATTTTCCACATCCTACCTTTGCGAAACCGGATTTTCTACGGTGGCTGCTTTGAAGACAAAATATAGATCACAGCTAAATATAGAAAAAGAGCTTAGAGTGTCAATTTCTAATATTAAACCTTCTTTCGAAAAACTTTGCTCTGCGAGACAGGCCCAAGGAAGTCACTAATAATTATTAATCCTGTTTTAAATTTAATATTTTTAAGTTAATTAATAAATACGTTGTATTCTATTTATAAGTGCATTATATATCAGTGTAAACGTGCAATTTGTTTTTTATTATATCAGAATGTATTTTCCTTTTCTTTGAGTAAATTGAGTGATCTTTTTACTAATGTTTTTTCTTATTTTTTCTCGCCTTGCTCGCGCCCCCCTTTAGTTTTATCATGCCCCCCCGTTAGTTTTATCACACCCCCCTGCGGGGGCACACCCCACAAGTTGAGAAACACTGCTTTATGGTTTTATTCCTGCATGCAAGAGCCATTGCCATATCCAAACTTTTTTGACTTTATGTGTGGCATTTCAGAAATATACAGATTAAACAGGACAGGTGCAAGTACCGGTCCTTGAGGCAATCCATTATTAAGACGTCTCATTTTATTCTTGCTCGCTCCTGTTATTATTTGGAAGGGTCTGTCGCAAAACATGTTTTTTAATAAAGATGCTACCCGGCTGCATGATACTACGATAAATTGATAAATTTGTAGAGAAGGTCTTCTCTCTAGACTGTATCATATTCAGCAGTCAGGTGAAGATACTCCACAGTTGTCTTCAGCCGTTTCTGAAACCCTGCCTCAATGTACGTTGTTAAGCTTAGCACCTAGTCAGCAGAACTGCGGTTGGGTCTGAAACCAGCTTGTTCAATGGGAACATGCTTCGATATCAATGTGCTAAGTCGGTTTAATAGCAATATTTCCAGAAGCTTATAACATG
Source organism: Melolontha melolontha (assembly GCA_935421215.2). Lineage (NCBI taxonomy): Eukaryota > Metazoa > Arthropoda > Insecta > Coleoptera > Scarabaeidae > Melolontha > Melolontha melolontha. The sequence goes on from OW285235.1 coordinate 93,345,510, forward strand.
TGCTTAATAAAGCGATCGGACGAAAGCTTTCAGGAAGGTTCTTGGGTTTGTTCGGCTTCAAGACTGCAATTATTTTGGATTTCTTGGATATGTCCTGTCAATAGGATGTCTGAGTAGAATTTACTCATCCACATCCTTGCGTGTTTCCCACAATTCTTGAGGAATTCTGGATGAATTCCGTCAAATCCAGGTGCTTTGCCAGATTTATTGTCATTCAGTGCTTTATATACCTCCTCTACCGTGGATGGTCTGGAGTATTCAGGATGAGCTGTTGTTGTTTGGCGGCGGAGTGTCAGTTGCTTCTGAATGTCTGCATTCTTTTGTCTTGTACTTGGTACCTTAGACAGCTATAACTCGTGCAGCGATTTGATCAGCTGATACTTCCAGTGGACCACGAGTAGGTGGGTTAAAGCTGCCTAATTTCTTCAGGAGGCTCCAAGCTTTCCTACTAGATCTTTTGAAGTCCGTACTACCTGTCGTTTCTTCCCATTTTTGGCGACGTTCTATGTCCAGACGGTTAAGGAGTTCATCCGCTATCTCAGAGCCCCCATTGTTCTAAAATTCCTGGTAAAGCTGTTCCGTCTCATTGCTCCATCCCGGGATATATTCTCGACGGAAGCCCCGAGGTACGTACCTTTTTGCTGTTGCTAATATGGATTTGATGAATCTATTATAATTGCTGCTTTTTGGAAGGATCCATCTGACGACTTTGTCTAAGCGCAGCGAATTTATCCCATAAGGCCTTCCCAAGATTCCACCTAGGCCTAGGTATAGCGTGGATTATCGGGATTTTAATTCCAATTTCGAGAACTACCGGGCGATGTTAGCTATGTGGAAAGTCGTCTAGAACTTTCCTTGAGATTGGAATTGGGTGTTTTTTGGCATTTTACGACACGAAGCAGATGCCCAGATTGGTTTCAGTGTTCCATGCAGCTGACTGAAAGTATTTAGTTCTTTCACGTCGAAGATTAGGTGGAGATTGTGGGTGTCTGCCCAATTCACAAGGCGATCACCATTCTCATCAGTGGTATGATATTTCCGATCAGTATGATGGCTGTTAAAGTCACCTGCATATATTGTAGGATATGGATACATATCTAATACATTATCAGGCCAAGACGCTTGTGGTGGCTTATAAACGTTGACTACAGAAATATCATCTATTTTTGTTACTATCTGGTGAACGTTTGAATTTACTGTGGAATTTAATAATAAAACGTTCCCAATGCCTTTCCGAACGTAGATTTCATTTTCATAGGAACGGTGGTAGGTGGCCCCAAGTAAGTCAAATCCATCAATTTTACCTTTATAACGTTGTTGGTCTTCGTTTTCTATGTGAGTTTCCTGAATAATGGCCATGCCAATGTTTTAGTCTAGCAAGAGCTTTGAAATGTACACTCTTAGCTCTGATAAGTCCTTCAACGTTTATTTGACAAATTTAAATTGTTTTTCCGTGATTTTTGGTTGTTTGATCCTGAGAAGGGCCATAGTTATGAGATGAAGTAAGTTAATTCATGTATAATAGCCAGGAGATCCGAAGATATTGTCTGGCTGCCAAAGTTCACTCTAGCTCATTTAGCATTACCCAGAGTGCACGTGTAACTTATTGTTACGGACGCGTGCTAGTTTACACTCACAATTCAATTCTTAATTAATAAAGAACTAATGAAATTAAACAATTCAAATGAAATAAAGGGCTATAATAAAATTGTATAATAAACCAAAAGCATACAGGAAATATAAAGAGATGGATATTTGTGTCACAGAGATCCCTAAAAATCAAAATGCAACTGGAAGAGCAGACCATCACAACAATAGTAATAGTTTATGGCCCAAGTGAAGTTGAACCACGAGAAAGGAAGGATTAATTCTGGGAAGAACTGACAGAAGTAATAGAAAACGATAATGGCAGAATAATAATAATGGGAGATTTCAATAGTCGAGTTGGAAAGAGAACAGATGATACAGAATACGTTATAAGCCTACAAGGAGAAGAACATAAGAATAATAACGGAAGAAGAATGATATATTCCTGTATGGAAAATAATTTAATTATAACAAATTCATTCTTCACACACAAAGATAGACACAAGTATACAAGAGAAATCAAAACAAGAAATGAGAAATCCATTATTGATTATGTACTTATAAATAAACCATTTAGAACAGAAGTACTGGATGTCAAAGTTAAGAGAGGACCAGAAATTTACAGCGACCATTACCTGGTAGAGGCAAAAATTAGAATACATGCAGAAAGAACAACATCCAAAGCGCGGAAAGCACAAACAAAGAGTAAAGAGGTAATTAAAACATATAAGTTACAAGAAGAAGAAATAGCAACCAGATATAGGGAATTATACCGATAGAAGAATAGAAGAAATAAGAAATACATGGAAAACAATGGATTTAGAACAAATATGGAGCAGTTTTAAAAATATAATCTTCGCTACAGCCAAGGAAACATGCGGCATAACAACCACAAATAAAAGCAAACAAGTTGGTGGAATGACAGTATTAACGAAGAAGTCAAAAACAAAAAGAAATTGTAGCATCAACACCTCCAAAATGGATCAGAAGATAGTTACTCGAAATATAAACAACAAGGAACACTAGTGAAGGAAATGATACCAAAGCAAAGGCAAAATCATGGGAAGAATTCGGTGGGAAAATGGAAGTAGATAGCCAAACCAATCAAAAATTATTTTACAAGATACTGAAGAACTCTAGGAAAGGGAAAGAATATACAACAAGGCACATGATAGCAAATGACAAACAACAGTATAATAATAAAAGAAGAAGCTCTAATGGATATATGGAGAGAGTATTTTCACGATCTCCTGAATGTGGATAGCGAAAATACCTCGGGAATAGAAATTGCGACCTCTACACAAACTGAGGATGATGACGCAGAAGATAATATACACGAGAACGAAGTAATAGAAGCGATCAATCACATAAAAAGAGGCAGAGCAGCAGGGCATGACAACATAAAACCGGAGTTGATCAAAGCATTGGGACAAAGCCGAATAGAAATGACCACGTACATATTTAATAAGGCATGGAACGAAGGGCAAATACCAGAAGATTGGAGAATTGGAATAATTGTACCAATATTTAAAAATGGAGATAACAGGGACTGCGCTAACTGCAGAGGTATCACATTGCTCAGTGTTGTATCCAAAGCATACGAGCATATTTTGGAGAAAAGACTACAAAATATAATAGATGCACAACTGGCAGAGACTCAGAGTGGGTTTAGGAAAGGCAAAAGTACGCAAGATCACATATTTACGATCAAACAAATGATTGAAAAAAACCAGATCAAAAAATGCAGAACTGTATCTAGCATTCCTAGATCTAGAAAAGGATCGAGTATCACAGAAACAGGTATGGAAGGTGCTACAAGATAGAAATGTTAAGCAAAAATTGAGAAAGAGTATACAAAGCCTATACCAAAACAATAAGAACTACATAATAAAGGATCTTGTTCGACGTGTGTGCATTGCCCCCGCTTTTGCGGATATCGTTAAGATGGCACAAAGTGTGACCGTCGTCGACTGAGGTAGCCACTAAGAGTGTTCCCTCGGTTGGCGATGAGCAACCCCGTGCAGGGTGTGCTTCGCTGGTCTGCGCCTTGCCTCGTTGGGGCGGGGGTCGGGCCGTCGAGGTACTGCACGGAAAAGTAAAGAAGTTGCAGGGAAAGGGTTGGCGGGCCTACGCAACGGCTGGTTATCCGATCTCTCTAAATTTACGCGACCGGTCACTAAACACACGCACAAGCGCACCAACATACAAAACCATACACTAACGCGCTCACACAAATACAAAACCACACACCCAGAGAGAGACGCAAGCTGCCAGCAGCAACCAACACACAAATTCATACCCAGAAAGAGACAAAAGCTGCTAGCAGCGAACAACACATATGTTCACACCTTGCTATCTATTTTTTGGAATACTAAGGCATGACTTATTATTATTATTGGAATGTATCTTTGAATAATTTAAACCATAGCAACTCGATTATTTGACATTTATATTCTGTCATTTATATTTTTTATATCCTTGACAAAGGCATCATTGCCGAAACATGTAGGGTTGCTTTAAATATATATACTTTGAAGTAATAAACCAGACCTTTAATCGCCGACTTATTAAGTTTACCATATATATACCTATATATATATATATATATATATAATAAAATTGTCACATTGACAATGAAGTTTTGTGCGATTTTTATGTGAAACATCTAAAGGCGCGCCACGGGGGTAAACTCGGCTCTTGAATGCCATCACGCGACGACCGCTCTGTCAGTGCTACCCTCTCTTCGCCATACCATTAGCACTCGTCTCTCTCTGCAGCGCGTATATATCGGTGAACGCTATAACCTGTGTGTATGCTGGCACTCCCTCTCTTCGCTATGCCTGCAAGGTATACACTAGGCATTCGCCGCTTTTACGTGTTTATGTGTGTTCATCGATTCGCGCTATAGTCGCTTTACTTGTGTGCACGTTATTGTATCAAGTTTTAATTTAAATCGGAGCATCCTTTCGAACATTTCCAACCGAATACGTTGAAACTTTTTATTGATTTTAAATATGAGTGAAAGTGCAAGTAACAGTGATAGTGACAATCTAAATATTTCTTTACCTTACCTTCTTTAAATAACAATCGATTGCGATGTTGCACATCTGCCAAGCGTTCTGTGACGGCTAATTGTTTTTATTCCCTGAATTGCCTTTGACGATGAAAAGAAACTGGTCTACATTGATTGAAGACATTTAACGGTCAACGACGAGCAATCTCACTGCAAACAGCGCCAAAAAAATCATTTAGTGCACTTCTTGAATAGCCATATCGTTGCATTTCTACTGTAGAAGAAAACTTGGAATAAATAAAATTATTTTTGTCAAGATTTATTGACTATTTTTGTTCTTCTCAAAGCAATTCGGCTTATTTTTAGAGCAAAAGGCGTATTTACTTACCTCTTCTCTGCATTTACTTAAGGTGTGTGATTTCTAAATAGGTCTATTTATTATTACTTTATTATTTAGCATATGGTTTATATGGATTGAAATTTAAAGTTAGGTATACATCTACACAGAAGAGAGTTAAATTTTAAAATCAAGTTGATCCAGCCCAACACTGAATCAGTGGCTTCAAAGAAGTCACTTATCTCGCCTCCATATACTGTAGGAGGCACTCGGCTGTAATACGGTGAATAGCCTGGCGATGTTTTCCGTATTCGTAAGACGGTGTCTCTTTATAGAATGAGTCACGAGAGATGTCGTGGGATGTTCTTATTCTATTGAGTATCTTCCGTTCGTGGCGAGGCAGCTCCATTCCTGGTAAGGGTACGGTAGGATTGGTGATATGGGCCACTTAAGCGAGTTTCAAGACTTGCCAATACTCTCTGCGTCGTTTGTATTGAAATTTTCTGCTAACAGTAATAGAGGAGATCTAAACTTCAGTCTCGATAAGCCGACATCATACTGGTCAGAGATAATATACGAGTACTAAGGAGATAGGCAACTTTTAATACCAAAAGAAAACTGAGTTTCGCGACACCTACAATATGTGAGGGAACTAATTTAGAAAAAAAAACTAATATATTTATTCAAAATTGATTATTTTTAAAATTATTTTTTTGTGTATTTAATATATACACACGTAAATATTTTAATCAAAACTTGACCTAAAATTATTGATTGTTAGAATTAGTTTTGTGCGATATTTACAATTATATACATTAAATATGTAAAAACGTCTATTCTAAATCTGTTAATTATTGCTTATAAGTAGTAGTAATATAAACTAGGAAATAAAAAACATAGACTTTCGTAACAATTTATTAAAGTAATGCAATAATAAACATAACATCTTGTATGAACTGTCATTAGTATTTACAAAACACCATGTGTGCGTCTCGATAAGACAATGCTAAAATTGTATTCCTCAAGAAATGGTTTTCTAGTGAAGTTTTTAGATACAAAAGTATTTGAGATCTATAACTGTCGGCACGTCTAGACGAAATTCTCAAATTAATAATACAACCATTATATAACATTTGAGCACACAGAACATTGTTTATTACTTACAAATACAATATAAATCAGAAAATTACATAATTGACATACCTTATTTTCATCTCTAAAGAAAGTGATTCAACTATAGATATATATTCGCTATAAACATAAAAATAAATAAAATACAACTTTAGATGAAATATAGATATTACATTAAATTTTGAAGATATACCATTTTCTAATTAATATAATAATATACTACCAAATCTGAAAAAAGCTTTTAAAAAAAATAATTTCCATAAACTGATCCAAAAACATGATTTAAAAAAGATAATAACAGAAATAATTTCTAAGTCACTAAATTTTCATAATACTTAACCGTACTATATATGTAATTACAAAAAAGTTAACATTTCAAAATTATCTTTTTTTCAAAAATTTTCCATGACAAGATCGAGCAATTTCATCACATGTATGACTGCGAGTGCCTTTACCATTTAAAATATTATTTAAGCTTTTAAAATAATTATAAATTAGTAGTCGACAGAATTTTTTTATTATAAATGAAGATACTGTGTCATTATTATGAAGACTGCATTCATAAGAAAAATTGAATTTCACTTTGTTTGATACAATATTAACAATTATATCTTCAACTTTATTTTTGTAGCCCAATTTTGGCAATAGTTTATTGACTATATTATATAAATACATCAAGCTTCAAAAAATTGTTTTGCTGCAATAGATTAAAGTTCCAGTACTATATGTTCTAAGAGCTACAAGGGAATGTTCTATATATTATAATATACTAAAAAGATATACTCGTATATAGATAAAGACACACTCATTTTTAAACACACCTTACGTATTTATCACTACTATTTCACAAATTGAAAATGTCTATTGTGAATTTATATTCACAATAGACATTTTCAATTTGTGAAATAGTAGTGATAAATACGTAAGGTGTGTTCAAAAATGAGTGTGTCTTTATCTAACACTTAACACTATATTATTATTGCACTTTGTCAGTCACTATCACTATATAAACTAAAGTATGGAGAGTAATAGAAAATTAACTAAAGAGTCACAATGGCGATATCAACACACAAACAAACGACTACGAAACGATTCGATGTAGGATTAGTTGGTTAAGAAGCTATCCTTATTATTAGTGTAAATTTCTAGATGCGACATCTGCGATATGTGAGAGAACTAAAGTTTTATCTATAGGCCGGCTATATTAGATAAACCCCCATGATACTGGTCACTGCGTACTGGGAGGTAAGAATTAGATATTATTTCATTATATTCTCTAACCAGGCTATCCTGTCTTAGGATGGTGGGAGGTGCAACATGACTTAAAACGGAGAGTCTATATTCTCTCGAACAGGATTTCATTCAAAAATTAAGAAACAGAAATTACAGAAAATTAAAAATGAAAGATAAACAGTAGACTGCTGTAGATAAGGTCGAAACTTTTCCCGTCGGTCACCTAACTACATATTTACAAACATAGTACAAACGAACATATTATAAAATGAAAAAAGAAAATTATTCATATCGCAATACATCAAAGTGAAATTAAATTAACCTAGGTTGACAAACATCATTAAATAACTAAATAAACTATATATTTTGTTGACACCATATTAATTTCGACTTCTTTTAAGCTCTGAATTTCTAGAAAAAAAATGTCAATTATTTCGTAAGTATTTCAGAATTTATAAATTATTTTCACGTCACATTTTTGCCCTGATGTAACGTTACTTATTTTGTGCAGATGCGTCATGAAAACCAATTTATTACGGTTTATAATTTCAGACGTTTTTAGTCTGCAGTCAGACATCCAAAAAGGAATAAAATAAAATATAAAACAATAAAAAGTAACCACATGCGACAGTAGAAAACGTCCTGTCGCCTATGAAACGAATGGTATACATTTTGTAAAACGCCAGAGTTCTTTTGAGTATTATAACCACTCATTTAAATTCGCGTGCCTCAAAAATTTACAATACCGCGCCACTTAAATAAAATTACATGATTTACCATAAAATTAGCATTTCTTTATCGTGACAAATATAATTCAAGCCAGCTAAATATACTGAAGCTTCAAGTGACATTTACATATTATAGCTTCTGCTTTATAGAGACTACTGCTCCATCAAGGAAGAATATTAGGTATACACAAATTTTGCGGAAAATACAATAGACTACAGTTTTACAAAGGAGAAATCTCGTTTTTCAACGATTTTATTTATATTCAGTTTTACTTATCAAAGTGATCAAACTGATCAATATCAATAAACAAACTTCGGAACAACGGAAAAAAGTTAGAATTGTGTTTTAATTTTATATGAACTCTATTAATATATTTTCAATAATATTATTAATACCCATTTTCCAGTGAACATATCAATCTACAGTGAATATAAATATTTATGCCAATGATATACAACCGAGTAGGGCTTTAGTTTGATCAGTTTTTAAACACAGGTTAAATCAATAGGTTCTTGAACAAAATTACTTATTGATCATTAAATACCAGATTGTAAAATTAATAATATCTTTTTCATGATATTTAACAAATACAGAAAATATCTTTATTTATTAAATATCCTGAGAGAATTTTGTAATATTATAATCTGGTTTTTAATGACCAATAATTAATTTTGATGAACCTACGTTCAAAATCATACCGATTTACCCTACGTTTAAAAACTAATGAAACTAAAGTCTTTTTCATTGGCATCAAAACTTGTATATACTGTAGCTTAATATGTCCACCGACAGTACAATAATCTGCTTTGCTGTGTCACTTCACTAACTAGCTCGAAAAATTTTGTTCTCTTATCTCATCGTAGAAGATCTGTATTGTCAACGAGCTGGATTATGTAGTCGTTGTTCGTGACTCCTGGAAAATCTTGAAATTGCTTGGCCAACCATATACATTTCGAGGTCCCAATGAAGATCACTATTGCGGTAGTAATTAAAGGCATCTACACATCCTTATACAGTTTATTCTGAAATCATTGTATGACTTGGATATTAGGTACTCTTGCGTGAATTCGGCATCCCTAAAACTGAATTCGCATGTCCAAACGGGCTTCAGAGTTTTTCCTATAAAGGAGCACCTTAGTGCTTAGAATTTCTTCTACGCAACAAATACATATTTCTATATTTCAATTTAAGTATGTATAGCAATCGCCAATTAAGTTGGCGCGAGGAAGGGGTGCGCAGAAGCCGTTTTTAAAAACGTCCACCCCCACTACTCAAGTAATTGTCAGAATATATTTGTCTTTGACGTTTGACGGAACATAATGTCTTTGCTAGGGGATCACGCTTAGAGGTTAGAATTATCTGACATTTGATGTAAAATCAAATACAAATCTCCCCACTACTTCTAATCCTGCGCGAACTTACCCCTCCTCGCGCCAACTTAATTGGCGTTTGCTATACATCTCTTTTCTTTTCGACGTGGACTTTCGTCGTACCCAAATACTTGCTGAATTAACAGGGGAGTTGCGAGAATAATTAATTCTGATTAGTATCTATTGACTACACCTATTAGTGAAGTCGATGTGAACAGATTTACTTCCATTTCATTTGATGCGCCACCTTTTCGTCCAACTATGAATTTAACCTTTTAAAGGCCAACATTCCCCCTTTGGGAACGTGCTTTTCATATTTTTTAAAACCATTTGGATTTCAAAAATAAAGGTGCTAGTTATTGATTGCTATAGCCAAGATACTCTACTTATATTAGAATATTATTTGTGTTATTTTCTGTTATTATTATTTATGTTCGTTTTTGTTATAATCATCTAAATGCGATTTACGACATATTTTTTTCACTTTCAGAAACAGGCGAATTTTTTTATGATTCTCAAAATTGATTTTATCTATTAACAACTTGTTGTGTGTCTTACCTCTTTTATATAGAAGGTTATGGAAAAAATTATATATTTAAATATTAAAGAAGGGGCTCTGGATAGATCTCCTCTACATCCACTGAAATAGGCATACCAGATGGGAAAATCAGGTGAGGGTGCCATATATAGCCTGGTGAGAGGGCTCGAAAGGAGCCTACACTACAAGGAAATTGCACTTTCAGACTACTTAGACATAGAGGGAGCTTTCGATAACACCTCGACGTCTTCCATTATTCGATCTTTAAGAGATCGAAAAATAAGAAGCACCACATGCAACTGGGTTCATAACATGCTGCGTAGCAGAGTAGTTCACGCCATAAATGCAAAACAAAACGATCTCCATAAGGACAACAAAAGGGTGTCCTCAAGGAGGCGTATTGTCACCACTACTATGGAATCTAGTAGTGGATAATCTCCTCAGGACATTAAATGATCAGGGAATATGGACGCATGGGTTCGCCGATGACATTATCATAGTGTCAGGGGAAATTCCCGGGGACAGTGGCGAGCATCATGCGAAATGCTCTGCGAATTGTAGAAATATGGTGCCTTGAGGAGGGATTAACTGTCAATCCTCAAAAAAACAAGTTGGTAGCCTTTACCAACATGAGAAAACTAAATGATCTGGGCAGCGTAAAGCTGTTTGGACAAGAGTTAGAACTAACCAATGAAATCTAGGCATAATACTTGATGCGAAACTGAATTGGAGCAGACACCTAGCCAAAGTGGCAGACAGGGCGGCGCAGCTCTTCTGGAGATGCAGAAGAGCTATTGGCAAGACCTGGGGACTAAAACCAAATGTGGTACACTGGTTGTACACAGCAGTAATAAGACCAACGATTACCTATGGGGCAGTTGTCTGGTGGAGGATGACGGAGCGGACATCGTCGGTGGGGCTCCTCACGACTCTCCAGCGACAGGGCCTGTTGGGAATCACGGGAGCTATGAACAGCACGGGAACCGCTTCCATGGAGGCCATCGTGGGTCTCCCTCCGCTGGAACTATTTATAAGGGCGGAGGCAATGGCTGCGATACTGAGGCTGAAGGCCAATGACGTATGGCGTCCTAATAAGGTTGTAGGGAGCCATAAAGATATCACAGGAACTATACTGGAAGATCCGATATTTCAAATGCCGGTGGACAGTATGGCATCTGAAATTATGTTTACAGCTAAGCTGAACATACTTATACGACCAGGGAACAGGCAAAAAGTCGCTCGGTCGATTGTGGTGCCGGCACCTGGTACGCTGATGGATCACAATCTAGTCAGGGGGCAGGTGCAGGCATATGCGGAATGTGCCCTAGAAGGAAGATATCGATATGTCTGGGGAAACACACTACGGTTTTCCAGGCCGAATTGTTAGCAGTCGCAGCCTGCGCCGATTAAATTAGGGAAGCCGGCTGCGCAAGCAAAAAAATTAACATAATGACTGATAGTCAGGCGGCTATTAAAGCCATTATGAACCCATCTACCAGGTCTAAGCTGGTGAAATATTGTAAAAAGGTCCTCAATAACCTGGCACAAGACAATACAGTGTCGCTGATATGGGTGCCAGGACATGAGGGAATTAAGGCAATGAGATAGCCGACAAACTGGCCAAAGAAGGTATTAATAGGAACTTCATAGGACCAGGGCCTGTATGTGGAATCACTAAGGATTCCGCTAAAAGGGAGATCTGGTTATGGCTAGAAAAAGAACATAAAAATAAATGGAGGTTAACGGAAGGTCAACTCCATACCAAAACACTACTGAGGGGGCTGGACGGAAAGTTTTCAGCCAACCTAATTCGTAGTAGCAAAAGAGAAATTAAAATAATTACCGGGTTAATAACCGGACATTGTCCTTTAAGGAAGCATTTGTACACCATGGGGTTGGTTAGCGAGCCCTGGTGTAGGAGATGTGAAAAACAGGAGGAAACTAGCCTTCATGTAATATGCACGTGTGAGGAACTGAAGGAACTCAGACAGAAATATTTCGAGAGAGATCTATTGGATCCTTCGAGTGTACTCCAACTACCCCTGAGGAGGATAGTGGCTTTTATCAAGGACACAAGACTAACAGGGTGGAATTGAGAGATCTATTGGGGATAGTACAAAGAGCAGTGTGCTCAAGTGCCTGGACGTGGTGGCGTCCAACCCAAAACAGAGAAGAAGAAGAACTTGTTGTGCAATTTGTTAATTATGACGTTTTTGCAATTATGTAACTGGTTTTGCGATACAATGGCCAGAAAGTTACATGTCCCAGTTTGTGAACATTGGCCGTTGTGGTGTAAAATCTGCTATACGTATTCGTGGCAGCGCACTTGCAAGTTTCTGCAGGTTCATACATGAAAATCTCGAAACTAACACCTGCAGTTTTATTATTCTTGCACTTCTCTTAGTGAAGCGTGCTTGCATTTCATCGCTAGTGTTGTGTGGATTATATTTTCAAGAATGGATCCGATAAGTCCGCAGAAATTTTATGGGTAAGTTTATAATATAAATTTGTTTCTAGAAAGAAGGCTAATTTGATATGTACATTTTTAGAACTTGTATTACAAACTATAAATATCTGGCAAGTGCTCTTGATGCTGTCGAAGCTTCTATATCTCAAGATGTAGTTGATGTAGTGATTTTACCACCAGAATCTGATGACCTATAGATCCCAAGTGATGATGAAGAAGAAGTCGACAAAGAAATGTTATATGTGCGTCATTTACCTGAGGATGTTCCAGGAGAAATGGAAGTGCATGCTGGACAGTCAGAAGAAAGTGATGAAGAAGAAGAGAAAAGTATTATTCGAAGAAAGAAAACGTGGAGAAAACAGAAAATGTAGGTATTACTCAAAACGTAGTTGAACCTGACAAAGTCGGCGAAGAGCATGTTGGTATATCAGAATATGAGACTTTTTCTCTTTTCTTTACTCCTGAAATGATTACATTTATTTGGGAACAGAGCGAACTTTATGTTCAAAGGGTTCAAAATTGCCAAAACTTTAGCTTGTCTGAATAGGGCGTTCGTCAGTTTCTGGGATTGTTATTGATTAGTGGTTATCATACACTTCTGAGTGCAAATTATTATTTGTCCACATCACAAGGCTTATAAGCAGCCATATTTGTCAAAACAATGAGTAGAGAAAAATTTCGTTCAATAAAAATATATTTTCATATTATTGACAACAATAACTTAACTAACTCAAAAGTAATAAGTTATACACGCCTCTACGTCCCGCGTCACGAGATCCCGTCTCACGACGCCCCGCCTCACAATGCTCCGCGTCACAGCTCCCTTCTCGACACTGATAAGTCGTCTAGAAGCAGCTAGTTTCCAGGATACAGAGATGGGCCAAAATTGAATGTCATATTTCAGCGAAATTTTCGCGATTTAAAAAAATTTTCAATCTCCAACTTCTTCTCAAAATCCGCCCTAAGGTTTTCAGGGGCACTAAAGAAGACCGCTACGCAACGCGAATTTTTACAAAATTAACATTTTCGATTTCGAAATTTAAGGTTTATGCCAGGAAAACCCGTAACTTTCGAAATCAAAAATGTGAATTTTGGAAAAATTCGCCGGAGCGGCCGAACGATGGGTTCTAGTGTGTGGCACACTACATACTCGCTTTAATCCTCGTGACGAGCATTTCAATTTGCCGCAAACCTCGCGGCGATCGGATGAGAAATGAGGGAGTTATGGTGTTTCGCGATTTTTTTAAACCCCAGGCGATGAAATTTGAATATCACAAAAATAGCAAATCCCGATTTTCCCTGTTTTGACGCCAAACCTTTATGAAATCAGACCTGCTGATTACGATAAACTACTAAAGTACTAAAAACCAAATCGCGAATTTTTAGCGGAAAATCGTTCAGTCAGTCTTCTTTAGCGCCCCCGAAAACCTTAGGCTGAATTTTGAGTAGAAATTCGAGATTGAAAATTTGCGTCACGTCGCCCCGCGCCCCAACCCCTTCACAAAATTCGAAATTAATTTTTTTTTATTGCAAAGATTTTGCTGAAATATGACATCCAATTTTTTCATCTCTGTACCTTTGAAACTAGCTGCCACTAGATGACCCATCCTACACCACCGGATGCGTTTTAACACGCTGAATCAACTGTTCCAAACCGGAAAGCTCTGCGATGCCTACTACTTGCAAGGAAAACCGCAAATTTCAAAATCGAAAATGCATCACAGTTATATGAAAAACTCAAGCATCAGATGCAACAGTTTGGTATTTTCCATGAACATCTCAGCATTCATGAAGCCATGGTTTCATACCATGGTCATCATTCTGCTAAAATGTTTATAAAGTTAAAAATGAACCTATGCGATTTGGCTATAAAATATGGATGTTGTGTGGCAATGACGGATAACCTTATAATTTTGAAAATTATTATAGAAAAATTGACAAAACCTCAACTCCTATACGAAAACGAGATAATATGTTATCGATAATACAAAATGCCTCAAATCACATCATACTTTGACAATTTTTTTAGTAGCCACAATCTTTTTGAAAATTTATCAGAAAGAGGTATGTTTGTATGTAAAACGGTTTAATAGTTTTCATACTATTTTGATAAATGTACATAATTGTAGCGCAATAATTAGTTGATAGTAAAGAAAGCCGACACCGCCCTTTAAGATAATTATTTAATAAAATATTTTTTTGCATGGACATGCCAAGTAAAGTTGGGCCATTGGAACATTGGATATTATCCGACGAATACTAGTTCAAGAAGGCGTACAAGATATTGAAGAAATAATGATAATAATAATAATTTGGATCTGCAAATTCCAAACAGGCCTTTTTGGGGCAAGAACTCTCCATGGTAAAACAAAGCCAAGAAGGCAAGGATGACTCAAGGTCATCCATACACAAGAAAAATTAAGGATTAGTAAGATCGACGAAATAGACATGATGTCTGACAGAGCGTTTCCAAAAACTTCCCCAAGCCTGGAATTTCTAAGGCTAGAGTATAGAAGCTGACAAAACAAGGACAGGGCCATAATCAAGGCCAATTTTACCAACATGTGCAAAGAGACCGAAAGAATCCAGACAAGACATCCAAGCTTCAAAAACCAATAGAGGCTACAAAACAAAAATGGAGGTCGGAGAGCAGTATACCCGAGAGTCGACAGAGAAGCAAAAGCTAAGAAAAGGACTAGCTTTCAAGGGGGCTGTTGCTTCGGAGAAAATCGCAGTGGTATTTGCCGATTACACAGCCACCCAGATGACATCTGATAAGCGCAAGGCAATTTAAAGCGCCAATAGTATTCATAGTATAACGGAGCAAAGTCCTCAAGGGAAAGCTGCGTTTTTGAATAAAGAACGTCCTACAAGAAAGTAAGTCAGGAGGTAGCAAGGAAGGAATCTTCAAAATCCACTGACCAAACAACTACGCTAGAATCCCAAAGCAAAAAGTTCAAAGATATAAAGCTAAAATAGCAACGGAAGTGCTTACTCTCAAAAAGCCTCCTACCGCAGAATGAGTTGATTCAATGGGGGAGGCAAGCCCGCTAGATACAATATCCGCTAGTTACGAGATTTGAGACAGAAGGTTGTGGCCGTCCTGCAAAAACCCTGGCTATAGGGAAACTTTAAGGTATCGCCTCAACAAGGTCAAGTATTATACAAGGGAAAAGCCAGAATGACCAATACATAACTATGATTTGCACCTATGATATGAGGTTTCCTATCAGCAAAAATGGAAGAAGGAGAGAGAAGCTGGCTCCGCCTACTTCCCAGGGATGAGAAATCTCCACCTCGCACACTCAGCGATATAATTGGATACTGCGAAGAAGCAAGCCACCATTTTGTCATCGGTTGAGATACCATTGCTCATCCTATAGTGTATAAAAGTACAAGCGTCTACAAAGAGGGCGAGTCCCTATTACAACTCAAATTATCTGACAGGTTACTACACTGAAACGTTACTATACTGAAATGTGTAATCAATTTTAAGAGATTCAGAAAGGCCAAGAAGACCAGACAAACGAGATTGGAAACTGGCCACAGAAATAGTACAACCAATCTGGGAAAATCTACGGACTCGGCTTTCACTGCCTAGGGTACATAAACGACATAGCAATTGTCGTCCGATGACGTTTTGCGGGAATTATTTCAAAACAAGCAAAAACTGCCTTAAATATCGTAGACGACTGATATAAAAAAAGAGCGACTATCAATAAAAGCTCAGAAAACACAAATAATCGCACTCACAAAAAAGAGCACGCTGCAAGGCTTAAAGTCATTAGTGCTTGGAAATACCGAAATTCAAATTACCATGGAGCCTAGCACTCAAAGTTACTGGTTGACTAGATACTTATGTGGAATCCTCGCATTGCAAAAACCACAATAACACAACCATTGCCTTGGGCAGGTATAGGCGAATGTTTAGGAAAAACTGAAGACTTAGCTCCAAGATGACTCTATCCTATATACACAAGGATAGTTACACCAATGAAAAGCTCTGAAACAACTGCATGGTGACCAAAAACCAAGCAAAAAGGAGTTAGTAGGTGACTAAGTGGCATGCAAAGACTAGCGTGTTTAAGTGTTAGAGGAACATGAAAACAACCCCTACCGCTGTTCTGGAGGTGATACTGGATTTATCATCTCTAGATATTCATATACAAGAAGAAGCAGGGGCACTAGCCTACAAACTACTTCAGGGCTAAACATATTTACGGTCCCGGCACTGATCATCATAGATTGGTAGAAGAACTCAAGCCAGTTCCCATTACACGGAAACCGAATGATGCTATGATTCAGAAATTCAACTTTGATAAGAAATATAAAATACTGATAGGGAGAATTAGAAAAACAGCCCACCACTCCAGGCGGAATCTAAATGGTACATTGATGACTCTAAAACAAAAAAAAAGATTAAAGCCGGAGTATATGGACTCAAAGAAGAGACGATGATCCAAGTGAATCTAAGTAGAGATACTACAGTATCAAGCGGAAGTTGCCGTATTGCCTTGGAGAAATTACAAGACAGGGTGGAAGAAATGACACCGTGGCCATTTTCTCCGACAGGCAAACAATGTTAGAAGTATTGGATTGGCACTGGATTCAGTGCCGGTTATATCTAAACTTGTATGTTCGCCCTAAAGGAACCCAGTAATCACAAGCAAGTAACATTAGGCTGGGTACCAGCGTACGAATCGATAGGTCTAATAAGAAGGCGGACGAACTGGCTCAACAGGCCTCGTCTATAGCCATCATAGGACAGGAGCCACAGTATAAACTTAAGCAATAGGATCACTACAGAAAATTATTGTAATACGCGCATTTTACAGCGAACGTTTTATTTCTCTGTTAAACTAAGCGTAATATATATCAGACTGTTTGACTTTGTCACAAAGAAACTCGACCGCTTATTCAAAGTAAAAGTCTGACATCCATTACGCTTAGTTTAAGAGAGAAAGAGAACATGCGCGAAAAAATGCGCGTATTACGATTTTATGGCAAAAGATCAAAGGTGCCGATAAGAAGCGATCCAACTGCTTAAGTTTATACTACGCCTTCCTTTATCATTGCATAAACAAATATTAGAACAGCAATAAAATAGACCTAGGGAAAGGTGGAAGACCTCCTCAGCTTAAAGACAGGCAAAATAGTTCCTTAGGCAACATTCGCAAGTTTCCAACGGACTTACTGAATACAGACAGAAAGTCTGTTAAGGTAGTAGGCCTATTAACGGGGATGTAGACTCTGTCAAGAGGAAACCGTGATTTGTGGATTATGTCAATGCGAGGATCTGACAAGAATGAGAGA
Source organism: Melolontha melolontha (assembly GCA_935421215.2). Taxonomy (NCBI): domain Eukaryota; kingdom Metazoa; phylum Arthropoda; class Insecta; order Coleoptera; family Scarabaeidae; genus Melolontha; species Melolontha melolontha. The sequence goes on from OW285235.1 coordinate 93,363,228, forward strand.
TCAATATTCTAAAGCGGCACTATATTTAGGATAATTGCTCTTGCAGCTGCTAAGCTTAATTAAAAGAGCAAGGCTAGAGAAAGTACTCTAAGACTGTATTCCTTCTCGAAAGCTAAACTAATTATTCGAAAGGAGGGGACTATGATTATATATCGCCTTCTATATCTATTTTCCTTTTAGAATTTTTTAATAATTTTTCTTCAATATGTTTTTTAAAACAATTTTCTCTTAAAATTTTTATGTAATGTCTAATTTTGGATTATAGATTTTACCTAAATGATTTTTTAATAGGTTGACTATACGTACGTAAGATGGATTTTAGGTTAGAACCTCTCTATCGCAATTTTGTACTTACAAGAGATATTCGCAGCAAATAGAAATATTAATGCACAAGGAGGTAAACATACATAAATAAAACAAACAACACACTTTGGCCAAACGTTTGGACAATTTTTGTTTAAATAAATAATCTTATTTTACTTTGGAAATAGACAAAAACTCAAACAAAACGCAATATAGACAACAAATCACAGACCGAAATTTTCAAATGGTAAAGATACAAAGCGCGCAAATGACTTGACAACATAACTAGTGTCAAAAAAAGATAGTTATATAAGGATTATACTCCATAAGACCCAATACTTCGAAGTTAGGGTGACATGGACTAAAAAAGTAAAGCCCTTTTTTTTAACACAATGTGAAAATATATCACCAGTTCATCTACACCAACCAGGAATGTAAACGAAAAGTTCAAGGTTAAACGGGAACAGGAACGTAAATTCGTTATATTAAATGGTAATAAAGCTGTTTTTTACGATAGTTTATACACCAATTGAAAATTTAATTAATGTTCTTAATAGCATAATAAACTCAAATTGCTTCTTTTTTTATATCAAAACATAAATTTATTTCAAACTGCACTTTCTTCTTCTAAGTAGGGGTTATTTTGTTTTTTTTTGGTCTTTGCAAATGGAAAGGATGCAGAGAACTTTAAAACCAGGTACAAACATAAAATAATTCAAAATAAAACGTATAATTATTTTTAAATAAAGTTTATAGCATGCATTTCTTTGCTGTTAATATAAACAAAACGACTACAAGATACAAAAAATTTCGAAAATTACATTTACAATTATAATTGATTTATTAATTAACGCCTGCTGATGTTTTGCCTATTAAAACTTGTCTAAGAAAACTAACCATTATTTTCTTTTATCAAATACATCTTAAGATTAATTATCAACTAAAATCCCTCTAATTCTTTATGTTCTTCTTATTATTTGCAATTCATTCGCGCGCTGTGCTTTGCTTTTATACGCAACACCTTACACAAGATCAAATGGTTTGATACTCTTCAGTCTTCGGACGTGGTGCCAATTGTCCTGCAGTTGAAGAGCTTCTGCGTCGACATGAAGGTTTGGACTAGCTTCATGCTTGCCAGCAAACCTATTGTGACCTCTTCCTATATCTAGGTACTCTTACTAAAACGTTAGATGGGGCCTAAGGTGTATTGTATTTGAGCACGTGGGAGCGCCAATTTGATACAAGATGGACGCTTGTGGCTCGTGTTGATTCTTTCCGGGCTAGCTGGAGCGTCCTAACAATACTGAAAATGTTTAAATAATAAATGGTGGTCATGATGAGCATCGTAGGTCCAGGACATGTGTAATGTACTAAAATAGATATATTCAACTTATTAACTAAAAGAAAACACAACAACGTTGTCCTTAAAGTTTTTATTTAATATTTACATAAGAAATTGAGATATGTATTTAAAAAGTATTGAAATTATTAAAGTAGCAATATATCCAAGCAGCAGAAAATAAGTAATTAAAAATTAACACAAACAATATCCTGAAAAGGAATTTAAATTATCTCATAAATTAAACAGGAATTAAATGTAACATAAAATAACCTCTGCATCGAACAATACAGAGTTACCCGTGGAAGCGTGTTTGGGCGGCCACGAGGTTCGCATCATGTACTTGGACAAGTATGAAGAGCGATGTTTGGCAGAAGGACGAAGAAATTTAGTTAGTTAAATTAATGTGAATGCAAGTAAAATAAAATAATCTCTGCATCGAACAATACAGAGTTACCTTCGAAACGTGAGTACATGCTTCATGGAGGGTAGGTACTTGAACAGTATGCAGCTGCAGAGTTAGCTGTTACGAAGAAAGGATGGTTACCGCATGACAGCTGGACTAAGAAGCAGGATGAGTTTGGTGTAAGAGAACACTCGTCTAGAAAAAAGGTTTTTGTTTTATGGCTTAAAGTGGAGAAAGATTGAAACTGACGATGTTTTGAATTAAGAGCTAATCGAACGCGCGAGCTAAGAGTTGCGATATCGATGAAACAAATATTAAAATATCCCTTATGAAGAAAGCTTCAAAATGGTATGTGACATATCATAATTATAAAGAAGAGTACATAATTAAATTAAATAACTTAAGTTTAAAAACCAAATGTAAAATATTTGTAAACGAACGTTAGATATTCAGTCAGGTAGATTTCGGAGGGTCAACTGACCAGAATGATAACAAAAGAAAGGCTGTCTCTTTGCAAATACGAAATATACACAGAAAATATCTAAGTTTGAATTCATATTTGAAATTCGAAACATATTTGAAGAAAATTATAAAATTAAATTAAAACATTCTTATATATTTGAAGTGTTACACTACATATTCCCATATCGCGATGAAGATCTACGTTGCCCTACGTGACGCAATACTTTGTTCTGAAACGTTAGAATAAGCTTAATATTGCTATCGCTGACGAATCTTCTTAATTGGTTCGTTAAAGCCACACCGGTTTTAGGACTTTGTTGTAGATTAGTACTTTATTATGTATTGATAATTTGGAGTTTCTGCCAAGGAGCCAGTAATGCTGTTTATATTTTAATTCCAAATTCGTTATTTTCTTTCTAACATGTAGGTACTTTCCATCGCAGCTTACCATCAAGACTCATGCCAAGATATTTTGCATTCAACTCGGTTGCGTTCAGTCGTTCCGTTGATGTTTAGAAGAGGTTTCACTATTTTTTTTTTTTAGGATAAGTTCATTGAGGTTATCTTCCATTATTTAGTCCAATTAACTATTGTTTCACTTTGAAATTTTCTAGTGGAATCTTTTTGATTTATATCGACTGCAAGAATTGTTGTCTGCGGATGCAGCTACAATTATTCAAGTTGCCATATCGCTGGTCTATAATAAATAATGAATACAGACGAGGGCCTTGGGGCACTCCAGTACTTATTTGCAAATGAAATTGAAAAGCATTTAATATACACTATAATACTCAGTAGCCAAACGAAGCGTTAATGTTGATAGAAGAAAAATAATTAGCATCCGTATAAATGTCTATTTCTTTTCTGTACATAATTCGTACATCCAAAAATTTATGCTACAGATCGCCGTCCACCACACAGATGTAATTATCGGAATTCAATATGATAGTTAATGCGATGCAGGTGCTTCTCCGTAAGACAATTACCAAACTCATTATATTAAACATGACAAAAAGTTTTTCGATTGCCACTTGAATTTATGATACGAAGAAGTTAGAGATACATTGTTCTGGATTAGGAAGCAATTATGTCCTTTATTTTTGGCCGAAAGTTCCCACAAGAAGTGCCATTCCATCAACAGTTGAATTTTAGAAATATGAAAAAGTAAAAATCGTATAGTGTAAATTGGTGATACAAAAGTATTTTTAATAATATAAAATATTATTAAAAATGGGGTGTGAAGAACACAATACAAGTTATATATTTGTGAATGTATCTCCTCTCCAGAGACGCAGATACGTATTTCACCTTTCTACAGGATCGTCGGTACGCCCCTGCTGGAGAAGAGATACATTCAACCAAACATAACTACCTTGCTATCAACCAGAAATTATTAAGACAGAGCGTGAAAGAATATTCAGCGCTGTCTACATAATAACTGCCGAACTAAGCAACGTGTTTCTATAGACGGTAACAACCATATCTATAAAAAACTGTATTATCGTGTCTCCACTACTTGTCGGGCGAACCGAATGCGTATATAACAAAATAATTTGAAACATACATGAGTGGGTAAAAACCACACCAATTTGTATAATACAAAAGTATTTTTAATAATATAAAATATTATTCAAAATGGGGTGTGAAGAACACAATACAAGTTATATATTTGTGAATGTATCTCCTCTCCAGAGACGCAGATACGTATTTCACCTTTCGGCAGTTATTATTTAGATAGCGCTGAATATTCTTTCACGCTCTGTCTTAATAATTTCTGGTTGATAGCAAGGTAGTTATGTTTGGTTGAATGTATCTCTTCTCCAGCAGGGGCGTACCGACGATCCTGTAGAAAGGTGAAATACGTATCTGCGTCTCTGGAGAGGAGATACATTCACAAATATATAACTTGTATTGTGTTCTTCACACCCCATTTTTAATAATATTTTATATTATTAAAAATACTTTTGTATTATACAAATTGGTGTGGTTTTTACCCACTCATGTATGTTTCAAATTATTTTGTTAAATTGGTGATATTGCCTAACTTAACTAGCATATCTGCTTTTTTATTGCCTTCAACCTATTTGTCCAGAAATTAATATAATCATATCAGCAGTCTTAGATTTTAGCCTGTAATTGATTGCTTTGATCATTATATTGTTATATATTACAAAAATTACGACTGCTACTGAATATCGCATCAAGAGATACCGTAATAATGATGGCAGTTGGAACTGTATAGGACACTATAAAGCAAACGGCTATACAAGTGGGCATTAATTCAGCCGTTAAAATAATGGCTGATATAATTATATTTCATTTCTGGCAGTAAACGCCAAAAGATGATTTGGGTGGAGACAAAGAAACTGATCCATCCATGTAGAACGGAATATAAGTGAAAGGTGTAAGGATATCAATTCATCAAAACAAAAGTTGATTGTTGGCTTAAAATACAGGAGAGTTTTCAATTAAATCATGAATGAATATTATAAACTATAATAATAAAAAATTCGTCACATCTATCCCGGAATGTGTGTATGCATTTCGCTCTTATTGGAGCTTGTCAACACAGAGTATCCTAGAGACAGACATGACTTCCACTTCTATACTTCGCGTATATACTGGGTGCGCAATTATTGTATCGGCGGAGTTTGGCGTGAAAACTAACAATTATAGGAGAGTGAGATTTTCTGTACGTATACAATATACCTACTACAGCGGATATCGTAAAATCATGGGTGAAGATGGGTATCGTGCATAGAATTACTCTTTGGAGATCAATTTGGGATCTAGCACTTTATATGTTTCAAGATGGTATAATGTAAAATTATATACAGGGTGTTAAATAGGTCGTGCCACATTTATCGAAATTCAAACGTTTTCTCTCTCGATTTTTTTTAAATGGAACCTATATTTTTCGATATTGTCAGCAAATTTCCTGTAAAATTACCTTAAAAAATGGCACCATTAACGTAATACTTATTTTACAGTATTTTCAACGATATTCCACATTTATGGGAAATATCTTTAATACTATAAATAATGCTACTTCATACTATTCAATATGCGGGCACCCAATATGGCTAGATGGGCATGATTTTCAAACAACTAAGAATCTAACGAAACGTCAAATCTCTGCTGAAAATTTTCACATCAAGTCGTTTTTTGTAGTTTCTCTTTGTTATCATCGCGTTTTAATATATGTTACAATTTTATCACTGCTTGCTTAATGCAATTTGAGTTATTTAGTTGTTGATTGTTGGTTATTACTAGAGACCGGACACATCGGGCTGAAATGACGTCATTACGACGGACGATATAAATAGTCTACATCTCTAAGTACATCACGTAGTTATTGAATAGCACTATTCATTCGGTTAACCGCACATACAAAATAGATGTGCAGTTAACCGAATGAATAGTGCTATTCAACAATTGCGTGATGTACTTACAGATGTTGTAGACTATTTATATCGTCCTTCGTAATGACCTCCATTTCAGCCCGATGTGTCAGTTACTACGTATTACTTTAATCTCGTTATCAAGTATACCGTTTTGTTCCCGTTATTTGTTGCCTACTTTAATTCCTACCAAAAATAAATTTCTCGAAGGAGGAACTCATAGACATGGTATTTGTTCTTGAAGCTTGCGACAGAAATCCACTATTAGTATCAAGAATGTATGTTAACCGCAGAAAGCTGGATAGTAACCTAAAATAAATTGATAAGAGTTTTGTTGGAAAGGTTTCTTCGGTCGGGCTCAGTGAATTTCCCCAAACATGAAAGGACAATAACTATGGTTACAGAAGATAATAAAGTGACATTCAATCCGTTATAGAAAATCTGCACGTGTTTACAAGGCCAATTTCGAAACAACATGGAATTACAACCATTAGCACGAGAAGAATTTTAAAAAAACATAAGTTTCATCCTTATAAAATTAATATTCACTAAAGCTTACTACAAATACTATAACTACAATTACAACTAACAGATTTTGAAAAGAGATTTATGTATTGTGAATGGCTCTTTTTACGATTACGTCAAGATCAAAACTTTCTAGACTACCTATATACTTTTCACAGATAAAGCAACATTTGCCAATTCTGGAATAATGAATAGGAAAAATTCACACTACTATCACACAAGTAATCCTAATTTTGTGCAACCTATTTCGTATCAACACAAATGGAGTGTTAACATCATAGGAAGCACCTTTTCGGGTCCATTCTTCTTTACCAATACTTTAAATTGTGAAATTTATAGAAACTTCCTACAAAATAATTTACCAATACTACTTGAAGGCCTACCAAGTAACTTCATGGACAGATTGGGGTACCAACACGATGGTGCACCCGCACATTACGGAGCTGCTGCAAGAGCACTTCTAGATGGGGTATTTACTAAAAGGTGAAATGGGAGAGAAGGTCCAATAAGCTGGTCACCGCGATCGCCAGATTCACCCCTTGTGACCTTTTTCTGTTACCTACTATAAAAAACATAGTTTACAGGACACCCCCCACAACCGCAGAAAACATGAAGCAACGTATAAGAATTTCTTTTCTCCACTTGCACGAGAATAATATGACTGAAAATGTAAGGCAGTCCATACAGCGAAGGGTGAGAATGTGCATACAGCATGGAAACATTTTCGAGCATCATATGAATTAAGATTAATTGATTATTAAGAAATCAAAAAGTGTACATAATAATAATTTTGTATTACATATTACAGCTACTCGCATGTTAGATGAACTGAATATTGAATAGTATTAAAGATATTTCCCATAAAAGTGAAATGTTGAAAATACTGTAAATAAATATTACGTTATTTGCCAATCTGGTACCATTCTGGTTGTTAGAATAATGAAAAATTCGTGAAAAGTTACATCTATCCCGGAATGTATGGATGCATTTCGCTCTTATTGAAACTTGTCAACACACAGTATTCTAGACACAGACATTACTTCCACTTCTATACATCGCGTATATACCGTATGAACGCCGGGGAGTGATTGATCTACCACAATGTAGTAAGACGAAGACGAATAGCGAGTTTATGTGGTTAGGGTTGAGAGAGTATATTGAATCTGTTCTACTGTCTAACTGTACTAGCGTTCCATACGCGACATTTCTTTATCCAACACATTCTACATACGATCTAAGTACGAATCAAATAATCTCTCTCTAACACATTGAATATTCCTATCAGTCGCTCATAGTGTTCAAGCAAGGCGAATATATTGAATCGGAAAACAAGCTTGCGACTGGTGATTCAGTTGCTCCTTGTCATCCGTAGGTAGAGTACGTATAGAAATGCTAACAAATGTCCGTCGTAATTTTTATAACCGATTGGGTTACTGCTCGGCTCAAGAGGGTGGTTTATTTGAGCATATACTAAATAATTAGTTTTTCTTTTTAGAATGTTCTTTTATTTAATAATTAATATTTATTACCAATAAAGGTATTTTAGTTAAATTTAATATTTTATAGGTAGTTTATTTAAGGAAACAATTTATTTATAGTGGTAAACACTTTACTTATATTCTTGCAAGAATCGTTATTGTTTTGAAATTTTATGCTATTACAGAATACTTTTTATTTTCATTTTTTTCAATAAGAGTTACGGTTTTGTATCATAATTTTATATTATTTATGTGTTTTCATTTGAATAAGAATTTTTTAAGTTCAAGCCACAAAGCTATGATGAAACTTATCATTGAATATTTAGCGATGAAAATATCTGATGCTTCGCCGGTAAGAATTATTATTATGCAGTAAACAAAAACTCTGCACTTTACGGCGGATTGTATTTTATGATACTTTCAACGATATTATATCATTTTATTTAAATTTAAATGTTAAATTTAAAGTATTATGGCCGAAGAGACATAAACAAAAGTATCCGTCATTGTAGGGACGTTAACAGCCGGCATATGACTAATAGTGCGAAAAGCAACGGTGTAGTCGGATAAAATATCCAAATTCGTACATTAACCATAAATAATATACTACAAATATTTTTGTAGTTTGTTAAACAATTAGTTATTAATTTGGAATATTTATTTTGATACATCATTTATTAATAAACAACCATAACGCTTTCTTAGTTCACCACAATTAAATACGCCCTGTAGGAGTTTAACGTATGTAGCCCCTCCCACTTGCAGTTGGCCAGTCATTACTTATATATCCATCGATCGCTCGACGTTGTGCACACGGTATAGTTAATATATTGAACTTAATTAAAATGAGCTCCAATAAGAGCGAAATGCATTCACACATTCCGGGATAGATGTGATTTTTCAGATTTTCCATTATTCTAACAAACAAGGAATGTGGCGTCGCGACGTATAGCGTTGTACATACTGGTACAATTAATTAATTAAGTTCAATATACATATTATATACTATACATAACAATTTCTGGTTCGACCACAAAAAAGGAGATGTTAAAGAATGTATTATTCATTATTTACTATAAACATATTCTCAATAATTACTTTTCTGATTAGAAAGTGCAGTAATTGGAGATTTCATGCAGCAACTGATGTTTCTTGCGTCTTCGAAACTAATTTTATCCAATTTTCCAATCCACAGTTTCGATTACGGAAAGTATACATAAGAAGCGAAGTCCAATCTAGACCAAATCGTCGCTTATTATTAAAATTTAAGGGACTTTGAATCAGCTGCTCACTAGGTTGTCCTCGATAATCGTATAAGGTGTAGGGCTTGATAACAGTTTCTTATATTTTTTTATATGTATATGTCAAGGATGTCGAATATTAGGCCCAAGTAGGAAAATTCCTTAACAATTTGCAGTCTGCGACTTATAGAATATGGAATTATATGGGAATTTAGAAGTCATAATTATCGCTTTGGATTTGGAATGAGAAAGCGACATCAATTAGAAGTTTTCTGAAGGGCCATATTTAACCTAGTTAACCGAATCCAGCTTTGCATGTCTAGTAAGTTATGTCATCAGCAAATTGTAAAATATTGGTAGTTAGAAATGTAAGTATCCAGGTTGATGTAATATATGTTAAAAAGTAAGGGGCTGAGAGGGCTTCCCTATGCTAAGCCCTAAAAGGATACCTGTCCAAAAGAGAGAAAATGGAAGAAATGTTTTTGGGATAATCCCCACTCAATTAAATGATTCATAAAATTTTTATGTCATTATTATAAGCGCCGTTAATGTCTAACAAAACTGTCACGGGAAAAAGACAATAACCGATTTGTTTTTCTGCAACCCGACATACGCCGAGGAAGCATTAAGTGGTGTCCCAGGCACCATTTCAATCTGGTTATGATCAAATTCTCGAATAACTCTCTACATGTAACTAATAATGCAAAAGGCCTTTAGTAAGAAACGAAATTAAGCGATTTCCCTGGTTTCGGTATGGGCACTAACTGCATCTCCTTCCAATCCATAAGAATTGTTCCAGTGTCTCAAATATTGAAAGTATCTTTACAAGATACGTTTTCCTGATAATGGTAGATGTGAAACCATTGCGTCGGTATTTGGTATTAAATTAAAATAATAGTTAAAAATGAGAAATCAAAATATTGAAAAAAAATAGCTGGAGCTGCACAAATGGAGCCAATTAAAAGCTAAGACAAAGGAAAAAAATTAAAATAACATGTTAGAAAAAATAGAAGTAGAATAACTAGGATGGTTTGTGTATTTAACTAGGATAGAAGAAACAGTTGTAAAAGTTATTTTGCAATTAAAAGCAAGTGCAAAGAGAATAAACGACTAAGAAAATAGGATTCAGAAACTACAGACACCTTGAAAAAGAAGGGGCTAAGCCTGCTCTGGACAGAACCAGAAACAGCTGGGATAGAATTATTACTTTAGGGTAAGTATACAAGTAAATACATTGATAATAAAATTTATTGAATAAAATATACTGTTTCTGTTATAGTTATAAGACATTTAAGAAAATTATATAATTAGAACAAATCACATTATGAGTGCTTATTGTAAGCATATTTATTCATTTCCTGCAAATATATATTCTGTTGCACATAATCACGAACACCATGGATTTGCCATTGCCATTCGGCAAACCACGTTTCGAAACTTTGAACATTGTCAAAAGTTTGCAATTTTTCTGCCAATGCATCGCTATAATGATCAAGGCAAGATGTAAAATGTGTATTGGTTGCATATTCGTAATCGGAATACAATCCAGCTTGATAATAATAGTTTTGATCTACTTGATTTTCAATTTCTTTTATTTCTTGACTATCGTGTTGCTCCATATCTTGATCATTAATAAGATCACTTTTATTTTTCTTATACTTCTGTGTAAAATCTTTAAACGTCTTCTTTTTCCGCGCTTTCTGCTTTCTCTTTTTTGGTACTTCTAACAATGAAGCATCCATATCACTCAATGAAAAGTGGGGATCGTTATCAAGCAGATTTTCGGTGATAGACATTTTTTCCACTAATTCTTGTCCTAAAATATTCAACCAGTGCTTTTCTCCACAGTTTATAGCATAATCAAAACTTAATTTAAATATATCCTCTAAGTCATCATTATAAGATGTAGTAACGTTTTTAAATGTAGTAGGTTCATTTTGCATTGGAATTGGTTTATCCAACAGATTATTAACTTTTCCATCTTCTATCGTATTCAATATATCTTCCTTAGAATGAACCGAGAAAACTTCTTTAATTTCATTTTTATTAATAGTTTTTAAATAGATGTCTAAAGGAGGAACTACTTCTGAAATTTGATTTGTACCATATAATCCACATAATAATTTTGTAGCGTTTAACAAAGCCAAATTTTTACATAACTGGTTCGAATTGCAAGTTTTCTCTGTTTGCAAGGATTGCAGCTGCTCATTAGAGGAAACATTTTCACTTATTTGACTGTCAATTACTCTTTTCCTTTTCTTAGATGTAGACATATCTGCTGCTATTTCACTCAAAAGATTTTCATCGTGAACGATATTTGTTTGGGTAGTCTCAATTATAGACGTTTCTTTATCCGTTGTTAAATTTTGCAATAAAGATAAAGCATTTACTCCAACTACATCTGACTTAATATTTTCTTCTTTCTTCTTATTATTCTGTAATAATGTTTCAATAATGTTAGACATGTCAACATCAGCAGTTTGAGTTAACATGGTATTTTCTTCATTCTCAGCATTATATATTTTAGCAATTCCCTCTAGACTTTTTTCGTCCATTTTACTATCACACTTTACTTCAACCTGTTCATTCATATTATCTTTTACCTTTATCTCTTTTTCTTTACCATTATTTCTTCGTAATTTCAAATCAGTTATAGAACTAGCAATTTCTGTTTTTGTATTAGTATTGCTATTTTCACTAGCCATAGCTTGAACTAAATTAAAGCAACCGCTATCTGCGTTCCATAAGTCACTAGGCAAATTTTCTTCTTTGGGCAGTTGCGATACAAACAAATTTGTGCCTCCAATAGATCCTAATATTTTGCAATAGTCATCTAAATCTTTGCCTTGAGCAGCTATAGTTATACATATACCATGTGATCCAAATCGACCAGCCCTTCCCATACGATGTAAGTATGTACTGGCTTCATATGGCACATCATAATTTATGACCAAATCAATATTTGCTGCATCAATACCTCGCGCGGTGATATCTGTTGACAGTAATATTCTACATTTACCCTCTTTCAACAAATTAATCACTTTTAATCGATCCATTTGGCTTTGAGCTGCAGAAATGTACATACTATTCCAACCTTTACGATTTATTGTATTGCTAACACTTTCAGCCCTAGCTTGATAATTTGTAAATACTAAACATTGAGAAAATGTAATCTGTGATAAAATTCTTATTAAATCTTCATTTTTTATATTCAACTGGTGAAGAACGTTTAAGTTACTTTTTACGACGGAAACAAACTGTTTCAAACCTAATAGCAAGGGTGTATCTGTATTAGGTTCTACCAAAGTAGGACTTGACATAATATTTTCTAAGTTTGTCATAACTTCATCAGAATATGTAGCACTAGAAGCTATAACTTGTTTGGTTGAAGGTAGCATTTTTGATATATAAGCCACATCAGCTTTCATATTATCATTCATTAATTTATCAGCTTCATCTAACACAAATAGCTTAACATCACGACACTTCAATGCATCCAGTTGCAAAAGATGCTTTATTCTGCCTGGTGCTCCGACTGCTATGTGGCACTTAACAAGTTTCTTTTTGTCTTCGTCAATAGGAAGGCCACCTATGAATGATTCTACTCTTAAATCTGCAAAAAATAAACGTATTGTAGAAATTTATTTATATAACATATACACTTTTCCAAATAAATTACTACTTATTTAATATGAATTTTTAAATTAGAATCCTTCCTCAAAAAATGAATTTTAATTTATATAAGTAATATAATTTTCTAGTTGAGTTAGTAATATCTATTTGAACGAAATTTTATTTTAAATGCTTTCGTTCTATTGTTGATTCTTCTCTCCATTATTACCATTATTAAAGCAAATTATCTTAAAAATAATATTAGTGATAAAGCATGACAATCATCTAAATTCATTAATTTCATCACTGAGAAACATTACTTTGTACAAACACATGTGTATATGAAATAAGTATTTTAAGCATTTTAATATACATTGCAGCGAAACCACAGTTCCTAGGTATATGCACCGGAATGGTGTACATTGTCGCAAGTCACCCAAAAAAAAATAGACCTTAGAACATGCTCAGAGAAGATTACATTTCGCAAGCGAAAATCTTCATCGCGACTAGGCAAATGTAATTTTTCGTGACGAGGAAGTCTTCCGTACAACACAAGACTCGAGAAAATATTTGTGGCGAATAAATAACACGAGATATGATCCTAGGCACGTTATTCGCAACAGGCAAAGTGGCAGAATCATGGGATGTTGGAGTTGGATAGTAGCCGCAGGAGAGTTAGTGTCCATTAGTCCGCGTATGGGTGCTGCTGAATATATGCGTATACTCGAAGATGCCAAGTGTACGTATACTATATCGAGCACCTGCCCGAATTTCTTTTGTGCATGATAATTCTGCAGTGCACACGTCTGCACTAGTCAGGGATTGGTTTCATCATCATCCCAATATTGAACTAATCCCTTGACCTGCCAAATCACCCGATCTCAATCCAATTGAGAACTAGTGGGCGATTATGGTATGCAATTGGGAAAACATTGTTCGGAATAGAGATAACCTTCAGACTCATGTTATGCAACAATGGGATAATTTGCGTGGCAAAGAAACTTGCCAAAGACTTGTCACATCTATGCCTGAAAGGTTGCAAACAGTGGTGTAGTGGCAAATTTTCCAGTGTGGGAACGCTAAATAAATATATTTGTCAAATTATAAAGAAATTCGTATTTATATGTTTTCCTAGAATGCCTATAATAGCTAAGAACATAGAATGTATCTGAGCACGCTGAATAACGCCGAGTCTTCACGAATTTATTAAATAATATAGATAATCATAGGAAAAATAAAATAAAGAAATATTAACCTTATTTTTGTAGACTTAATTTATTATTTTACAATACATCATGAAATAGTTTTATTCAACTATTTTTATATAGATAAAACTAACCTTACTATCATAACTTCATTTTTAAATTAAACATATTCCAAGAAAGTATAATCAACCACTTACAAATAATCCGCAAATGCGTCTTCTTCTTCTTTGCCAGGTTGGTGTTTACCTCTTCGAGTTCTTGTGTCATCAGCTGTGCGGTGTCGTCGTAATCATGTCCTGACGTAATGCTCTGGTTTCCATGTCCGGATATTTGGGCCATTCAACTTGATGAACATTAGAGCTGATATGTGCTCGATGGTCAGTCTTGTTCAAGTTGGCGATATTATCAGATTCATATGGCTAAAACCCCGTTCACACTCTGATGAACTGCATGGAATGAGTTTGTAGCAATTCATCAGTGGGTTTAAGTCCTTTGGAATGACCATGCTATTTTCTAAATAATCTCTAAAACTGTTTTTAGTTTTGTTTAAATTCAACCTGAATCTTGCACAGAGCTTTTCGACTTCTTTTTCTTCATATCCAACGGATTTTTCCGGTGGCCAGCTTTTGCTTTCAAGCACTTGCAATTCTAAAAGAAGTGAAATATATTCTTTTTCGTGATTGCTAGTCCCTGTTGATGGTTCGTTGCTGCTTCTAGTGGTGAAAAGCCTTCTATTAAGGTTGTTAATGACACTTGATAGCAACTGTTGGTCATTAATAGCAGTTATTTTGCTACTACTTGTTAAGGGGACACCACAAAAGTTACCCTCGATTGCAGCTCCTTTGGCCCCAAGGCTCTTAGTGCCAGGTTTCTCTTTAAGGCGCTCGAAAAAAGCAATTGACCTTCTTATGAGTTTGTCTGCATAAACTACAGTTGTTTGTCTGTTTTGAAGACATTCTGAAACCATCGACAATTCTGCTAATATGTCATACATGATCGCCAAATCTGACAGAAATTGAGTTGATGTCAGACGTTTAATCAATCCTCTGTACATCGCTCGTTCAGTTGTAGTTCTGTTCTTGACGTCTTCTTGGGCCTTCTTAAAGTAAGAGTGCAAAGCTTGATAGCTATACCAAACGGCCGTAACTGTTTTAAAGGAACTGGATACCCATCTCGTACCCAAAATACGACCAATTTTGTTTAGCGCCAAATCAAGTTCACTAGCACACTCGGCTAGTTCTCGTTGGTTTTTAGGTGATTTGCTATAAAGAGTGTATAGCTTATCCATAAAAATTTGAAAGTGGTTAACAGCTCCCACATCACTGATCGAATCACTTACAGCTAACTCTATCCTATGGTTCATACAGTGCCAAGGAACAACGTTTGGAAATTCCCGTAGTAGCTTTTCTACGACGCCAGATTTTTTCCCTAACATGACACTAGCACCATCACAGGCAAATGCAACGAAATTCTCTTTTAGGTACTCATGATCAAACCCATACTTTTTCAAACAACCTAAAAGGGCTTCAAAAATAGAATCAGCAGTTTGATTAGGCAATTCAATCAGGTCTAAGAATAAGACATTTGGTGGAAGATCTTTGCTGGTTTCACATTTTAAATAAACGATCAAAGTAGATTTATCACCCAAGCTTGTAGATTCGTCAATCAAAATTGAAATTTTACCTGAAATGCTTTTAATCTGATGAGTAATTAGTTTTTTCATCTCATCAGAAATGTAGTTAATGATTTCAGTTGCACTAAATCTAGAGTGTAATCCTACACCAATGTCCACACCATTCATTTTCTGAAGTTCCAAAAGTTCGGAATGGTCAGAAAAAGGTCTATCATTTCTTGCCAAGTAGTAAGCGATCTAAATATTTTTATGGTAGATTCGAGGTTGGACATGTTCATTTTATCACAAACATTTTCAATAGTTTCCTTATCCGCCTTAGCAGATATGGTCTCAGCTGTCAAGTGGCCTGCTGATTGTTTGTGTAGGAAAATCTTTTTTCTTAAAGAAGTAAGTTGGGCAGACTTATTTAACCCACTGAATATGATTGTAAATGTACTCCATTCTTTAGAAATTGAAGTACGTTCCTTCTTGAAAGCACCTAGATGAGAAACGTTGCTACATAATACACAGCCTAATGAACCATTTTTGCAATCTAACCAAGGAAACGCTTCTTTTTTGCGTTCCCACATTTCGCTAGACCATATAGAAGGCCATTTTGATACATTTTCAATGTCAGGTGTTGCTGAAGATGAACTTACAGAAGAAGAACTTACAGCTGTTCCCGGTAAACCACTTTTATCATCTGAAGTCACGGGGAGAGGAATAGAATTCGTCCCTGAACCTGAAGCAGATGCATCTGGATCCTCGTTTAAATGTTGTTTATTGAAGAACGACAGAAGTGTTTTTTGATTTATCTTCGACGATTCCATAAACCTCTGAATAATTTCACTGACACTGAGTAACTGCGTTTACCCTCCAGTTCGTCTGATTATTTATTATTAACAATTAACAGCGGCTAGAGACAAAACAATGTAAAGCGTAACCGAACTGAACTAGCGTAACGCACAATGACAAGATATTGAAGACGGACATGTCACCACACGAATGCCGGATGCAAGACTGGGGTGGGGCAGTCACCAGCCCGGTGAACTCCCGAATCGCTGTCTACAATATCCTGTGCACAGTACAAAATGCAAGCAAGGTTATATTTAAATCAGATTACAATGCAAATTCATATTATAATTAAAGATCAACATCAATCGAGTTTACAAATGTTTCTTAAGTATTGTTTTATTATATACAACAATCATTTCATATAAAATCAGTATTTATCAATAAATTTATAATTTTTTCACTGTGAAAAACCAGTGTGGGAACGCCGTTCCCACGCGTTCCCGCACCACTACACCACTGGTTGCAAAATACCATAGACAATAAAGGTTACAGGACCAAGTATTGAAAAATTTTTACTTTAAGTTTGTATATATTTCATGTTTATTTCATTTATTTTGGAATTTCGATTTTTATTTTAAAATTTGTAGTTTTCTATTGTAATTTGTAGAAAATATTTTTATAGTAAAAACATTAACTATTGTTTGCATATATAATACACTTTAACAAGCTGAACAGACTTCAAAAAAGTTATCTACCCTTAAATATCATCTTTCCAACAAACAAAGAGAATGATTCAAATCGAAGCAGATTTTAATCTCTAATATTGTCTAAAACTTTATACTACTTTATCTTTGAAACGCTTGATTTCATGTGTGTGTTAATATATGTGTTTCTTATTTACTCGGATTAGAATAAAAGGAAAGAATGGAAGAAAGTTTTGAAGATTGTTTTGCATCCTTTTCTAAGCCGTTCGGATGCAAATGGAGCATATTGTACAGCTGCGAGTAATAAATTTTGATCGTCAACGTACATAATTGTAAAATTTGAGGAATTGTCACACTGTAGATTTTTACTTATGATAAATTAACTCCTATATATAAATGTCCATTTGCGGGTGACATTTTTGTCACTTTGACAGCGATAAAAACCTACATAGCTTTTTATCACCGATAAAAATGCTTCTTCCTCCGATAAAAATGCTCCTTCCTCAAAATTGAATTACATATCTAGTAGCCCTGCATCACTTAATTTATTTTGGCAGCTGACAGGTAATAACTATTAAGTATCATTAAACGTAAAACGTACCACGATATCATAAAGTTTCTGGGTCCAAGATGGCATTGAAATAGAAAATATATGTCTGAACTTTATCCATATTATCATACTGGTAACTTAACCTTAATTTTTGAAAATTATTTTGATAGTGTCATCGTGACATCAATAAATATGTCATTTGATTTAATAAAGATACAATAAAACAACAAGCTCAGCTTGTATTCAAAATTTTATTAATAAAAAAAGGCAAAATTAAAGCAAATGTTGAAATTGTTGTCCGTTTTTTTCAATTCCCAATGTGACACGCCTTTTCATGCTGTTAAAGGCATTTTGCAGCATTGCAGGCGTTATTAATGCACATTCGTCAATAATTCTTTGTTGCATATCTTGCAAATTAGCAACAGGAGTTTTAAATATTCTATTCTTTAGGTGAGGAAACACGAAAAAGTCCATAATTGTCAAACAAGATGATCGTGGTGGAAACTAAACTTCCGTATGTAAACTTATGATCCGATCGTCAAAAAACTCACGAAGAAAAGCAATATTTTCTCGTGTCGTGTGTGCCGTTGCACCATCTTGTTGAAAGTATCCATATTGCAATTCATCATCATGCAACTGTTCAATAAATTCATTGAGAATGTTTCTATACCTCTCAGCATTAATTGTGAAATTAAAAAAAATAGGGCCAACAACTCTGCGGCGAGAAACTGCTAGCCAAACACCAAGTTTCGCATTATGGAGAAACGATTCAATAAAAATATGAGAATTTTCACTACTCCACATTCGAGTATTTTGGGAATTGACATACCCCGAAAGATGAAACCATGCTTCATCAGAGAAAAATGACAAATTTAGCAGGTCATCATCTTCTATTAAGTTATTTGCAAACCACTGGCAGTACGCACGACGTCTAGGGTAGTCTACCGGCAAAATAGCCTGATGTGATTGCATCTTATACGGATGCATGTGTAAGTTTTTCTTTACAATTTTCTGACATGTTCCATAAGAAAGTCCAATCTTTTGAGAAAGGCGTTTCAAAGGTTTTGTGGGTTCATTTACCATACGTTGACGAACATCATTTATAACTTGTTCCGAACGAACAGTTGGTCTACCAGTACGTGATTTATGACCCACAGAACCAGTCTCACGAAACACACCAACACAATTCGAAAGGCAATTATAAAAATCTTTGGGAATTACAGCTAACTCTGGAAAGTGCTCTCTAAAATCATCCAAACATGCACGTTGACTGTACACCCAAATTCCATCAATTCGCACTCCACTCCGAAAATAGGCTTCAATCATGTACGCTTTTTGCACTATATTGTAAACCATATTTGAATTTACTCGAATGTGCTATGTTTCAAACTCGACGTTCAAACTTGCTTTCAGCAATTCTAACACATTAATGGATGACAGATAATGTCACTGTCAAAATAATTTACAAAACAGAGTTATAGTTCCTAACTTAAGTTCAGACATACAATTTATATTACAAAGCCATCTTCGCCCTAGAAACTTTATGATATCACGGTATAATTATGAGTCGGTTTGGGAAAATTTCATCTAAAGAAATTACAACAAATATAAAAAAATCAATACCGCAATCAACCAAAAATACAAGATCGTCAATATGGAGATAATTTAACGAGTTTTGTCAAGTTCGAAATTACAAACTTTCAGAAACAACTCCTTTACACGAAATAGCAAATATATTAAAAGATTGGGCTTATAATATGAAAAAGAAAAACGGAGAAGATTATAAAGAATATAGGTACGGTTAAAACAATCTGGAATTCAACTGCGAAAATGATTCAAGAAAAATATTTCAGTGAGTACAATATTAAAATTGATCCTTTTGCCGACATAATTTTTAAAGAATCCCGCGATGCGAAAAATTGTAAACGAAGGGAATTACAAACTCTTCCCGAGAAAAGAAAATTAAGTTCTATAACAATAGACAAGAAATATATAGTAAAAATGGCAAAATTGTGGAATATAGATGAACCAGAGGGATTACAAAAAAGATTCTTTCATATAGCTTCATATGAATTAGCGTGGAGAGGAGGAGAAGCTGTAAAATGTAAAATTTACCATTTTAAAGAATAAAAATATCAAGATGGAACTCCAACAGGAAGAATTGAATATAATTCTATATTTTCGAAGACCGCACAAGGGGGGTCGAAAAAATTGACGGACAGTAAATGGTTGACAAAAAATGATATGGATGAAAGTATTTGTCCAGTTAAATTATTAAAATTACTCTTAGAAAAAACAAAAGAAAATATAACATCTGAACGACTTTTTTTTAGCTCCAAATCCCTTTTGGAACAAGACACATTCTAATAATTGGTATAAAAATGTTCCAATAGGAATAAATTTGATATCTACTTGGACCAAAAATTCTGCATCTAAAATTGGACTGGATATCACCAATTTTAAAATTACCAATCATTCAAACCGTGCTAGTACTGTTTCCCACTTAGCCAAAGCAGGAGTAAGTGACCAACAATTAATAAAGATAACTGGACACTCTTCTTCATCATCAATTAAACCTTATCTCCAAATTGACCCTGAACATCACGAAAATCTTGTCAGTAATTTAAGCGAATCCGATAAAATAGAACAAAACAATTATTCAACATGTGTAGAAAGCAACAAAGAAAATAATACTAAAATTAGTACACCAAACCAAACAATTTATAAAAATTGTACATTTAATAACTGTTCTCTTGCTTTAAAATAAAAATAATTATTGTTTCTGTTTATTCATATCGTTAATTTATCTTGCCAAAAAAACACTCGAGCTTTTCTTTCACGGATAAATTTCTTTTTAACTCAAAATTCTTCCAATCAGTAATTTTGCTCGAAAAACTTACATTAGAAAAAATCGCTCGACCTTTCGGTCTCGCGATTTTTTCATGAAAGTTTTTCTCGTCAAATTACTGATTGGCAAAATAATTTCGTTACAAAGAGAAATTTATCCGATAAAAAAAAGCTCTTGTTTTTACTTATGAAAAAATTATAATTATTGTCATGCAACATGATTATAGGTTATGACATGTAAGTTGTATTACTAAAGACATTGATGTAATTTTTATAATGCAAGTATTTGTGTTTCAAAAGGGGCTACTACTACTATTTGATTGTCTGAAGACAGATGTATTTAACGTCAATTGCCAATTATAGAAAAGAATGAAGGCAAATATTCTATTTAGACGAAGCCTGGCTAAATCAAGGTTATTCTCAACGAAAAATTTCATGTAAACACAGAGATTAATACAAAACGACAAGCATTCAACAAAAATCTAAGGACAGGATTAAAAATTCATTGGCAAAGGTCGACGTCAACTTATCTTGCATATACTCGTAGGTTCAAGAAATGATTTATTAACATTTGAAAGTAAGAAAAGTGGAGATTATCGTGAAGATCAAGGTTTAGAAACACTTTACAAAACTTACCAGATAATTGTGTTTGGACAATACATTGAACATTTTACCATAATTGAAAATCTGATATCTCGGTGTGGTTACACAAAAAAAATATATTATTTGATGCTTCTATGGTAGCTTCATTGCAGTTAATAAAATTATAACAACAAAATTATATGTACAAATACAAAACAAGTATAGTACAACCTCAAAACAAAATTGCATTGCACCATTAGCGCACCATTATGAACTAAATTCTATTGAACTGGTATACATTCAATTAAAAAAGAGTGCGGCTTCAAATAGAAAAGCTTTTAAAATGAATGAAATAAAAAATGATTTGTCAATAGCAATTGCAAATATTACTTGTGAAGTATAATAAATGAGTAGGTACAAATGTTTACACTAGATGGTCTAATAGATGAAACTGTAGTCTTTTATTTTACCTATAGGAAATAATGACGATTCAACAGAAAGAATTTTTAGCAAGATAATCATTTGTAATTAAATTATCTTGCTTTTGTAGACCTAAAAATTAAAAATTTGAAACCACTTTTGCTTCATTTTGTTCAAATTTTCGCTTTATATTAATATATTACACATACAAATATGTATTTATTAGCAGAAATAGATCAAAATAGAAAGCATTAATGTCAAATAGCAAACAAAACTGTCTGTAAAAAATTAAGTCTTAATGGAAAGTAAGGTATTCATATGTTAAATGAAATTGGATTTTTCATCTATCATAGTAGTTATTTAAATCAGTAAAAGGGACAACAGAAAGATTTCTAGTGTTAAAGTGGTGTTTGATTTAGTTATAGTAATTTTATAAACATAAATTAAAGATTTTAAACCTTAGCTTTATTTTGTGTGAATTTGGACTAACATATATTCAACACATCTTATACAGGTTATGATGTGTTATGTAATAATCTGTGGTAAATGTATCTAAGAAATATTAAACTCGCAGTAAATGATCTGTTTCTATTAATGTTAAGTTAGATCGACAGAATAAGCCACTTATTCAAGAAGTGTTTAAATTTACCGCCAAAAACATTATTCATGTGTCTAATATGAACTTGGTTATTCCATTTTGTATATTATTAAAAACAGGGTATAGCTATTCATGAACTAAGCCACTTGCATTTTGCAATCTAACATCTATTATATTTATTTAATCCACAATGCATTAGTCAATGTACGGTCGCGGTCACATAAAAGCGACCGGCACTTTTTCCTATTGTATACATCATGTCACTTAATAATGAAAAAAGTCAAATATTATTTAATTTGTCATTAGTGTCATTACTTACAAAGCCAAAATTTATGAAAAAAAAAACACAAAATGTCAAATTAGTGGTCGCTTTTATGTAACCGCGACCGTACTTTTAATAGTTTTGATTAAGCACATTACACGACACTATTTTAGTTTCTCCTAAATTTTAGAAAAAAAATTTCCAAAGAATTCTAATTAAACTTTCAAAATCCATTATTAATGAATAACCGCTAACAAAGAAGATACTAACTGTCAAAAACATTTGAATTTATTGAAATGTAGAATGTGCATATAGGTCTTTCACGATAAGACGAGACACGTGATAAATAGTTACGAAACAGGGTTGACAAATCTACATTGCTTTGAGTCAGCCGTTAGTAAATAATCTGAGGTTAGGTTTATGTCATTTTAAAATATTTACAACCTTATGTTGTTATTATATATATTATATTATATATAGGCATGATTTAGTTGTGAAAATAACTGATCTTATATATATCGTTTTATAAATAAAATATGGAGGAACTTGTAAATATGAACTCATTGTAAACAACTTATTTGATGATATTTGACAGAATCCAAGCTGGCAACCATCTCCAGTTCTGGTAACATAATAATATTCACATATTATATTCACTTAATAGAGAGGATACTAGGATTATTAGGTATTATTGTAATTTAAATGTTACTTGTTCTGAAGTAACTGTTTATCACGTGTCTGTTATCGTGAAAGACCTATATCAACAATTGATTTGCAAAGTGTATTCAAACAAATAATTTTGGTGGAAGTGCTACTAATACTCCTGCCCACAGAATTTACATCTATTTTTTTTTAATGTTCTTTGTACAATATTTTGCTGAATAAGTATTTATATACAGTTGTGTGCAGAAAAAAGTAGGACAAGTGTTTAGTTGTGTGAACCTATACCACTATTGACACATTTCCAAAAAAAAGTCGTACACTCATATGTCACCTGAACTATAGCATTATATGCCAATATACGAGTAAAACTCCTTTTATATGTTGAAGTAAAGAGACAAATTTCAATAAAATGAATTAACTTTAATAAAATTAACAGTCATAACTTAACATTATAAAGAATCTACAAATAAACCATATAATATATATAAACTAATATTTTGTCATGGCACCATCTACATTTAATATATTGGTCAATCACAAGGGAATAGACGAATACAAGTTTCTTATAAGATTTTCGTTTTCTGTTATTTCTTGCCATGCTTCAATTATTGCATTCCACAGCTCTTGTCTGTTATTTGATCTAAAATGACGCTCATACATTTTTTTAACAATAATACCCCAGATATTCTCAATTATGTTTACATCCGGGCATTTGGAGGGCCAAATCAAAGTTTCGTTGTTATTAGTTTGTAACCACTGAGTAATTATTCCTGCCGTGTGTACTGAACAATTATCTTGCTGGAGAATAAAATTATTATTTGAGTCATGTTCACGAAATAATGGTATTCTCCAAAATATTTAGAAATGCCAAAGCATTGAATCTACCATCAATTCTCCAACAGATAGCTAGTCCATTAGCAGTTATAGCAGCCCATACATTAACAGAGAAACGTTGCGGCTGACCTGCATTAGATACGTATGATTCTTCATATCTAGTATTTCTGGGTCTATACACTTTAATGTGTCCATTTTAAGTCGATTGAAACATCTTTTCGTCAGTAAAAATTACTTTATTCCAGAATTCAATATCTTTGACAAATAATTTAGTGCAAAGATTATTCTGCCCTGTTTATGGCGTTCCGACAAAATACTTTTTTTGGCTGCAATACAATTTTTAATGTCTGACATTTAAATTCTTCTGCAGGCTGTTGACCGAGAACCCGGGAAATTTGTTGCTGCAACAGCATCTAATGCACAAGAAAACGGACGTTCTCTTAAGAAATTCACTAAAGTGGTATCATGATGTTCTAAAGAAATCCTTCTTCTACCGCTTCCTTGTTTTCTGTTAATTATTTGTTCTTGCTCCCAACGGTTTTTGACATTTTGTACTGTGCTTTTATTAACTCCGAAAGTAAACGCTACTTCTCTAATTGTTCGTCCTTTTTGAAGCTCGGAAATTATTTGAATTTTTTGTTGATTACACAATTGTCTTGGCATTATAATAAAACTCTCACTTTGACAACTCAATTTGACACTTGAGTGACAATTCAAATTTAAGTATGGGTGAACCAGATTTTCATAGAAAAAATAGCTTGTCCGAGTTTTTTCTGCACACAACTGTACCTATCCACAATATTTTTAAATACACCAATGTATTAAAAATATTATGTCAGTGGATATGAAAAAATACTATATTTTATGATATTAGTAATACTGTCATTATATTTTCTTAACCAATTAAGCTAACAGGGCATGTAAACATTTACATCACAGATGTGTAGTTACCCACTAATAAATGAATTAATACTTTAAATGTTCATGTAAAAGGAAATTTGTATTCTCCATGATTTATTACAAATATTTACTCATATTATTTCGTTTCAGATGTCTATTTTATTTACTAGTTGTATATTAGTTGGACTTGAATTAGCTTTCCTTTTAAGTAGCCCAACATTTAGTGGAAAATGATTAATCAATCATTTCTTTATTTGTAACTTTCATTTATCTTAAAAATAATATATCAAAATAATGTATTATTTCTTACTATTATGCTTCTCACCACCAACAAATCTAAATTATAATGGGAATATTTAACCATGTTTGGCTATGGCATGAATTAAAGCATAAATTTCATACAAACTTAACAATCATGTAACTATACCACTGATATCTAAAAGTATTATCTTTTCAATTCAATTTATTTCATTTTATAGTGATAGATTTAAATTAGACACGACTTGCTACTTTATACAGTACATAAATTATAGAATAGTTACCTTTAAAATTTGATCCTAAAGTTTTTAAAACTTGTTGAATCTGTACAGCAATTTCCCTTGTAGGTACTAGAATCAATGCTTGAAGGCAATTGTTGTTCACATTAATTAATTCCAGTGCAATAACTGAAAATACAATAGTTTTTCCAGTGCCTGATTTAGATTTTATAATTAAATCTAAAAAAAGGATGTTCTTAAAAATGATAACGGCAGCCATGATAACTATTATTTGAATATTATACCAAAACCACATCTTCCAATTGGTATAGCCTTGACTTGAATAGGAGATGGCAATCGAAATCCGTTATTATGTAAACCACCAAGTGTTTCTTCAGATAAAAGCAATGCATTGAAGTTTATTTGCTCTTCTAAAACTACATCCTTCGTTCTAATTCTATCTTCAAAATTATGAGCTTGTGAAAACATGTCTACACCTCCAATTTTGTCATGCTAAATATTAAACAACATTAAACTTGCATACTTTCCTAAGATAACCTAAAATTATAACAAAAAGTAAACAAATACATCAACTTCAATAAATACCGAAGATATGTAGATCACAAAATCAATCACATCATATATTGTATATATAAACGCTTGTCTTTGTAGAATATACAAGATAACGATCGTGTTTTGAAGCAATTGAGAATGTCTGTATAAAGTTTGCCGATATTTATACTGGGCAATTCACAGCACTGTTTATAAATTACTAGTTGCTTCTAGTTGCTACGAAGCAAACTGCTATTTTGAAACTGCTAACTATCGTTAGCAGTTTGTAGCAGCTAACGAATATGAAAAGAAACTGCTACTTTTTGTAGCAGTTTTCCGATGTAAGTATTTCTGACGTAGCAGCTCTAACGGAAAGTAATATTAAGCTAGCAATATTTTTTATGCAGCAGATTAGAACTATTTTAAGAACTATTTATAAACTATCGATTCAGAAACTTCTTTCACGTATTAGTAATAAAAAATGGATGGTTTATTTTAATACTAAGGTAATACATATATTGACATAATCATTTTTCAAATACCAGAATTTAATTGCATTTGTATTGATTATAGCAAAACCAAATAACAATCAATATTGAAAAAGACAGAAAATGTTGTAACGTTTATTAGTTATTATGTAAGACAATAAGACAAAAGTAGCAGTTTTTTTAAACTGCTAACGAAAAGTAGCAGTAGCAGTTTGTAGCTGCTAATGAAAAATAGCAGTTTTACACATCACTATAAATTACATATTCGGTATCTGTGGTGAACTAAATTTAAAATATTTCTTTGTAATTTTTTTAAAATACAATATAATTCACTTAAAAATTATCTAAAATACTCAAAAGTCGGCAAATATATTTTATTTGATTTTTAATATTTAGATTTTGGAAGTATTGCTATTTGACATATACTAGAATCGCTGAACAGATTCAGTAATCACGTTGGGTTCACGTGATCACGCCAAAACCGTATGCACAAAGGCACATGGAATCATTCAAGTATCAATGTCGGTAAAATAGTTATCGCCGTAATATTTGACATAAGAAATTGTGCATAATCAAATGTTTTCTATCAAAACGTTTTACAATTGTATTGTCTCTATAAATTAACACGTAGTAATCCCCAATATGAACGAATAAACTATTTTGCAGATGAAAAAACTGTTATTTTAAATAATTTTTCTCAGTTGTTTAAAAACGATAAAAACATATGAACACTCAAAGTGGCTATAATCATAAAACAAATCCAAGTACTTTAAATAAATGAAATATTTTTATTATTGATGAGAACTTTTACACAATTGTATTGTCTCTATAAATTAACACGTAGTAATCCTCAATATGAACGAATAAACTATTTTGCACATGAAAAAACTGTTATTTTAAATAATTTTCTGTTGTTTAAAAACGATAAAAACATATGAACACTCAAAGTGGCTATAATCATAAAACAAATTCAAGTACGTTAAATAAATGAAATATTTTTATTATTGATGAGAACTTTTACATTTTATAAGTATAAATATAATAATAATATCAGTAAAATTAGGTAGATTCTTCTTTTTCTTTCAAGATGCTATTGCGCTTTCTCTTTTCATACCTATAATGC
The DNA here is from genome assembly GCA_935421215.2 of Melolontha melolontha. Taxonomy (NCBI): domain Eukaryota; kingdom Metazoa; phylum Arthropoda; class Insecta; order Coleoptera; family Scarabaeidae; genus Melolontha; species Melolontha melolontha. Next base: position 93,390,606 of record OW285235.1, read on the forward strand.
ATTCCATTTAAGAAAGGACCAGATGGCGCGGCAATCTGAGTATAATTTACACAGGAATTTCAAAAAAATAGATAATTTGTATGTGAGGTTACGTACCTACTAACTTATACAAAAGATTATTTTTGACGTTTGTTTATTAACATATTTATTATTAAGAAAGCTTATACTTTAAAAGTTTTATTCAAGCAAGAAGCGGCATATATATACCAATGCAAGGTATTAGACTTATATAAAATATTTCAATCAATATCTTATAATGTTATTTATTGTTTGAAGGTGTTGCATCTACAATAAATTTGTGCGTAAATACAGTGAGAATATGCTAAAATTACGACAGGAGAAATATTTACATCTTTCTTATTTTATTAGAGAACAAAACTTTTGTGTAAATGTGAAACTAATACATTTAAAGGATTGATGGTGACAGTGTATTATAATTATCATAATATGTATTTGTGTATCGTTTAGCTTAAAAAATATAGCATTTTACAAAATACAGTTATTTTAATAGTATCTATAATGAGAGAGCAATAAGGAAATTCATTTACTTGCACATCATTTCACATCATTTGGATAAAAATTTTTATACATCTAAAAAAGGTATTTAAAAATATTTTCATTTTACAAAAGTAAGTACATATTAAAAAGGATAAAACAGCAATTTTGCACCAAAAGATAGGTAAAACGTAAGCATTTTTCCAGTTTCAGTAGGTATTTGGTTAAACATGTGTTCATTTCCTTATTTCAAGTTATTTCTGATTAATACTTACATTTTTGCTTATGTATGGGATAAATTGTTACTATCGTACAATGATTTTTTTGCTTTTAGCAGAAATATGGTTTGACTACAGTTTCAGATTTCAATGTAAATAAAAATAAATAAAAAGAGAAATTGCTTTCATGGGAAACTCCGTGTGTTCAGTAAAAACAATTTTTTTCATAAATGTCTGAACACAATCGAGTGTAAAACCCTCTTTTAATAGCATAAAATATACATTAAATCTTTTACCTACACTTACATAATTACATTAAAAAAAATTATATAATAATTTCCTACTTAGAAATTTCATTAATATTCCGGGATTATCACAATATCTGGTAGTTACTTGAGACCCAGGACGCCGAACAATTTCTGAGGACCTGAAACAACTTACAATCTCATGAATGTATATGGTAAACATTATTATATAATTATATTTGGTTTACATTTTATTCACTATATTTACCAAACTACAATTTATAAGTATAAAAAAAATATATCTAACACATCACATACACACATGAATCTAAATCAAGAACATCACACACACATAACTAAATTTAACAAACCACACTTCATTATGTTGCCTATTGTTCATGAATATATATATATTGAAAACTACTCATCTTCAAGGTCAGAACCTGAATCTAATGAAAATTCTGAGGATGACCCAGTATTTACAGTAAAAGTCAAATTTTCTAATACATTTTCAACAATATTATCTAAATCATACATTTTGTTTTCTTCTGTTATAACGTGATGAATGCTATTTTTCCATGCGTCAGCATCAACCATGTCTAATCCTTCTAATAATAAATTTCTTACTTCGTCCAATTTAAATGTCTTATTATTGGCCGCAACATGATGCTTGACATGAGCCCGTATAAGTTCAATAGGGTTAAGATTACAGTGGTATGGAGGTAAACGTAAAACTGTACGGCCACTTTCTCCAGCTATTTCATCGACCACGTATGAAACTGGATGACAGGATATGTAATTTTTTACAAACTCAAACAATTCAACCTTTAGCATAGAATTATCAGCTAAAATTCCTTTGGTTAAAAGCCATTCAATGAGTGCCTCCTTTTTCCATGATGAAGTAGGTGACTTTTCTGTTTTAGTAGAATGATAAGGCGCATTATCCATTACTATAACACTATTGGGCTCAAGAGAAGGTAATATATTTTGCATCCATGTGATGAACACCTCACTATTCATATCTTCATGGTAATCTGCAGTGTTATTGGATTCAAATAATAACAAACCACCATTCGTAAAACCAGTTTCGCTGCCAATGTGAAGCACAATTAGTCGCTTTCCTTTGCCAGATGGATCTTTTAAACCAGTAGAAAGACCTTCAACAAATGCTTGCCTTGGATTAAGTACCGTTGTATCTTTACATATTTTTGCTTTTGTGTAACCTGCATTCACCCATGTTTCATCTAAATAATAGATTTTTCTCCCTTCTGCACGAAACTTTCTTATACTTGTCAAATAACGACGTCTCCATAAGATAATATCGTTTCGTTCAATTAATATGTTATTTCGTGTGCATTTTTCCCACTTGAATCCCAGTTTCTTTATGATTCTCCAAAGTGATGTTCATTTTAAAGGAGGTAAACTGGCATCGCCTTTAATAGCTTCACATATTTTTGTGAAAGTTGGTAACTCATTTTTAAAGAAAAATGAATGCACGTGCCTTCTAATCGTACTTTTTGATACTTCATCTAATTTATTGTAACCATCTCGGGCAACTTCGTTTTCTTAATGGAGACTGTGTAACTCCAGACATTTCAATTTCCTTAATAATGTCAAACATAGTATTCCTACCAATCCCTACTTCCCTTGAAGTTTGACGAACAGCAGCTGTTTTGGACATAGTAGCTTTGTTCTTAAAATACACATTGTAAGCCATTTGCCTCTGTCCACTTTTTATATATTTTCCTTTACGCTTTTTTGATGGGCCTGGTAAAGCGGCGTCATCCATGCTCTAAAACGATTGCGATTAAATAAATGAAATAAATAAATTAATGAGTGATAAAATATTTTTAGAAAATGATGTTTTCACTTTATAGTCTCTATAAAGAACTATCTTTAACGAATATTAATAATAAATAGCATTATAAACAACTAGTAAAACATGAAATTGATTAGGACTGACAGAAATACCGGTCAGTACTGACAGCAAAACGATAATTTGACAGAACTAAATAAACATAATTTTGCCTGTATAAAGGCGGCCTCTATTTTAGCCAATCACAAGCTCTTATTTTAAGCCCTATCTTTCCCAACGGTTTATTCTTATTTGGAACACGATATAGAAATATAACATAAACTACTATGAAACACATAATACCTAATATAAATAATATTTATGTAGTAAAGTTCAGGTTACAGAACTTAGTTTACCGAAAATTTAGTTCCTTTAAGATCATCCTGAATGTCGTTATTTTAAAATTAGGCAGATCTTCTGTTTCATTTACAGCTGCGAGAATTTTTTGCACACTTGGTGGTTCGTTTTTAAAATAGAATGAATGAACAATTCTACGAATTCTGTTTTTCGTTTCTTCATCAACAGTACCCAAAACACCCCTTTTCCTCTGATATTTTTTGGGTGGATTAAATTGTTGCTCAGTATTATGTTCTTTCAATATATTATAAACACTGCGGGTGGTAATTCCTATAAATATGATAAAAATAATATCAGTTTGTTATAATTTCTTATAACAAAAATAATGGCTACCTGCCGCTTTTGCAGTCGATTCAACACTATCAACTTTTGATGTACCTGGCTGGTCAAGACTGGTTTTAAATATATTAAAAACCACGTTTTTTTCTTCCACTGAGAAGTGTTTTGCTGGCCTCTTTCTTGGAGGTGAATATTCCATAGCTTACCACGTATAACTTAGCTCGAAACAAAGAAATCGAAGTAATATTTGAATTCCTATCGAATTCTAACCTAGAAGATAGAATTACTTATAATTCGTTACATTTCGGTTTACTAGTTACTTACGTGCGTATTTAAAAATACTGATCAAAATATCCAAAAGAAAACAGAATAAATGCAAACAAAACAGAATTAACGCAAACAGATACGTAAAAATAAATAAAAATCTGCCATCTGTGATTGATCTGTAATACTGTGACAAACAATTTAGTTCGCCGAATCGCCTAATGTAAACGGTCGTGGCCGCCGACCAATAGAATGCATTTTTGTCTTGCTCACGAGGTGATCACGCGCTTTTATTACTGAATCTGTTCGGCGATTCTAGTATAGGCATTGTCTTCCTTTAATAATTTTTTTCTTTTAAGAGCTAATTCACATTTAATATTTATTTATTTTTATTGTTTAATAGTTATTAGTTATTTATATAAAATTTCCTTTTTTATTTATTAAATTGCATATTTTATAAACGTGACGCCAATGACAAATATATTTACTATGCTCCTAAAAATTAGCATTTAGTAAAAATAGTAAGGTAACCGTGTATATTTGGTTGCACTGATTTCAGTTATAAATATTTTATTCTATGATAAAACCTAAATGCACTTACTACCTGCTTAAATAAATGCACCCTTATGCATAGTCGCGAAGTTAATATTGTGTTAGTACGCTATTAGTTAGTAGCTACTAAGAGCGTACTAAGATGCTTTTATCTTTTCATATTCATAGTCGCGTATTTCATCATACTTAGTGGCTACTAACTAATAGGATCTTAGTAGAAAAAAATATGTGGCAACCGTGAAAACGGAGTTCGCAGGCATGCGCATTTTGCATGAAGGAGACATTTAAAATAGTTTACCTATTGGAATTGTAGGTTATTTTAAATACGTTTTAAATAATCTTATTTGTTTTAATAAATTTGATGATGTTTTGCTTTTAAATTTGATATAAGAAAAATGTAAGTGTAATATATAATCTTACTTAAAATTTGTATTACTGAAATTATATAATTTTGAAAGTATGGAAGATCTAGTTGATATACAAGCTGAGTTGCAAGAAGTTGAGGAAGCACGGGTAGATATCATACGAAATCCCAAAGCTTATGGTGATGATATAGGTATATTCATATTTAACTGGCTTTGTAACATATTTATTACTGAATTTATTTTAGCGGAACAACATGGATTCACATGACAATATCCACAGCAATTTATTCCGACAACAAGTATATATGAAGATATTTTAATTAGTAGACTTTAACAATGTTAATACATAATTTATTATTTATTGAAATACTTTAGGGATATTTTGATATAATTTTTATTAGTATTAAATATAATATATACATTTATAAGTATCCACATGTAACAAATATTCATACCTACTTTATACATGATGCAGTATTTACATGTAACTTAGATATAATTATACCTACTTTATTCTATATTTTAAATTACATCATATCATCCTATTGTCATACTTATCTAATATCATATAATAAACATATTCAATTATCATTTTCACTCAATAACTTCAGCTCCAGTTTCAAGTAAACTTTTTCCAATACTGACTGATATTTTTCGGTGCTTGCATCTGCATCTGTTGCCAATGTTCTCGAAGACGCTTTGAATCTTTAACAAATCCTGTAATAAATATATCATATTACTTCCCTTAAGATAAATGATTCATTTATAGCCAACAAAGTGACATATATATATATATATAAAATATATTACATAAATACATTTATATCACACCATCCACCTGCTACAGAACTAATATTTGCAAATAAAATTTGTAAATAAATCATACCATAAATACATATTAAACAGACTTTTTCTCATCAGTTTGCTCATTGCATCTCATGGGTACTTGGAAACAGCATTCAAAAAATAATAATTAAAATTGATTAAAATTTTGTTGATAATGAAATTATCATGAGACACCATGCACTTCCATTATTATTAAAATTACTGTATGCCGATTATCCGTATACTTACAGTTAATGAATTCATTGTTATGATTTTTACTCTCAATTTTGTATCATTTCGTTATGTTTTGACAGTTTGCGCTTTTTCTTTTTGTAGGTTAGCTTTAATAGACACTTTAAACACGGTCTCAAACGCTATTAAGGATTTAGTAGCCTACTAACGTTAAAACGTTGTTAGTACGCATGAAACGCGACTATGAATACGGAAATTCTTAGTAGGATGTTAAAATGGTCTTAGTAGCGTGTTAGTAGCCACTAAAACGACTATGCATAAGGCTGATGATGATTACTAATATTGTAACGGATGACTATAATGATTAAATTATTTATTTTAATCTGGTAATAATTTTACAACTTTATGTTATCATTATTAAATTTAAATTTATCAAAAATTTTGCATAGCGAAAGTTGTAATTTTAACGTTGTCCATATTTATACAAAATATTCTACCCAAAAAAAAATCTAAAGCGAATGATCGGGCATTCATTACAATCTATGGGTGATTAATGCCTACGTTAAAGTACATTTTTTTTTGGTTTTAAGCGGAAACAGTTTACTCGAAATTTCAAATTTATATTTTTTGTCAATGTAATTACTCTTGTACCAATATTCTTTATTGTGTATATGTATCTTATACATATTTTGAAAAATTTTATACACTGAGCAGTACTTCTAATTAACGAGGAAGAAAATAAAAAAAAAAAATTTATGGAGGGAAACTCTGTGTGATCCGTAGAAACATTCTTTCGGAGCACAATGAGTAAAAAACCCTCATTTATTACCATAATGTACAGAACCAATATTGTTAAATTTCTTTGCATTTTAAAATTACATACTTATTTTCTACTTATTCTACAAAATATTTTTGAATTAAGTTTTTATGTGTTCTGTATCTTAATAAGTTTCTATAATGCAAAGTTTCATTATCAGCTATAACTATTCTGTCACGTTTCCTGGTCGTAAAACCGGAGTTATAAGATGTCTACAATATATATAACCGTGTTCTCCTAGTAATAATCCTGGCATCACCTATTTACATTCGTATCTTAAAACAGTGTGATCAGAAATGGCTGTCATTACTTTTAACCAGGATGTCAAATCACAATATGTAATATTTTTCTATTCGATGACCTGAAATGACACAAACTTTTTTAGAATATATAAAGGATGTATCCTTTGAATAAAAATACTCTTTATATATGACATTTTACTTACAACTGGATAAACTCTATATGTTGCAAAATTGTTTTGCGCGAAGGCAATTTGTATCCCTTAGGGCTTTGTTTTAAAAAAGAAAGGGCAAGTATTTTATCATCTGTACTGAATGTGCGACCCTTAGGCTTCTTCTGTTGTAAATTCAATTGGCCCAAAAAAAAATTCATAGCTTGGTTGTTTAATCTAGAACTCATAAATTCCTTCGAGGCAGAATATTTATATGCTTCCTTTAATTTTTCCTTGTTTGATTTATTTTCTCTGTTTAGCTGCCTAGCTGTTTTGAGTAGGCCTTTTGCAACATTTATAAGTTTCTTCTTTTTGGGTGTTAGAAGTGCTTTTCGTAAATTTACTAATTTAGCAAAGTTAACTTTTCTACTGAGACCTAAAATTAATTTTTAGCGATATCATTAAATGTTATGTTTTGCTATGCTATTTTCCTTTTTTTGTACCTGCTCGAGAAGATAACTCTCTCTTCCTTTTCTTCGACTCTCTTTCAATTTCCTTGTATTGGTCTGAAAGAAGGTATAATATTAACATGGTATCCACTATGATGTGCAGGCACAAAAAGCCAATTGGAAAATTCATGAAATATCAATAAGACACTTTAAAATTTTGTATAACTACCCCTTTCTATATTGAAACTACTAGTTGAAGGAACTGCAGTGTCTTCGTTTGTAGAAGCATCAATGTTACCCAGCCCCTGTACATCTTCTTCAACATCTAAAGATATTTGTATATGGTAAATTTGAGAACAATGTTGAAATAAGTCATATTCTTACGAAATATTATATGTAAGTCTGGAATAGCATTTGCTTTCAAGTTTGTTCGGTTACGGTAAGCTATGGATTTCATCTTATTACTAAAGTGGTGTTCGCAGACGCTATGGTTTTCTTTTTTCTTGTGCTCTATGTCCATTCTATTAATAGCTTTTAACCATTTAATAAATCTCTGTAAAAAGGCATTTGGTACACACATTATAAGATAATTCTATTTCACCCTACCTCCTGTTCTTTAGGAAATCTGTGCATAGTTGCATTACTACTATTATTAACACAGTTTGGAACACAACAATAAAAACCCATTTCAGAAAATGTATAATTACAGAAAAAATATAATAAATGCAACACTTAATTAATAAGAGAATTAACACTGAAAACAAAAAAAAACAAAAACTGTAAGCAATAAACAAACGTATTTAACGGAATATGTAAATATACAATATATATAATCGAATTATAAAATAAATAAATAAATGCAATACCTAAGTAAACTCTGGAATATATCAAAATTAAATATTCATAATTTTAGCAAAAAACACGTGTGTAAACCAAAACGTCTTAAACAGAAAATAAAACAAAAAGTAAGGTTACATATGTTACAAAATTACAAACAACACAAAAAATAAACGTTCATTTTCTGCGGGGAAGCCGGGGAAGGTAAAAGAATTGCAGACAGCGCCAATTGTTAATGTTGTCAGAACTAAAAATTTGAACCGGGAATTTTATATTTAGATAAATCCCCGTGTAGGCTACTAAGGCCCATATTTATAGTCAGACCTTAAGGCGGCGTCTATGCTTAAGTATGTGATTGTGACGCATTTGCGATTTATAAACCAACCTTAAGCACCAGCTGATACTTAAGGCGGCGATTATCTAATAATTTCTTAAGGTTGTGTTGGCGCTACCTTAAGTAGTTGTTTGACAGATCGAGCATAGAAATCAGATAGAAATATAACCTCTTAATATTTTGAACTTTAACATTTATTTTTTGAGCGATATGGATGTGTACCAAGAATTAGAATTAGATGAATTTTTTGAATATATATGTTCTAGAAGAAGAAATACATGTAGAACGTGTCCGAAAAAGATACATACGAGATGCCGAAAATCCAATGGAATTTTTTAACGGGAACGAATTTCGTGCCCGTTATCGATTTCACAAGAATACTGTGGCAAATACTTTATTACCATTAGTTTTGGAGAGCCTACAAAAACCTACTAATCGTGGTTTACCAATACCTCCAATATTGCAGTTGCTTGTTTGCTTACGTTTTTATGCCACTTGTAATTTTCATGTTGTATCCGGTGATTTGCGAGGTATAAGTAAACCTACCATAAGCGTAATTATTAAAAGAGTATCAGTATTGATAGCGGAACAATTAGGAAATTTTATTCATTTTCCTTGAACTGTAGAAGGAAGACGCACAAATATTATAAGGTTTTATGAAGTTGCTCGTTTTCCAAATGTCGTAGGATGTATTGATTGCACCCATATAAAAATATCAAGCCCAGGAGGTAATAATGCTGAGATATTCCGTAATAGAAAGGGTTTCTTTTCTTTAAATGTTCAGGTATTAGTATAACTAAAATAATAGTAATAATTATCTATTGTAGGCCGTTTCAGGTCCTAATAGAGAAATAATGGATATAGTTGTTAGGCATCCAGGCTCAAGTCATGACAGTGTTATATTTGACCGTAGTTCCAGGCTTATTAATTGGGGACAATCGGTATGCATGTAGATATTATCTGCTTACTCCGGTAATACAAGCAGGTATTTATAATAAACACCAAATATTTATGGCTAATAATTCACAACATTTTATGTAAATAGGAAATGAACAAGAAGAAAGATATAACAGAGCACACAGAACAACACGAAATATTGTAGAAAGATGGTTGGGAACATGAAAAAAATTCCTTGCCTTCAACTAGGTCTTAAAACTAAATTGGAAACGTTAATTGCAATTATATGTGCAACTGCAGTATTATATAATATTGGTTTAAGAGATAATGAAGATTTTGAAGAAAATGTTGATGAAGTACCAGCTGTTAGGAATGCCAACGATGGAGAAAGAGGGTTAGATTTTCGGAGACACTTCATTCAACAACATATTGGACTCTAGTAGATATTAAATATTTCTGTATGTTGTTATCAAAATATTCTAATGTATATATTATTTAATAAACATGGGTTTTTCTCCCATTGTGTTTAGACAATTCCAAAGAATATGTATTTAGTAAACACACTGAGTTTCCTTTTAATCTTAAAGTAGATTTTTATTAATTACCTTCCTCATTTAAGTGAATCTAGGAATACGTTTAAAAAAAAGTATACATGTCAAGTAGATATGTTTTATTTCGTTTAAAAAAGTTTAAATTACAAAGTTATTTTGAATAATATAAAATATTATTAAAAATCTGATCTGAGGAACAGAGAACAGTTCAAATTAAACAAGTGATTACACATAATTAATTTATTTAGGAAAAGTACATTAAAGTAACACCTTTTCAATTAATATCTGAAAATCAACAAACAACACAAAAATGACAACATATACTAATGTAATGTATACAGCAGGAAAGCACCTCTTAAATTGTTTAATACATAGCAAAAAGCACCTTAAAACTAGGCTTTCAAATTTACAACTGAAAAACAAATTTACATTGCAAAAGTACCTCTATCCAATTCCAAAGGCAAATAAAACACCTATGACTTTTAATATATCCCATAAACATGCAGAAATATAGTATATGAAAATGAATTCAAATTTTCAAAACATAAAAGTATTTAAAGAAATTTAGTTCATTTAGTTTTATTATTAAAATATTTGAGTTAATAATGTTCATCAGTGTTCAAAATTAACAAATTAATTTAATTCTTTAAAGTATTATGATTTGAAAAGATATAGACAAATGCAACAGTAAAGCTTGCCGATAAAAAATACACCAAAAATCTAAAACTTTCCAATCACCTTTTAAATTAGCAATATAAATCAAGAGCAGCTCATAGCCCTTGCACAGAACAACTATAAATTAACTACAATACACACAATAATAAAAGCACTTCTCATCATATAATACCTATGTCTATATATACCTACACCAACTAAAGTCTATCGATCTTCAGAGAGCTAGCTCATAACTCATAACCTTTACACAGATAAACTATAAATTAACTTAAATATACACAATAATAAAAACACTTCTTACCATTTAACACCTACGTGTATATATACCTTACATGTTATATAGTCAAGTCCATTGATCTTTAAAGAACTGTAAAAACAATGAATTACAAAAGATGAAAGTAATGTAACAAAATTGCTAACCATACTCACCTTTCTTTTAAATTGCTGAAGTTTGAGCTTTGCCAATTCAGCTTCATCAGCAGCTCTCTGTCGATCTAGCTCAGGTCTCTGTCGATCTATCTCAGCCCTTTGTCGATCTAGCTCAGCTGTCTCCGCTGCTAATTTAATCCTCTTTTCTCCCTCAATCCTGGATACCTCTAGTTCAGCAACCCTTGAATAATATTTAGCCCTCCCCAGGTCCTCTTCGATAACCATTTTCCTAAGTTGATGAAGCTCCTGCTGATGGCTAATGGAGTTATTAAGTTTTTGAACCCTACCATCGTTTTCATTTAGTGCTTTTACTGCAATATGAACATGTTATGGTCTTTGATGAGCTGTGCCAGAAGCATTTTTTCCTTCGTGGTAAATGTTGCCGATTTATTCATCTGCAAATTTATGGATAATTTTTTTATTGTTCATGACATTTTGTATTTCTATTTCATCAATTCAACAAAATCTATTTATTTTATATTTACCTTTAATAAGTATTTATTAAATTTAACAAATTACACTATAAACTGTGAAATCTTTGGTTTTCAATAAAAAAAAGTGGGAACCAAATGCAACTTAAAAAGATCCACAAAGAACAATTTCGCGCCAAAATGTCATCCCGATAACAAAATTCCCTAACGTTCCGTGCTTGGAGCGAATCTATCCCGAGAATTTCCGAAGTATTGTTTATAAAATAGAACGCGTACTTGACACAAACTTCGACGTAAGGCGTGCTTATGTTAGTACGCAACTTAAGTAAGTATTAGCACGGACTATAAATATGGGCCTTAAATCCCTAATAGCGTTTGAGGCCGTGTTTAAAGTGTCTATTAAAGCTAATCTACAAAAAGAAAAAGCGCAAACTGCCAAAACCTAACGAAGTGATACAAAATTGAGAGTAAAAATCATAACAATGAATTCATTAACTGTAAGTATACGGATAATCGGCATACAGCAATTTTAATAATAATGGAAGTGCATGGTGTCTCATTATAATTTCATTATCAACAAAATTTTAATCAATTTTAATTATTATTTTTTGAATGCTGTTTCCAAGTACCCATGAGATGCAATGAAGCAAACTGATGAGAAAAAGTCTGTTTAATATGTATTTATGGTATGATGTGGGCTTTATTAGTTCTGTAGCAGGTGGATGGTGTGATATAAATGTATTTATGTAATATATTTAATATATATATATATGTCACTTTGTTGGCTATAAGTGAATCACTTATCTTAAGGGAAGTAATATGATATATTTATTACAGGATTTGTTAAAGATTCAAAGCGCCTTCAAGAACATTGGCAACAGATGAAGATGCAAGCACCGAAAAATATCAGTCAGTATTGGAAAAAGTTTACTTGAAACTGGAGCTGAAGTTATTGAGTGAAAATGATAATTGAATATGTTTATTATATGATATTAGATAAGTATGACAATAGGATGATGTAATTTAAAATATAGAATAAAGTAGGTATAATTATATCTAAGTTACGTGTAAATACTGCATCATGTATAAAGTAGGTATGAATATTTTTATAAATGTATATATTTAATACTAATAAAAAATTATATCAAAATATCCCTAAAGTATTTCAATAAATAATAAATTATGTATTAACATTGTTAAAGTCTACTAATTAAAATATCTTCATATATAATTGTTGTCGGAATAAATTGCTGTGGATATTGTCATGTAAATCCATGTTGTTCCGCTAAAATAAATTCAGTAATAAATATGTTGCAAAGCCAGTTAAATATGTATATACCTATATCATCACCATAAGCTTTGGGATTTCGTATGATAGCTACCTGTGCTTCCTCAACTTCTTGCAACTCAGCTTGTATATCAACTAGATCTTCCATACTTTCAAAATTATATAATTTCAGTAATACAAATTTTAAGTAAGATTATATATTATACTTACATTTTTCTTATATCAAATTTAAAAGCAAAAAATCATAAAATTTATTAAAACAAATAAGATTATTTAAAACGTATTTAAAATAACCTACAATTCCAATAGGTAAACTATTTTAAATGTCTCCTTCATGCAAAATGCGCATGCCTGCGAACTCCGTTTTCACGGTTGCCACATATTTTTTTCTACTAAGATCCTATTAGTTAGTAGCCACTAAGCCCATATTTATAGTCCGTGCTAATACTTACTTAAGTTGCGTACTAACATAAGCACGCCTTACCTCGAAGTTTGTGTCAAGTACGCGTTCTATTTTATAAACAATACTTCGGAAATTCTCGGGATAGATTCGCTCCAAGCACGGAACGTTAGGGAATTTTGTTATCGGAATGACATTTTGGCGCGAAATTGTTCTTTGTGGATCTTTTTAAGTTGCATTTGGTTCCCACGTTTTTTATTGAAAACCAAAGATTTCACAGTTTAAAGTGTAATTTGTTAAATTTAATAAATACTTATTAAAGGTAAATATAAAATAAATAGATTTTGTTAAATTGATGAAATAGAAATACAAAATATCATGAACAATAAAAAAATTATCCATAAATTTGCAGATGAATAAATCGGCAACATTTACCACGAAGGAAAAAATTCTTCTGGCACAGCTCATCAAAGACCATAACATGTTCATATAGCAGTAAAAGCACTAAAGGAAAAAAATGGTAGGGTTCAAAAACTTAATAACTCCATTAGACATCAGCAGGAGCTTCATCAACTTAGGAAAATGGTTATCGAAGAGGACCTGGGGAGGGCTAAATATTATTCAAGGGTTGTTGAACTAGAGGTATCCAGGATTGAGGGAGAAAAGAGGAGGATTAAATTAGCAGTGGAGGCAGGTGAGCTAGATTGAAAAAGGGCTGAGAGAGATCGACAGAGAGCTGCTGATGAAGCTGAATTGGCAAAGCTCAAACTTCAGCAATTTAAATGAAAGGTGAGTATGGTTAGCAATTTTATTACATTACTTTCATCTTTTGTAATTCATTGTTTTTACAGTTCTCTGAAGATCAATAGACTTGACTATTTAACATGTAAAGTATATATACACATAGGTATTAAATGGTAAGAAGTGTTTTTATTATTGTGTATATTTAAGTTAATTTATAGTTTCTCTGTGTAAAGGTTATGAGTTATGAGCTAGCTCACTGAAGATCGATAGACTTTAGTTGGTGTAGGTATATATAGACATAGGTATTATATGGTGAGAAGTGCTTTTATTATTGTGTGTATTGTAGTTAATTTATAGTTGTTCTGTGCAAAGGCTATGAGCTGCTCTTGATTTATATTGCTAATTTAAAAGGTGATTGGAAAGTTTTAGGTTTTTGTGTATTTTTTTATCGGCAAGCTTTACTGTTGCATTTGTCTATATATTTTCAAATCATAATACTTTAAAGAATTAAGTTAATTTGAACACTGATGAACATTATTAACTCAAATATTTTAATAATAAAACTAAATGAACTAAATTTCTTTAAATACTTTTATGTTTTGAAAATTTGAATTCATTTTCATATACTATATTTCTGCATGTTTATGGGATATATTAAAAGTCATAGGTGTTTTATTTGCCTTTGGAATTGGACAGAGGTACTTTTGCAATGTAAATTTGTTTTTCAGTTGTAAATTTGAAAGCTTAGTTTTAAGGTGCTTTTTGCTATGTATTAAACAACTTAAGAGGTGCTTTCCTGCTGTATACATTACATTAGTATATGTTGTCATTTTTGTGTTTTTGTTGATTTTCAGATATTAATTGAAAAGGTGTTACTTTAATGTACTTTTCCTATATAAATTAATTATGTGTAATCACTTGTTTAATTTGAACTGTTCTCTGTTCTTCAGACCAGATTTTTAATAATATTTTATATTATTAAACATACCTTTGTAATTTAAACTTTTTTAAACGAAATAAAACATATCTACTTGACATCTATACTTTTTTTTAAAAGTATTCCTATATTCACTTAAATGGTAACCATTAATAAAAATCTACTTTAAGATTAAAAGGAAACTCCGTGTGTTCAGTAAATACATATTCTTTGGAATTGTCTAAACACAATGGGAGAAAAACCCATGTTTATTAAATAATATGTACATTAGAATATTTTGATAACAACATACAGAAATATTTAATACCTACTAGTGTCCAAAATGTTGTTGAATGAAGTGTCTCCGAAAATCTAACCCTCTTTCTCCATCGTTGGCATTCCTAACAGCTGGTACTTCTTTAACATTTTCTTCAAAATCTTCATTATCTCCTAAACCAATATTATATAATACTGCAGTTGCACATATAATTGCAATTGATGTTTCCAATTTAGTTTTAAGACCTAGTTGAAGGCAAGGAAATCGTCTTTTCCTGGTACCAAACAATCTTTCTACAATATTTTGTGTTGTTCTGTGTGCTCTGTTATATCTTTCTTCGTGTTCATTTCCTATTTACATAAAATGTTGTGAATTATTAGCCATAAATATTTGGTGTTTATTATAAATACCTGCTTGTATTACCGGAGTAAGCAGATAATATCTACATGCATACCCATTGTCCCCAATTAATAAACCTGGAATGTCTCCTCTTTCCATTCTCACTCTTAAAGCACTACGGTCAAATATAACACTGTCATGACTTGAGCCTGGATGCCTAACAACTATATACATTATTTCTATTAGGACCTGAAACAACCTACAATAGATAATAGTACAGTGTAGTTGACTATTATTTTAGTTATACTAATACCTGAACATTTAAAGAAAAGAAACCCTTTCTATTACGGAATACCTCAGCATTATTACCCCCTGGGCTTGATATTTTTATATGGGTGCAATCAATACATCCTACAACATTTGGAAAACGAGCAACTTCATAAAACCTTATAATATTTGTGCGTCTTCCTTCTACAGTTCGAGGAAAATGAATGAAATTTCCTAATTGTTCCGCTATCAATACTGATACTCTTTTAATAGTTACGCTTATCGTAGGTTGACTTATACCTCGCAAATCACCGGATACAACCTGAAAATTACAAGTGGCATAAAAACGTAAGCAAACAAGCAACTGCAATATTGGAGGTATTGGTAAACCACGATTAGTAGGTTTTTGTAGGCCCTCCAAAACTAATGGTAATAAAGTATTTGCCACAGTATTCTTGTGAAATCCATAACGGGGACGAAATTCGTTCCCGTTAAAAAATTCCATTGGATTTTCGGCATCTCGTATGTATCTTTTTCGGACACGTTCTACATGCATTTCTTCTTCTAGAACATCTATATATTCCAAAAATTCATCTAACTCTAATTCTTGGTACACATCCATATCGCTCAAAAAATAAATGTTAAAGTTCATAATATTAAGAGGTTATATTTCTATGCTCGAACTGTCAAACAACTACTTAAGGTAGCGCCAACACAACCTTAAGAAATTATTAGATAATCGCCGCCTTAAGTATCAGCTGGTGCTTAAGGTTGGTTTATAAATCGCAAATGCGTCACAATCACATACTTAAGTATAGACGCCGCCTTAAGGTCTGACTATAAATATGGCCTAAGTATGATGAAATACGCGACTAAGAATACGAAAAGATAAAAGCATCTTAGTAGCTACTAACTAATAGCGTACTAACACCCTATTAACTTCGCGACTATCCATAAGGCGGCTCTTTACTTTAATATCATTTTTATCATTATCGCATGCTTACCTACATTACCAAATATATAAATTAGTTTCGCATTAATTCATATGTTTTCTTTTATTAGTTGCTATATTATTATTATTATTGTAGGAAACTACAAAAATTTTAAATTCTGATAGCACCGACAACGCACGCGAAGTGTGAGGACAGGAGTATAATACCTACCTGATGATCAAACAAAAGATCTTACCATAGATGAAAGACCCAAAGACGTTAAGATATTTATTAAGATTACATATTTTCCACATACTTAAATAGATATACCGCGCAAAAGAGACGTCCAATGGGGGCTGCCATTTTTACATATTTCCTGAAGGATAGACTATCCAACTTGTAAATGTTCTATATTGATTGCAGAACTATCTATAAAGTACATTAGATCTAATTCTACTTGTTTCGAAATCTAGTGATAATAAATATATATCTTTGAATATTTAATTTTAAAATATCTTCTTGATATTTAAATATTGGCAAACACCAATTAATTTTTATTATTAAAAACAAACCCAATAGATGTAAAATAAAAAGGTTTGTTTGCACTTAAACTAAATTTTTCTATCGTTTGCTATGTAGTTTTCTGTTTTTGTTGTAAAATATTCAGTGACACCAATAATCCATTGACTAAAAATACTAAATTAAGTAACCAAGACGGTTTCAATAATTGGCATCACTTAAGCGAACATTTGAAAATTCACGAAAAAAGTAAATCTCCCTTTCAAATTTACGTTCTTGGTCAGATTTATTAGAAAGATTAAAAACTAATCGAACCGTAGATTCCGAAATGCAAAATTTATTAAAATGTGAAACTAAAAACTGGCGCAGTGTCATTGAAAGAACAATTTATACAATTAAATTTTTGGCTGAACAAAACTTGGCTTTTCGTGGTCCTAATAATAAATTATTTCAAAGAAATAATGGAAATTTTTTGAAATGTATAGAAATGATAGCAAAATTTGACCCAGTGATATCTGTACATATTAATAGATCTCGAAGAAATATGCCATTTTACCTTGGAGATAAAATTCAAAACGAAACGATTAAATTAATAGGTGATAATATAAGAAACAACATTTTAAATGAAGTTAAAAAAGCAAAGTATTTTTCTATATTACTTGATTGTACTCCCGATGTGAGCCACCAGGAGCAAATTTCTGTTTGCATAAGATACGTTAATTTAAAAAACAATGAATTTAGTGTCGAAGAACGTTTTTTAACATTCCGTCCTGTAAATGATACAACAGGTGAAGGTTTAACCAACTTTTTACTGAAAACTTTAGAAAATTATGGTTTAGATATTTATAACATACGCGGGCAAGGATACGACAATGGTGCGAATATGAAGGGTAAACATCAAGGTGTACAAAAAAGAATTTTAGACATTAATTCACGAGCAATATTTGTACCTTGCTGTAATCACAGTTTAAACCTTGTCATAAACGACGCTGTGAAATCCAATATGTTTAGTATAAATTTTTTCTCAACTGTTCAAGAGGTATATAATTTTTTTTCTGCTTCAACCAATCGGTGGTCTGTTTTGAAAAGTAACATTTCAAACTTAACGTTAAAACCTTTATCAGAAACCAGATGGTCTAGCAGAGTTGATGCAGTAACCCCTCTAAGATTCCAGTTAGGCGAAATTTACGATGCTTTTTATGAAGTTTTGTCTGGAAATAATTTTGATAACACTACTAAACATCTGGCTAATTCTATAGTTAAAAAAATTAAAAATTATGAGTTTGTATGTATGTTAGTGTTGTGGTACAAGATACTAAGTAAAGTTAATGTTGTTACCAAGATCCTGCAAAACTAAAAAATTCAATATTTCACAGGCTTGCGAAAGTTTGAAAAACCTAAATACCTTTTTAAAGGAATATCGATCAGATAAAGGCTTCAGTGACTTGCTCGTAGATGCCAAAGAATTAGCATCTTGCTTGGAAGTAGATGCGATATTCAAATGTTCAGAAATTTTAAGGCCACGAAAAATAAAAAAACAATTTTCCTACGAAAGTGAAGATCAGCCAATTGAAAACCAAGAATTAAAATTCAAAGTCAATTGTTTTTTTGGAATGCTAGACATTACTCTTTCATCTGTAAATGAAAGATTTGAACTGCTATCCTCTCATCCTGTTTTCAAATTTTTGTGGAATATTGAGGATTTTGGCAAGTATTCTGACCAAGAACAATTTAATTTTTCTAAAAAACTTGAAGAAGCTTTAACTGACAAAAATCGAAACGAAAAAGATATAGACGGAACAGAACTTTTACATGAATTGCAATTTCTGCAAAATTGCGACAAAAATGTGACGTCTGTAGTAGAAACACTCAATTACATTACAATAAATAACTTAACCCACTCATTCCCAAACATTACAATTGCATTACGTATATTGTTAACTATACCAATTTCTGTAGCTACAGCCGAAAGATCATTTTCTAAATTAAAGTTAATTAAGGATTATTTACGATCTAGAATGGGCCAGGAGCGGCTAGAAAATCTTGCTATCATTTCTATAGAGTCTGACTTTTTAAAGCAGCTGAATATTGAAAATCTTATTAATGAATTTGCCAAAAGTAAAGCTAGAAAAGTCCAATTTCTATAAGACATTTCCGTTGTTTTCCTTCACGTTTATCTATTTAAAAACACGGGCACTCTAAAAATATTTTATTTGACCTTTTGTTTTTTAATAATTATACTGTTTTTTATTTTGTTACTGTTGTTTCAGTGTGCAATAAAAACTTTAATAATA
The DNA here is from genome assembly GCA_935421215.2 of Melolontha melolontha. Taxonomy (NCBI): domain Eukaryota; kingdom Metazoa; phylum Arthropoda; class Insecta; order Coleoptera; family Scarabaeidae; genus Melolontha; species Melolontha melolontha. Next base: position 93,410,040 of record OW285235.1, read on the forward strand.
TTTGTTTGTATGTGAACCTATTGTTTGCCTCAAATAAAAAATACCTACCAGTACTAACAAGTCTAAAGAGTTCGTCATAAATTTCAATGTTGAACTGTGGGAGAGTGGCTGGTAATTTTGGGTCAATACATATAGGGTAAAGGCGCCTATCAGTATTTCGCACGACGGCGCCGAAGATACTTGGCGCGTTACTGGATATATCTCAATAATCAACGTAACTGAAAAACGTCATGTCTATAAATAAACGGTATACACTACCTGTGAACACTACTATTAAAGATGCTTATACAGCGGCAGTGACTGGGTTGCCTATACAGCAGGAAGTACGTAAAAATGTTATCAAATTTTATCTCCTTTTATTCCTAACTCCGTACAAATGCACAGTGGACCATTAGCGGTATATTTATTTATATGTATGTGATATTTTCAGACATCCCAAACCAGCCAAACCGCCCTAGACTGCCACACATCAAATAGAATTATACCTATACTTTTCTGTATCTATATAATATTGAGTGAGCCACAAAAAAGTTATCAGAGTATTCCATGGATTAAATGAGTTATGTCTTAGATTGATTAAGTGATCGAACCTACATATCGTACTATTAGTAATAGGTTAAATCGTAACTGGTCAATTTGACTTATGATTATCTGACGTGACTTACATGTCTATCTCAGTTGTTCATGGCCTACCTAGTTCACAAATTTTGTGGCTCGCTTGACACAATTTTATTTTACAACTGTGTTTGCTAAATCGCAAACAGCAAACATTATACATGTATGGTGTAATACTTTTGCCTTGGAATTTAATTTTGCTGAAATAATAGTTATTATAGCTATAAGAATCAACACTGCTCATCTTCGCAGTGGAAGGCTAACGTCGTTGAGAACTGTTTACTAGTTGATTATTCAATTGTCAAATTTTATATTTGTATAATAGGTAATAATTATAATGTTGTTTATCGCCTTATTGTAATATGCGATTGTGCTTTGTACCTACTTTTCAAAGAAATTTTTGCTACGTATTTTAATATATTAAGGCGGGAGTTTTATAATTTTTTAAGATTTACATCGAAAATGGAGTGGATCAAACTTAGTCATGTCTGTAGACACTTTACCGCCCTTTGAGGAAATCTTATTAAAAACACACTTGTCTCATCTTTGAGTGTTCTGAATAATAATTATAATTAAACGTTAGGTATAGCAAGCGCCAATTAAGTTGGCACGAGAAGGGGGTGCGCAGAAGCTGTTTTTAAAAACGTCCACCCCCACTACTCAAGTAATTGTCAGAATACATTTGTCGTTGACGTTTGACGGAACATAATGTCTTTGCTAGGGGATCATAAAGTGAGACACGCTCAGAGGTTAGAATTATCTGACATTTTATGTAAAACCAAATACAAATCTCCCCTCTACTTCTAATCCTGCGCGAACTTACCCCTCCTCGCGCCAACTTAATTGGCGTTTGCTTGTACTTAAGTAAAGATATACGATTTTTTGTTCAGAGCCCACTTGACTTCGAATGTTTCTGAACACCCGTTATAATTTGATATAACGATATAAAAATTTATCACTGAGAATGGCACGCCTAGCGCTCAATAGGGTGACTGATATTAAATCTGGTAAGCATAGAAAGATAACCAGAATCCCTTGCTCTGGAGACGTACCACTGCTAACAAGAATCATACATTTTAGAGATTTACGTCGGACCGATTATAACGGGTGTTCAGAAACATTCGAAGTCAAGTGGGCTCTGAACAAAAAATCGTATATCTTTACTTAAGTATCTGATTTGGGTAAAACTGCAGTTTACGGCTCCCATTTAAACTGACACATCGGACTCTAATACGCACGCGCATAACTCAATAAAGTATGGCAGCATTGCCAAACCGAACATCAATAACAAATATTGCCGTTTTCACTTTAAGTGGATTTCGCAAGATTGTTTAAAATATGTGAATGTCTAAAATGAAAATCTATGGTGTGTCCTGCAATACCTCCTCTACCTGCCATTTTAATAGAAATTATGAAAAAATAACGAATTAATACAAATCAATAATAAGTATCAAAAACACGTTTCAATGACAAAATGCCAAATCACCGAAATTTGTCAAAGTTGCAGCTGATTCCGTATGCTAGTGGCGGGCAATTCGGATGGGAGCCGTAAACTGCAGTTTTACCCCGATTTGTAATAATTATTAAATGTCAACTGTTGTTTGTCAAAAATTGTCAGAATCTAATATCGAAGAAGATACTAATTTATATTTTTTAATTTTGAAAATGGTATTTACTAATGTACACAAAGCATTCATGGTTGAAGCATATTTTCGAAATGGTCAAAAGCTCGATGGCCAGTGGAAGTATTCAATTCAAGCTTGTTTGGAAGAATTTCGAGATGAATTTCCCAACCTTGCTTTTGATTATAATACTTTTCAGTGTACACTAATCAGAATTGTTCCAGTTTTTCGACAAACTGGTAGTGTGGGACGCCAAGAGGTTAGTGGGCGACCAAAAGTCCAGACAGAAGAAGTGATTGGGAATGTTAGAGACTGATGCCCCTAAAACTTCAGTAAGAACTCTTGCTCAACAAACCGGGTTGTCAGTTGGTTCTTGCCATAAAGTTTTAAAAGAAGATTTACAGTTATTCCCATATCGTATAACTTGTTTGCAAGAAATCCTCGATATTGATTATCTCCGACGAGTAGCACTTTGCGAATGGTTTACAAATAATTTTAATGATGATGTCCTAGGCAAAACTTTCTTTTCAGACGAAGCATGGTTTCATGTTAGTGGATATGTTAACTCGCAAAACATGAGAATGTGGAGTGATACAAAGCCCAATAATTTTTATGTTGGAGCTCCTTTACATCCTCAGAAAGTTGGTGTTTGGTGCGCTATAAGTAGAAGAAGGATTATTAGTCCAATTTTTTTTAATGGTACCTTGACTGCAGAAAGATATCGACAGGAAATACTATTGCCTTTCTTTAATCAACTTCGCAATGATTAATTAGCTTTGGGATACTTTCAACAAGATGGTGCTAGAGCTCACACAGTGGGGGAAACAATGAATATGTTACAAGTGTTTGGAAATCGTTTAATTAGTTTGAACAGCGATCCTGAATTTCCTCCAAGATCTTGTGATCTTACACTGTGTGATTACTATTTATGGCCTTTTTTAAAAAATTCAATTTATCAAGTACCAGTGCAAGATTATATAGATCTCCAAGACAGAATTATAAATAAAATTAGTGAAATTATAAATAGTCCCATACTGCAAAATGTATTTAGTAGTATTCGGAGGCGCGTAAAATGCTTGGAAGAAGGTGGTGGACATTTTCAACATCTTTTATAATTATGGTCATTATTGTTGGTAATTTATACAACTACAATTTATGATATTTATTATAAGGTTGTAATCTAAGGACTCTACAAACAATTTATTTGTTTCAAATTTATTTTAAGCCATTTCTTACAATAATTTGTTGAATGTTAATATATTAAACTAGTACGATAACTAGATACTATTGTCACTATAAGATGAATAAAACTTATTTCCTCTTAGTTCTGCATTGTCTTTTTACATGTTACTACAGATTAGATGAGCTTTATTACACAAGAATGAACAGCATATTAATTGGATTATGTAATTTTTTCCAGTTATCGCATGAAGAGGTGCTATTGTTCAGCAAGAATTCTCTAAAATATCACATTACTATTAGAATCGATAGGCACTTCTTTAGACAAAATAAAAAACACTGAAAATTGTGTTTCAAATAAAAACTGTACTATGCATATTGCGAGAATTATTTGTAGAATAAAAATAACTATTTTAAAAAACTTGTCTTTATTCAACAGTAGTTAGCTTACACTATCTTCCACACAAAACTAATTATTTTTCTGTCATTACATTTTTTGCATCCAGTTTTCAAAACAAGCTGATTCAAAGTACTTACAAGCAATAAGGCTTTTGAAGGCTTGTTCCTTTGTGTTAATACCAGGTATCTTATATTGTCCATGCTTGATACGAGTGGAATACCATCAGCAGCATAATTTAAGTTTACAAAAAGGTTTTAAGTACATATATCAATACGTTATGCACGTATTGCATTTGTTACAAATGAAACAGACATGCAATATACATATCTGTAACTGTACACATGGACAATACACCTCGTATTTTACAGCACTTACTTCTGCTTAAGACACGTGTTTCTGCCATCTATAGGCGTCATCAGTCAAGCTAGTGAAGCAATGTAATACAAAATAATACAAAACTATTTATAAAAAACAGATTTGTATCTGTATATACATTTAAGCTTAAATCGCCCATTAAATGTATATACAGATACAAATCTGTTTTTTAAAAAGATTTGTATTACATTGCTTCACTAGCTTGACTGATGACGCCTATAGATGGCAGAAACACGTGTCTTAAGCAGAAGTAAAGGCTGAAAATACGAGGTGTATTGTACATGTGTACAGTTACAGATATGTATATTGCATGTCTGTTTCATTTGTAATAATTTAAGTTATCTAATTTAAAAGTGAAGGGATTCAAATTGTCTATTAATTTGAATTTGATTTGATACCTGTTAAAAAATATGTTAAATAATAATTGATAATATAACAACTTCAACGTAATCTTTCCCCGTCTGGATTTTCACATAATAATTTCTTTAAATAAAAAAAAGGAATTTATATAAATGTATAGGGTACACGCGCAGTTGAGTTTCAAAGTATGAAATTAACGTTTCATTTAAAGATTTATGTTTAGTATAGGATTTCCATTTAAATCACGTGACCCAATATGGCGGCTGTGGGCAAACAAATCATTTTGGTCACGTGGATTGGATTCTCTAATTATATATATCCAAAAACACTAAAACACTTGTATTCAAGCATTTATAATCATTCTATTTAACATGCTATGCTATTATATGCACTTGTAAGTGTGATTTATAGATTCAGATGTTTCGCTTTTACGTGTCTCTTTAAATGAGACTTGTAGCTTGTCGTGAATTAACACTCTGAGCATTTATAATCATTTTCTTTAAGATGCTTTGCTTTTATGTGTGTTTGTAAACTTGCCTTGTAATTTGTCTTGTATTCACACTCTGTGCATTTATAACCATTTTCTTTAAGATGTTTTGCTTTTATGTGGCTTTGTAAACTTGCCTTGTAGCTTGTCTTGAATTCACACTCTGCGCACTTATAATTATTTTCTTTAAGATGCTTTGATTTTATGTGTAGTTGTAAATATGACTTGATGCTTGTCTCGAATTCACACTCTGCGCATTTATAATCATGTTCTTTGAGATGTTTTGCTTTTATGTGTACTTGTAAGCTTGCCCTATAGTTTGTCTTATATTCACACTCTGCGCATTTATAAAAATTTTCTTTAAGATGCTTTGCTTTTACGTGTTCTTCGAAACTTGACTTGTAATTTGTTTTGAATTCACACTCTGTGCATTTATAATAATTTTCTTTAAGATGCTTTGCTTTTATGTGTATTTGTAAACTTGCCTTGTAGTTTGTCTTGAATTCACACTCTGCGCATTTATAAAAGTGTTCTTTAAGATGCTTTGCTTTCATGTGTGCTTGTAGATTTGACTTGTAGTTTGTCGTGTATACACACTCTGTGCATTTATAAGAATTTTCTTTAAGATGTTTTACTTTCATGTGTGCTTGTAGATTTGACTTGTAGTTTGTCGTATATACACACTCTGTGCATTTATAATAATTTTCTTTAAGATGCTTTGCTTTCATGTGTGCTTGTAGATTTGACTTGTAGTTTGTCGTGTATACACACTCTGTGCATTTATTATCGTTTTCTTTAAGATGTTTTGCTTTTATGTGTACTTGTAAATATGACTTGATGCTTGTCTCAAATTCACACTTTGCGCATTTATAATCATTTTCTTTAAGATGCTTTGCATTTATGTGTTCTTTTAAATGTGACTTGTAGTTTGTCTCGAATTCACACTCTGTGCATTTATAATAATTTAGTTTAAGATGCTTTGTTGTTATGTGTATTTGTAAACTTGCCTTGTAACTTGTCTTGTATTCACACTCTGAGCACTTATAATTATTTTGTTTCAAATGTTTTGCTTGTATGTGGACTTGCAGAGATGTCTTCTTATTTGCCTTGTATTCAAACCCTGTACAGTTATAATTTCTTTCTCCAAGATGCTTCGTTTTTACGTGCACCTTGAGAGATTCCTTCGCCTTGTATCTCCTGTGACAAATTCCACATTTGTATTTTTTCACCTGGCAATGCTCGTTAGTGTGGTGCCTGAAGTCTGCGTTATACATTGTTCTAAATTTGCATTGCGTACATTTGTATATTCCACGCTTCCATCTTTCGGCCTTATTTCTTCGAGATAAAGGCCTTGCTATTTCAGCCTCGCAAACCTTCGATGCAGGAGGTACGGAATATCTGAAAATAAATTAATCCGAATTAAATTAAAAAGCCTCTTCAATACAAGAACAAAATCAAATGTCAGTCATTTATATTCTCCATATTCAGACTTAGGTGTAATCGAACCTATGTTAAGCAATTGCAGACTCGGCTACAAAAAGTGCAACACTCTTGTTAACCAACACGAGTGTCAGTCTAAACGCTTTGTTTCGTCAATACACACGCTACCACAATCATATGAAATCCTGTAAGGAAGATGCTTGTATTTTGGGACAAAAGAAACTTTCTATCAGACTATTTGCAACAGATAATTTTTATTAAATATTAATACAAAACTTTCAAAATAAACATGTTTTGAAAAAACTAACCATCTTGTTGTGTTTTGGGTTGGACGCTAGCACGTCCAGGCACTAGAGCACACTGCTGTTTGTACTATCCCCAATATATCTCTTAGTTCACTCTGTTATTCTTGTGTCCTTGATAAAAGCCTCAGGGGAAATTTGAGTACACTCCTAGGATCTAATAGATCTCTTCCGAAATATTTCTGTCTGAGTTCCTTCAGTTCCTCAACACGTGCATATTACATGAAGGCTAGTTTCCTCCTGTTTTTCACATCTCCTACGCCAGGGCTCGCTAACCAAGCCCATCTGTACAGATGCTTCCTTAAAGAACAATGTCCGGTTATTAAGCCGGTAATTATTTTAATTTCTTTTTTGTTACTACGAATTAGGTTGGCTGAAAACCTTCCGTCCAGCTCCCTTACTACTGTTTTGGTTTGGAGTTGACCTTCCGTTAACCTCCATTTCTTTTTATGTTCTCTTTCTAGCCATAACCAGATCTCCCTTTTAGCGGAATTCGTAGCGATTCCACATACAGGTTCTGGTCTTATGAAGTTCCCATTAGTATCTTCTTTGTCCAGTTCGTCGGCAGTCTCATTGCCTTTAATTCCCTCATGTCCTGGCACTCATATCAGCGACACAGTATCGTCTTGTGCCAGTTTATTGAGGAGCTGTTAACAATATTTCACTAGCTTAGATCTGGTAGATGGATTCCTAATGGCTTTAGTAGCTGCCTGGATATCAGTCATTATGTTGATATTTTTGTTGGCGCAGCCGGCTTCCCGAATTTCTTCGACGCAGGCCGCATTACCTTTCTGACTTCTAAAAAGAAGAGCGTGTAAGAATTTGCCATGAAACTTTAAATTTCTTAAATAATGGCAGGCGCAAATTTTTTCCAAAATAATAACAGATGACGAAACTTCTATTACCGTTTTCGACCTTCCTACCCGCCAAGAGAGTCGTGTATGGATTCACGAAGATGAGGAAACTCCTACAATGACAAACAAGCAGCGAGCTATAAAAGAGGTTGTGTCTGCGGTATTCTTCAGAAGTACGGGCTTAGTTAATGCAATTAAGCTATATGGACAAAAGACAGTACAGTTAAGCGGTACACTAAAAAATATTTGCCTGAAGCGTTCAGTAGAATTCCAGACAAGGAAATTATGCTCCACCATGATAAGGTATCGTCCCATACGGCAGTTTTAACTCTCCAATTTTTGACTGGAAAAAATATATAAGTAATAGAACATCCGCCGTACTCACCTGATTTAGCAATGTGTGACTTTTGGCTATTTTTTAAAACGTTTTCGTCTGAAGAAGAGATTGATACCGCAGTTCACGCCTATTTTAATGATATTCCGAAAGAAGATTGTTTGGGAGCTTTGAAACAGTGATAAGAAAGAATAGTCAAGTGTATCATTGTTGAAGGGCATTACTTTGAGCATATTTAAAATGAAATCCTAGAAAATATTAACCGTGTTTTTTCTTCTCATTAATCTCAGCTTGTCCCTCGTATTTATGTAAATTTCCCAATTAAAATAAATCTTTAGAAATGTTTTTATTACATTTTTACTTAAAAATATAGTAAAAACATTTAAAAAAAACTAATCTTACCTGGCATTTGTCTCACAACAGTAGTCCTTGTGGTGCTCGAAATATTCCTTCGCATCCAAATATATTTTGCAAAATGGGCACTGGGTAAGCTCTGAAATTAGACACATTATTCTAAGACTATAAATTATATGAGACAACAATATGTATGCCTTTCCTTACAAGTTACGATTGTTAATGTTAAGTGGGAGTTTATTGGAGGTAAACCACTCTTTTTGCAATCTGTGGATCACGCCCAAAGAGATTGCAATATACTAGAGGAAGTATCAAGCCGTTCGTTGTGACCGCGAAAACTGCTGGCGAGGAAAAGTACACTGCCAACCGATTATAGTTCTTATGTGTGATCCGATTCGTGTGTCACAGATGTATTTATTTAAGCCAACTCTTAAAAGACTTAATTAAAAGTGATATTTATCCAGTAATTGTATATAAAGACAATCAGTCCTGCTTAAAAATTGCCACAATTTTAGAAACTAAGAGATCTAAGCACATAGGTGTAAGACATCACTATGTTAGAGATTGCGTTAATAATAAAAAGATAGAAATTTAATATATTTCAACCTGAACAACAATACCTGAAATGTTGACAAAATCTCTATCGGTGAATAAATTCATTTCCTTTAGGGATCTACTGAATGTATTTGAAATGTAGAATTGCATAGGAGTGTTGTTATATTTAAATATTGAGTTCAATTATATTAGCATATGTAGGTTGGCAACAGTAATCAAGAACATAGCAGAGACAATTGAGAGGTGCAACAATTTAGGAAAATTTGTCCGAATTTATTCGAACATCCTTGCTTTATAGTAAGACATGTGTATATATTTCTTTCTTTCTAGCATAATGAAAGGTGAAGACAGATGTCGCTGTAGTAAAAATAATAACGCATCCGTCAACACTTTAAATTAACCATTTCGTTTGGTTTTGATGCCTTGTATTTGGTTATAGGTTATGTGGTTATATCGAGTAACGCAAATAATCTGTCGGTTATACATGTTATTTTGTATATTTGCTTATTTGTTTTTGCCTTTGGTTATCCTCTCTCGAAAGTTCTTTTTAGGTAGCAAGATTACATATTTATGAAATATTATCTAATATTGTTTTAACTGTTGCAGTTGCTGGTGATACAACAGAACCCATTCGAAGTAGTTAGTACTTATTGCCACCCTCTTCAATTTCTCAAGGGATAGAAGACAGTAGAAAATAGAAATCCTCACGAAGCAAATTTAATAAAAATAACTCAAGTAGCCTTGACTTTGAAAATTAGTTAAAAAATTATCACTACTACAACTTCAAAATAGAAACTAACGTGTACCCTGGTGTTATTGCATCATTTAATTTAAACATAAATGAAAGAAATGAGATATTAAAGTGAAAACTTGATACAAAAACTATTAATTTTGAATATTATAATAAAATAACTCATCCTACCTTCAACTGAAAACATTTCGTAACTTTCACTATGAGACATAGCTTTATGTTCAGCTAGATACTTCTTTGAACTGAATCGCAAGCAACAGAAAATGCAGGCAAATAGATTTTCAACAAAATTTTTTGTAATGGGAACAAAATCCATTTCCACATTTTTTAACAGACTATCTTTGTAATCTTCACCAAAATACACCAACAACTCTTCCTCCACCTGGATTCTACGAGTGCTACAATAATATAGCTTGTGTTCATATTGAAATGGGAATAAATTTTGATCTGAAATATTTCTGGCAGGGTTGATGAACTGCATCCAATTCAGATGCTCCAATTTATCATCGCTAACCATAAACCTTCCTCCTTTTATTCTCAAAGGCAGTCCTATGGAATTAAGGCCCATAAAAGGACCAAATATTACATCTTCAGGTATAACTTTTAAAGAGAAAATTCCCAAATGTCCAATTGACTCTCTAGCCTCTAGTATATATTCTGGTAATTCTCTTATTCTGTTATATGAGGCACGAGAGCATCTTTTGTTCAAAATATGTACTAGCACCCTGCATTTGGTGCAGTAATCCTGATATTCTTCTTGGCAATGGTTACAAACTGTTAAATAAATTTATACAATCTTACAAAATGAAAACAGCATTTTAAAATTAGATAAAAATAAATTAAAAAAGATTGAAAGTTCTTTAAAATTTATGTTTGTGCAAGTTAATGATCAATTTATTTTATATAAGTGGGTGGTCTTCAATTTTGCTTGCAAAATAAGTTTATAAAATATTTTAAAACCAATTACTTTGTTCTATGGATAGCATTATTCTTAACAAATAAATATTTGTACAACAAAAATACATTCCAATATTCATAATAGTATATATTCCTGTCAAATATCTACAAACTTTGATTATGTGTACATTAGAAGAAACAAGTTTTATGAATTTGAGAACACAAATATACTTACAACGGAGTTTATTGGAGAATTTAATCTCTACATAAGGAGGGAAAATTCTTTTTTCTCCTTTGACATCGCTGCTTACTGTATCATTTACTTCCATTGATGGTAAGTCTGTTTTAATAAGATCTACAGAAAGTATTTCACATTTTTCTATTTTGCCTTTCCTCATATACTCATTCATTTCAGAACCACCTATATTAATAGTATCTGTGATAGCTGTTTCAGAGACGCATACCTTATCATCTATATAATACTCATCATTTACTTCCATTGATGGTAAGTCTGCTTTAAAAAGATCTACAGAAGGTATTTCACATTTTTCTATTTTGCCTTTCCTCATATACTCATTCATTTCAGAACCACCTATATTAATAGTATCTGTGATAGCTGTTTCAGAGACGCATACCTTATCATCTATATAATACTCATCATTTACTTCCATTGATGGTAAGTCTGTTTTAATAAGATCTACAGAAGGTATTTCACATTTTTCTATTTTGCCTTTCCTCATATACTCATTCATTTCAGAACCACCTATATTAATAGTATCTGTGATAGCTGTTTCAGAGACGCATACCTTATCATCTATATAATACTCATCATTTACTTCCATTGATGGTAAGTCTGTTTTAATAAGATCTACAGAAGGTATTTCACATTTTTCTATTTTGCCTTTCCTCATATACTCATTCATTTCAGTACCGCCTATATTAATAGCATCTATGATAGCTGTTTCAGAGATGCATACCTTATCATCTGTATAATACTCATCCTGGAATTCTTCTTTTATATTACATGGATTTTCCAAAGATATTCCGTTGTTCATATTAAATTTAGCAATTTCTTGAGACATTTTTAACGCTGATGATATGTTATATTAAATAATATACGGTGTCCTCTATTAAATTATTATTTGAAGTGGCCTTTTGCTTATAGGGGTAAACATCAAGGAGCCGTGTTTGGTGTTTTATTACAAAATATATATTTATGAATTTTATGACCAATCACAGCAAAGAATTGTTTTCGTAACCATGGAAACATGATTAAAAATTTAACACAGTTGCTTAATACGTTTGAATTGAAAATTCAGTTATAAACAGTTATATATCGTAGTTGTATACCGCTGTTTATTACAAATTACCATTTATAAATTCGTTTAATTTATTGGTTTTTTAGTTATTCTATAGGTTTTAATTAAGAGTTGTTTATATTTTACTTAATTAAATATATATAATTATATAATAATAATATATATTATATAACGTGTGTTCATTTGAAAAGTCAATCTAGGTTACTTTGAAATTTTAATAGAATAAGACGCATATACTGTCGTGAGCAAAAAAATCGGGACAGTGTCAAAATCGTCATGTCAATTTCCTTTATTTTTTAGCGTTGTAATTTTGACGATATTTGATTAACTTTCAAACTCTACGTCAAACTATATATCATTGTTGCTAATTCAAAATTGAAAATGCCGCTTCTTTCGAAAACTAATAAAGCCAGACTTGTTACTAGTTTGAAAAATGGGAAATCATTAAGAAGTGTATCGGTTCAATTTAATATTGGTAAAAGTTCAGTCGCAAGAATATATAAAAAAAATGGAGGGAAGAGGATAATTTAAATCGGAAAATAATTTCCGGACGTAACAAAATTTCGAATACGCAGGAAGACGAAACATTAATTACTGAGATTAGGCACAACACTTTCAAAACATTAAAAGAAGCTATAAGAACAACACAATTTCCTGTCTCGTCTTGTAACACAATGGTTACAAGAGAATGAAATTTAAACTTGAGATATCCAGCCCTACAGTCCTTGTCTAAATCCCATTAAAAATGTATTGGGATTAATGAGATAGAGCTTCTACCCAGGAAGAATTTTGGGAGATTGTTCAAAATGCTTGGCATCAAATTTTTATAAATGTTGTACAAAATATTGTCGCTTCAATGTCTACAAGATTAGATGCAGTTAATAATAACGGTGGAATGACGACATACTAATTATTTTTATTTTTATTTAATAAATAATCATTCTCTATCGTTTTTAGTAATTTTTATTTACATTTATATTAAAAATGTTTATTAAATGTCAATAAGACACATTTTTGACAATTCCTGACTTACTATTATGAGTAAAGATAGCCACTTAAGTAGTCACAATTTAAACCCACGCAGAAACAGTGTCCCGTTTTTTTTGCTCACGACAGTATATTAGTATGTGTTTGTTGTTCCGTAAACGTAAATCGAAATGACATTTGATAATGTCAATCACAAATATCAGTTAGTGCATAAAATAATCGTGCGTCGATTCTGGTTTGAATAAATTGTTTGGAACGGAGGATTTTAAAGTGCATTGATCTTGAAGGACAACATTTTCAACAATTGTTATAGTTTTCAATAAATACCTATTATTTGTTATTTATTTGTATCTATGAAACTGTCAAAATATACGACTTCGTAGATTAAGTAGTAAATTTTAATTTACGACATACTTCAAAATGTTCTCAGTAAATCTCATGCTACTAGATTGACTTTTCAAATGAACACTTGTTATATAATATATACCGATAGGTCCAACTCGCAACGGGCCATAGGCAACAATATACGTATGGAACGTAATGGGATGTGGCAACGTCTGTACGATGCCTATATTGGAGTGACTTTCTTAAAATTTAAATTTATTTTGCAGAATTATTGATTTTTTTACTTTTATCTTTTAGAAAACGTTATTGTTTTTTTATTACTTAAAATTACTTTATATGAAAAATAGTATACCATAAAAGTGTAAACAAAGACAGTATACATTGAAACGAATATTCATTCAATTGTATTGTCATGAAATTGAATTTGTCAATCGTTGTTAAATTTGTTAGAATGAATAGATATTTATATTTATCGGAAAATACTAATACTTAAAGCAAACAAATTCCATTTCTTCCTGCATATTGATTATGCAGCTGATGCTTTCGTAATATGCTCATATTTGTATTTCTACTATTATCGTGATGTTATTATAATACAGATACCAAAATCTCACGTAATATTTCCATCAGCCTTTTATTAACAATAAACAAGTAAAGTACAACTTCGTAGGTCGACAAACGCTCCAGTCTTCATTATCACTGTATTATACATGAACTGTAGGCTTAGTTTTTCGTAGAAATTGAAGTACAGATCAGTTTTGCGACAGCATTCAGCTAATTACAATCTAAAATAAGCAACATTGTAACGTATTTTGGAATTGTGAATATCCGTAGGTAATAAAAAAAAGGAAATATAGTTTAATTACAACTGTAGCTTCCTCCTGGTTTGAAGGAAGTCGATATGTATCGACCGAAGTATAAGTTGAAATAATACAAATATGAGCATATTACGAAAGCATCAGCTGCATAATCAATATGCAGGAAAAAATGGAATTTGTTTGCTTTAAGTATTAGTATTTTCGGATAAATATAAATATCTATTCATTCTAACAAATTTAACAACGATTGACAAATTCAATTTCATGACAATACAATTGAATGAATATTCGTTTCAATGAATACTGTCTTTGTTTACACTTTTATGGTATACTATTTTTCATATAAAGTAATTTTAAGTAATAAAAAAACAATAACGTTTTCTAAAAGATAAAAGTAAAAAAATCAATAATTCTGCAAAATAAATTTAAATTTTAAGAAAGTCACTCAATATAGGCATCGTACACACGTTGCCAAATCGCATTACGTTCCATACGTACACTCCAAATCACGAAAGATGATCCCTGCGTCATTGATCTATAATTCTATCAACGACATTCACAGAATAATCTCCACATCCGAATAACAAACAGTACCTACTTGTATGACAAGGATAGCTTGAACGAAAGTATGTGTTTTCTAGCAAAGACATACGGCTCAAGCAATTTATTTGAGTAAGACAATGACGGGATTATTACCTACTCCGTGATAAATACATACATTTCCGCTTAGTAGTTCTGTCGTTAGTCGTTGACATTTGACAACATACATTCGTTGATATTTGATGGAATTGTTATTTATTTTCGTTTTATAAATACATCAATCAACACACCAGAATTCGGTGTGATTCGATACATACGTGTTCGATTGCAACTTTCCCCTCCTGTTTAAATAAAACATGATTATAAATCCGCTGTAATCCCCTTGCCCCCCCGAATCCTTAATAAATGATGTTTTGTATGTTTACAATCATAAAAACTTAACCTCTTAACGTAAATACAGGGCTGTCAAGATACAATTTTCCGACCTGCTGTTAATGAATATAAAAATGAAAAAGGTAATTATCCAACATGAAAGTGGCAATAAATATCAAGTTTTTTTATCGCCTTACGAAATAGAAGAAGCTGAAACGGGTAAGTTAACTTTTAAACATTTGTCAATAACAATTTATTTTTTGATGTTGATTTTTCAGATTCCAACTTCTATAATGAACTAACAAAGTATCATAAATTATACGAACAAAATATAATACATAGGATTGAAGATCACAATGATGAAGTTGCAGGGAATAAAGATCAGCAAACTACAATGTTTTCTGAAGACCTGAATGAAAATTATCATGTTGAAAAAGAATTGGATGAACGGCAAGATAATAGAAATAGCTTTGATGAATTTTGGACCGAACAAGAAACTTTATTTCTCATTAGTTTGTATGCAGAATACCAAGATGAATTGAAGCATGCAAAAAAGAAGAAATATGTGTGGCAGATAGTATCTGAACGAACTGTCAGTATCACTAGATGAGCTAGAAGATGATAAATCATCAAATGATTTTAAAGCCATTTCCTGAAATATTTCAATTAAAATATTATTATAAAATATACATAGTCTCCATTTTATTTATATACATATGTCAATCGGCACTATTATAGAATCAAAGCTCTGAATACAACGTTCTTTTGCGACGTCGGATTAGTTACAAATGATTACTAAACACGGATTATGTTTATGTTAATCATAATCAAAATAAGTGCACAAACAAAAGCAGCTATATTCTTTGAAATTAATTTTTTCAAAACTACAAAGGCAGCAATCACGACAACTTGTTTTAAATTCGTTGCAATATTTTGAACGAGAGAAAAACCATGGTGGTGTTAATACCTATTACATGAGCACATAATATATTTAGATTTTAATAAACCTTTTGTTTAGCGAGTGGCAGATGCATTGTGCTTGGGATTAGTTACAGTAAAACGCATTAAAGCTGTGTAGCAGCAGTTTAAATCGTGTACTTCACAATATTGGATTTAAATATAAAAAGGATAATAATCATAGAGCATTAGTGCAGAGATAAGATTGACATTTCTTAGGAATTACATAAAGAATTTGAGTTCTGTTCAGAGAGAAGTGGTATTGCTTGATGAGACCCGGCAAGATAATAATCTGCAGAGTGAGGGCAAGCGATATGTTGTATTACATTGTGGTTCAAAATTATGTTTTATGTCAAATGCTTCTTTATTGTTTTCAAGCAAATCACAAATAGAAGATTATCGTGGTGAAATGAATGGAGAAATGTTTAAGAAATTTCGTCATTTTGAAGAATGGAGAAAACAGCAAAGTATCACTGGAAGTAACAAAGAAGTTATGCTGGCGTATTTCCATATTTATAGAAGGAAAATAGCACCTTCTTCATTGTGGACGAAGTATTCCATGTTAAGAAGTACTTTGAAAGTGTATATGAATAGTAACATATCAAAATACGGAAAACTGATTTCCTATTTGAAGAGTGAGGCAAGAACCCACAAGTCCAAAAAGGCGAAAATCTTGGAGAGGCTATATAGAGAAGTTTCTGAATGAGGCTCCTAACAATAAATATTTGATGATGAAGGTATTATTTATTTTCTTATATTTAATTCAAAGTATTTATTCATTATTCGTTCGTGTATTCTATGCAGGTTGCCTTAATAATGGGTGTATCAGGTGCGTGTCGTTGTGATGAAATAACTAAGCTGAAAGTTGACGATATAGAAGATAAAGGAGGATACTTGTATGTTTCGATAGCTGACACAAAGACAAACGTATCTAGAAGTTTCACTGTTATGGCAGAAGGATTTACAACAGATATTCTTGACCTCTACAGAAAATATGTCTGTATGAGACCAAAAGGTATTCCACATGGCAGATTCTTCCTAAATTACAAGAAAGAAAAATGCACTATTCAGCCAGTTGGAATTAACACCATTTCTAAGATACCTCAGAAAGTTGCATCTTTCCTGAACCTACCAGAAGCTCAATTATATACAGGACATAGTCTGAGATGTTCGTCAGCATCTCTTCTGGCAAACGCAGGAGCTGATATTACAACAGTTAAACGACATGGTGGGTGGAAATCGTCCACTGTGGCAGAAGGTTATATACAAGATTCAGTATCCACCAAAATTCAGTATCCAACAAGATTGATATAGCCAGAAAGATTCAAGGTTCAGACAGTCTGACGTCCTCGACTTTTGGTCATCAAATTTCTCTTCAGGATACTTCAAATACGTCTTCTAGTATAACTCTAAATTCAAATAACCTGAATGCAGAGTCAGATACAAAGAGGATTTCCTTCAACTTTAATATTAATGTAAATGTTAATTAGTTGCTATTGTTTACCCTTTAGAATTAATATAAATGTGTTAAAACTATAGCAGTTTGAATGTCTCTATGCAATCTAAATTTCACCTTGTTTTATCTCACTAGTGAGATAAATTATGTTTTTAACTCACTAGTGAGTTATAAGCTACATAATTGATTTAAAATCGCCATAGTTATAGGTCTATTATTAGGAGGTGTTGGATAAAATACATTTACATTGTGAAATCAATGGCTTTATAATTAACATTGATGATTCAAGCAGCAGTGAAGATAGTGATTAACAAGACTTCCTATATGACCGCAGATAAAAAAAAACTGTTAGCTATCCCATGTTTTTACTTAATCTATATTATAACCCAAGATTTAAGCCAACGTACGTGCTACACGTCGTTTTTAGTTCACGCCAAATATATCAAATTTTCTTGTGTTGGCAGTAAAAGTATCAAGTATTAGTATACAGCTGATTAGTTGTTTATGTTATGTTAGTTTATACTTTTAGAAACTGATTTATTATGCAACAAATACAATGATATTAATATAAATAATCATACAAAATGTTACACATGCAATTGCCAGACTGTGGCCACAATTTTTATCTAAATATGTCTAGAAAGGTAGAAAAATTACAGAAACAGAATTTAACAAGTAGCTAGATTTCCTAATGTACTAAGTAGAATTGATTGCACTCACATGTGAAAACAATCTCCTAGTGGTAATAATGCTGAGCTGTACCGAAACAGAAAGGATATTTGTCATGGAATATTCAGGTAATAGGACATTCTCAATTAAGAATTTGTGACATCGTAGCCAGATGGCCAGGATCTACACATGACCAAACAATTTTGAATGGATCGGCAATAAAAAGAAGCTAAGAAAATGGACATTTCAATAACCCAGTTATACTTTGTGATAGTTGTTACAATATTAGAAAATATTTATTAAATAATTTTTATATTTCCTTTTTTTTGTATATATACTCATGATAATTTTATTATTAAACAAATAATAAGGCAATTTTGTTAAATGATTATATATGTATATTAACTTATTAAACAATTATAATTCCCAGTTACATTGACAATTTAATATATTAAGTTTTTTTTTTAATTGGCTCCTTTTTCTTACTGCGTATTCTTTTTCGTTGCAATTTTAATATTTGGAGTTAAAAATACAATGCATATAAAAAAAATGTATGTCCAATTAAATACATTTGAATGTGTTTTCATCTTTTTGTAGCAAGTTTTTGCAAGGTACACTAGTGAAATGTGTTTCGACTGCCTTATTTGATTTGGTGTCCATCAGCTCTAATCTTCTGGTGTTAACTTAAAAATTTTTAATATACACAAAACAAATTCATACAATTTGATGAAAACAATAAATAAAATAACTATTGTTTGTATATATTGTATAAATCTATAACTTATTGCAAGTAAAATTTTTTGAAAGTTCAATTACTAAACTTTTTCTTTCTTGCTCCATTTCATGTTCCTTTTTCAAAATTTCTTTCTGCAATCGTACAAGTTCTATTTTACTAGCAGTCAACAAATAATTTCAAAGCAAAAAAAAACATTTCACAGCAAATAAATTTGTATGAATATGTTTTGTTTATAATGCATACTGCAATTTCAAATATTTATACTGACCTTTGTGCAAAACTCAACTTATCTATTATGGCAGTGTTAAGTTATACTGTAATATATTCCAAAATTTATTTAAAATAAGGCACTGTAGAACGTTTAACTAATATCTAGGGTTATTCTATGATATAATTGGGAAGATAATGTTTATAAAACTGTCATAACAGTGAATATGTAATTACAGTTATACAAAGTAGATACTCTGGTCTATTGTATAATTTCAATTCCAGTAATTATGCTTTTACAACTAACTTGAAACTGTTTGGTTTTGCCATTCATTAAAATGATTAAAGAATTACATAATCTTATATGTTGTAAATTCTTGATAGTTCATTTTATTTTTCAAGTGGTGTTATAGTTTAATTTGATTTGCTGTTTACGCAGCTTTGTTCAATTTATAGTAATTTTAATATAACTTAAGATGTAATTCGATTATATTTGTTCATATAACCTACAAATTAGACCGACTGTGTCAAATATATTTGGCCCGGAAACGAAGTTAAGTTCCATATTCATTTTTCAATTTACAGTATTTAATATGACGCCGAAGTACTGATTTGAATCATACAATGATTATTGATGACGCAGGGATCATCTTTCGTGATTTGGAGTTGTATATTGTTCCCTATGGCCCGTTGCGAGTTGGACCTATCGGTATATATAATATTAATTAGGTATTAGTGTGAGTTACATTTTTAATTTTATTTCTTTATTATAACGGGTGTTCAGAAACATTCGAAGTCAAGTGGGCTCTGAACAAAAAATCGTATATCTTTACTTAAGTATAGCAAACGCCAATTAAGTTGGCGCGAGGAGGGGGTGCGCAGAAGCCGTTTTTAAAAATGTCCACCCCCACTACTCAAGTAATTGTCAGAATACATTTGTCATTGACGTTTGACAGAACATATTTTGTAATGTCTTTGCTAGGGGATCATACACGCTCAGAGGTTAGAATTATCTGACATTTGAAGTAAAACCAAATACAAATCTCCCCACTACTTCTAATCCTGCGCGAACTTACCCCTTCTCGCGCCAACTTAATTGGCGTTTGCTATATCTGATTTGTAATAATTATTAAATGTCAACTGTTGTTTGTCAAAAATTGTCAGAATCTAATATCGAAGATACTAATTTATATTTTTTAATTTTGAAAATGGTATTTACTAACGTACACAAAGCATTCATGGTTGAAGCATATTTTCGAAATGGTCAACAGATCGATGGCCAGTGGAAGTATTCAATTCAAGCTTGTTTGGAAGAATTTCGAAATGAATTTCCCAACCTTGCTTTTGATTATAATACTTTTCAGTGTACACTAATCAGAATTGTTCCAGTTTTTCGACAAACTGGTAGTGTGGGACGCCAAGAGGGTGGTGAGCGACCAAAAGTCCGGACAGAAGTGATTGGGAATGTTAGAGAAATAATGACTGATGCCCCTAAAACTTCAGTAAGAACTCTTGCTCAACAAACCGGGTTGTCAGTTGGTTCTTGCCATAAAGTTTTAAAAGAAGATTTACAGTTATTCCCATATCGTATAACTTGTTTGCAAGAAATCCTCGATATTGATTATCCGCGACGAGTAGTACTTTGCGAATGGTTTACAAATAATTTTAATGATGATGTCCTAGGCAAAACTTTCTTTTCAGACGAAGCATGGTTTCATGTTAGTGGATATGTTAACTCGCAAAACATGAGAATGTGGAGTGATACAAAGCCCAATAATTTTTATGTTGAAGCTCCTTTACATCCTCGGAAAGTTGGTGTTTGGTGCGCTATAAGTAGAAGAAGGATTATTAGTCCAATTTTTTTTAATGGTACCTTGACTGCAGAAAGATATCGACAGGAAATACTATTGCCTTTCTTTAATCAACTTCGCGATGATGAACTAGCTTTGGGATACTTTCAACAAGATGGTGCTAGAGCTAACACAGTGGGGGAAACAATGAATATGTTACAAGTGTTTGGAAATCGTTTAATTAGTTTGAACAGTGATCATGAATTTCCTCCAAGATCTTGTGATCTTACACTGTGTGATTACTATTTATGGCCTTTTTTAAAAAATTCAATTTATCAAGTACCAGTGCAAGATTATATAGATCTCCAAGACAGAATTATAAATAAAATTAGTGAAATTAGAAATAGTCCCATACTGCAAAATGTATTTAGTAGTATTCGGAGGAGGTGCGTAAAATGCTTGGAAGAAGGTGGTGGTGGACATTTTCAACATCTTTTATAATTATGGTCATTATTGTTGGTAATTTATACAACTACAATTTATGATATTTATTATAAGGTTGTAATCTAAGGACTCTACAAACAATTTATTTGTTTCAAATTTATTTTAAGCCATTTCTTACAATAATTTGTTGAATGTTAATATATTAAACTAGTACGATAACTAGATACTATTGTCACTATAAGATGAATAAAACTTATTTCCTCTTAATTCTGCATTGTCTTTTTACATGTTACTACAGATTAGATGAGCTTTATTACACAAGAATGAACAGCATAATGATTGGATTATGTAATTTTTTCCAGTTATCGCATGAAGAGGTGCTATTGTTCAGCAAGAATTCTCTAAAATATCACATTACTTGAAAATTGTGTTTCAAATAAAATCTGTACTATGCATATTGCGAGAATTATTTGTAGAATAAAAATAACTATTTTAAAAAACTTGTCTTTATTCAACAGTAGTTAGCTTAGCTTACACTATCTTCCACATAAAACTAATTATTTTTCTGTAATTACATTTTTTGCATCCAGTTTTCAAAACGAGCTGATTCAAAGTACTTACAAGCACTAAGGCTTTTGAAGGCTTGTTCCTTTGTGTTAATACCAGGTAACTTATATTGTCCATGCTTGATACGAGTGGAATACCATCAGCAGCATACTTAAAGTTTACAAAAAGGTTTTAAGTATATCAATACGTTATGCACGTATAACGCATTTGTTACAAATGAAACAGACATGCAATATACTTTTTTTTTTTTTTTTTGGTAGGTGGAAATCCTTTATGGACACCGCTTCTTGCGATAGTGTGGGACTCACAGTCGGACCGTGCAATAACTGTTCTACCCACTAAAACCACCTCGCTATATCCTGATACATCCACGGTACCTGTCGGGTATCTTCGTCATGAATGCATCGAGTAATCGCTCGTAGTTTCTTCACCCTAGCCTCATTTTCATGTCTTGTTCCATCTCTCGTTTTCCTCCTTACTCATCATTATTTGCCTTATCATCTTGTGCAACGCATCACAATTTTTAGCGGATTCTAGCATTGTGTTGATTAGGTTTTTTGATGTTATTTCGGTATTAGTTTGTAATGTTAGCTTAGTCTCTTTCCTTGTTTCTTTCCACCGGTTACACTGGAAGATCGTGTGCTCCACTGTGTCTATTTCCCCACAGTACACGCACTTATCATCCGTTCCTTTACCTATCCTTTTTACATAGGTTTTGAATGGTCCATGTCCACTAAGCGCTTGCGTTAAATAGTAGTCTATGTTCCTGTGGCCACACTTGATCCACTTCCCCAGGTCTGGTATCAATTCTTTAGTCCACTGTGCCTTACTCGTGTTTTTACTCCATCTAACTTGCCAGCTGTTCAATGTCCGGTCTTTTACGTCACGGTATGATCCTTTGTTGCCTTTGTCATACATGTATGTTCGTTCCAACCCCATAAGATCTATTGGGGGAATCCCTGCAATTACTTGGAGTGCAGGTGTAGACACAGTTTTGTATGCAGATACCACCCTAAGTAGTATCCTTCGTTACATCTTTTCTAGCAGAAGATAGTTTCTCTTGATTTGTATTGTATGGTCCCATATCGGCACTGCATACAGTAGTATGGAATGGACCACTCCTGCAAGGACCGCCCTTTTGCTGCTTCTGGGTCCTCCGATATTAGGCATCAGCCTTGTAAGTTTTCCTACTCTATCCTCCGCCTTTCCTGACACCCTCACAATATGCTCCCTAAAGTTGCCTCGTGTATCGAAGAACACTCCCAGGTACTTGATGCTCTTTTGGGGTACTATATTCACATTATTTAATTTGAAGATTAAACCTTCTCTCTTCCTTTCCTCAGTTATTATTAATGCCTCTGTTTTTTCCGGTGCCAGATCCAGCTCATTGACCCTCATCCATCTGGCTATTCGGCTTAAGTTTTCGTTAGCATTCCGAACGAGGGAATGTTTATCTTCCGCCGAGACTATCAGTGCCAGGTCGTCTGCAAATGCGATAGTGCTGGCTCGCCCCTGCAAGTCTATTCTAAGAAGTTGGTCGTATAGAATATTCCAAAGTGTGGGACCAAGTACTGAGCCTTGCGGTACGCCTGCTTTGACCTCCAGCCTATTCCTTTTATTTACCTGCACATATCGATCCTTAAGGTACTCATAAATTAAGTTTATGAGATACACTCACTGAGACTTTTCTATCTTGTAGCCTTTGTAGGATGAAGCTCCAGTTCGCAGTGTTAAAAGCATTCCTGACATCTAGCGTGATTAAGGCATTCCACATTTTCCCTCGTTTTAAGTACACGTCTCGGATATTTTGCATTGCCTGCACCTATAGATGGCAGACGCCTATAGATGGCAGAAACACGTGTCTTAAGCAAAAGTAAAGGCTGAAAATACGAGGTGTATTGTACATGTGTACAGTTACAGATATGTATATTGCATGTCTGTTTCATTTGTAATAATTTAAGTTATCTAATTTAAAAGTGAAGGGATTCAAATTGTCTATTAATTTGAATTTGATTTGATACCTTTTAAAAAATATGTTAAATAATAATTGATAATATAACAACTTCAACGTAATCTTTCCCCGTCTGGATTTTCACATAATAATTTCTTTAAATAAAAAAAAGGAATTTATATAAATGTATAGGGTACACGCGCAGTTGAGTTTCAAAGTATGAAATGAACGTTTCATTCAAAGATTTATGTTTAGTATAGGATTTCCATTGAAATCACGTGACCCAATATGGCGGCTGTGGGCAAACAAATCATTTTGGTCATGTGGATTGGATTCTCTAATTATATATATCCAAAAACACTAAGGTTATGTTTACTTATATTCTAACAGTCTTGTATTCAAGCATTTATAATCATTCTATTTAACATGCTATGCTATTAGTAGATTCCGCTTATATGAATCACTGGTTATATGAATCACTGGTTATATGAATCAGCCGCCTATATGACTCAAAGTGAGAATGCCCAATCCATTTATATGACGACTAATGTAAAGTTTTTCGCTTATATGAATCAACCGCCGGTTTATTTACTCATCAAATCAGCATCATGTACATATACATATGTGTATGGATGTGCATGTCGATTCGCTAGCCTTGTTTATTTGATCTGGGAATCCCGAGATGAATAAAGGACCCATCTGTTACATCAGTGTATGTAACGAATAAGTCCTCTATTCATTTCGTGAATCACAGGTGTTCGAAAATTGCAGTGGACATGACGAATACATAGTCGTGCATTTGCTCCGGGAATCCCAAGTGGCTGAGAGTTATGTTGTTTGCGCGGTGTACATTTTTCATTTTCTTTCGTGCGTGCAACATATTGCAGTGGAATTTGCTTTGAAATTGCTTATTAATTTTTAATTCACACTACAGCTTATATTGCCGGCTATTCAGTCTAGTAGAATCCACGAACTCCCATCTCATGAATCGTTCCTTGCGGAATAGGTCCAAGTTTTTAATTTGAAAGTAAAACAAAGAATGTCAATGAAAGATCTTAATTAGTTGATTTAGAAAATTTTATTAAAAAAAATAAAAAAAAATCCCTTTACCGAGTGTATAGGGTGCTAAAGCATCATTAACAGTAGCAATGGGGAAACACTCTTTGTGAATAATGACTCGCACACAGAGAAAAACCCCTTTGTGACACTCGAACAAAATTAAAACTAATAAATACTAGTGAAATTTGTCAAGTTTGACCTCTACTTTAACCCCTACAATCAAATGTCAAAAACAACCAAGTTTTCACAACCCGCGAAAATTGAATTTTAGTCGTGCGCAAAAATAACACAACAAGGTCAACCCACAATAAAGAAAACTCCAACCTTGAATTCAAAACGTTCTAGAATATTATTTTTAAGAAAAAACTTCCCTTACAAAAAACATGACAATTTTCTCTAATACCCATATACTACCTTCAAATATATAAATTATTACAAGAAATACATGAAATTATAATAATGATAATAATCGCAATATAAATATATATATAAATAAAATATTTTTATCGAACTTACATAGATCTATGCACCATTAATAAAAACTGCGTGAGAGATATCTTATTTATAAGAACATTTTATAAACACCAAAACTCTCGCAAAAATCGAATTAAGATTAACATGCACCTCACACAAATGCATAAACAAAAATACAACCCGATTTTATAAAACAAAGAATAAAATTGTGTATTTTATTCTTTAATAATCCGATCACTTCAAACGTCAAGATATCTCTCTAACAAAAATAAAATTTTTAACATCCGCCTGGATATCCCTACCAACTATAAAATCAAAAATATATACAGACAATACACATTTTTACAATAATACAATATCCGGGAAAGCGGCAACTTCAATCCTCTGATCAACCTAAATATACAAGGATGGATCAAGATTTCAAACATAATAACATTTATCACTTATAAAATAAAATATATTTATAACGATCCCCGTCTGAAATAAATAAACATAAAAATTGAAATAGATAATTTTAATAAATGTACTACATAAAAATTTTAATATCGTTCAATCATTTTCCTTTCTTGTCCAAGGAAAAATCCATGACAATATGTACATACGTTCAAAATGCCTAAAGGAACGCAGCGTCAAAATTTTAGTCTTCGTGAGAAATGTGAACTGTTAAAAAAGTACGATGCTTTACTAGCGTGTAGTCAACGTTGTGCTGCGATAAAATTGGGAATTACGCAATCTACACTAAGCAGACTTCTAGTAAATCGGGAAAAAATTAAAGAAGACAGTGCCAGTAATGTAAATCTTAAGCGTAAAAGAAAACGGGATGGAAAAGATATTGCAGTAGAAAATGCACTTTGCAATGGTTTACAAATGTGCGAACACAAAATGCGCCCATCAGTCGTGGCATTTTAATGGAGAAAGCAGCAAGTTTCGCATCAAAGTTAGGACACGAAACATTTAAGCCCACAGATGGGTGGTTAAGTCGCTGGAAAGACAGAAACATTATTGTGTATAAGAAACTTCACGGAGAAATAAAAGATGCTGATAGCCCAGCCGCAGAAAACTGGATCAAAACTGCCTTACCAGAGCTTCTAAGAGATTTTAAACCAGATGAGATTTATAATACAGACGAAACAGGATTATATTTTAGAGCTATACCGGATTATTCATTGGTTTTTAAGAATGAATCACATGCGGCGGGAAAAAAGCAAAAGGAGCGTATTACGGATTTGGTAACTTGCAATATGTCTGGTACAGACAAACAAAAATTATTAGTGATAGGAAAATCTAGAAATCCGCGGTGTTTTCGAGGAGCATCCTTACCAGTGACATATAAGAGTAATTCAAACGCCTGGATGACAAGTGAGATATTCCGCCAGTGGCTTACAGAATGGGATCAGAAACTAAAAGACAGAAAAATCGCACTGCTCTTGGACAATTGTACCGCTCATCCCAATGTGGTGTTAAAAAACATAAAATTAGTGTTTCTGCCAGCCAATACCAGTCATCTGCCAGCCATCATTAATCCAACCTCTTGATCAAGGAATCATTAAAACCTTGAAAACATTATATCGGCAGGATATGAGAAATTTTATTATACGGATGATAGAAGATGAACAAAACCAAATTCAAGCCAAGGATGTTGCTAAAACCATATCTTTCCTTACCGCAATCCATAACTGTTTTAAAAAGGCTAGTTTCGTCGTCCATGGTGGAGCGCTAAGCTCAGGTGAAAACAACGATCCTGCTGCTATCGATGGTTTAGATGATGAATTAAGAAACTGGGTAAATATGGATGAAGATCTGCCAGGTGTTGAACGTGACTCCGAAGAAAATATTGTCACAAGTTTGTCAACAAATGAAAATGTACAAGCGGCTGATGAAACAGAAGAAATAGATGAAAATAATAGTGCGCCTCCATCAGCAAAAGAAATTCACGCAGCATTGGAAGTTTTGAGAAGAAATTTGGATATAAGAGGTGCAACTTCAGAAGAATTTAGGTGCTTCTACAGGCTTGAAAATATTGTAAACTCTAAGATTCCAATGCGACAAACAACAATTCTATCATTTATTGATAAAACTTAAATTAAATATTGTACATATATGTATGTATATATAAATTGATGTATCTATAAATTACCATTAAAGAACTTTTTTTGTATGTACAACAATAAATAAAAACTATTTATGCATTACATTTTTTTCCTATTAAACATGTGCTAATTAATTACATATTCATAACTACAAATAAATTTTAAATAGATCATCTTTACAAAGCATATGAAAGTAGATGGTTTTCATACAACTGCCGCTTATATGAATCGCCGCTTAATTGACTCAAAAATGCCATGTACCAACGTGATTCATATAAGCGGAATCTACTGTATATGCACTTGTAAGTGTGATTTATAGATTCAGATGTTTCGCTTTTACGTGTCTCTTTAAATGAGACTTGTAGCTTGTCGTGAATTCACACTCTGAGCATTTATAATCATTTTCTTTAAGATGTTTTGCATTTATGTGATTTTTTAAATGTGACTTGTAGTTTGTCGTGTATTCACACTCTGAACATTTATAATCCTTTTCTTTAAGATGCTTTGCTTTCATGTGTGTTTGTAAACTTGCTTTGTAATTTGTCTTGTATTCACACTCTGTGCATTTATAACCATTTTCTTTAAGATGTTTTGCTTTTATGTGTACTTGTAAATTTGACTTGTAGTTTGTCGTGTATACACACTGTGCATTTATAATCGTTTTCTTTAAGATGTTTTGTTTTTATGTGGCTTTGTAAACTTGCCTGGTGGTTTGTCTTGAATTCACACTCTGCGCACTTATAATTATTTTCTTTAAGATGCTTTGCTTTTATGTGTAGTTGTAAAAATGACTTGATGCTTGTCTCGAATTCACACTCTGCGCATTTATAATCATTTTCTTTGAGATGTCTTGTTTTTATGTGGCTTTGTAAACTTGCCTTGTAGTTTGTCTTGAATTCACACTCTGCACACTTATAATTATTTTCTTTACGATGCTTTGCTTTTATGTGTAGTTGTAAATATGACTTGATGCTTGTCTCGAATTCACACTGCGCATTTATAATCATTTTCTTTGAGATGTTTTGCTTTTATGTGTACTTGTAATCTTGCCCTATAGCTTGTCTTATATTCACACTCTGCGCATTTATAAAAATTTTCTTTAAGATGCTTTGCTTTTACGTGTTCTTCGAAACTTGACTTGTAATTTGTTTTGAATTCACACTCTGTGCATTTATAATAATTTTCTTTAAGATGCTTTGCTTTTATGTGTATTTGTAAATTTGCCTTGTAGTTTGTCTTGTATTCACACTCTGCACATTTATAAAAGTGTTCTTTAAGATGCTTTGCTTTCATGTGTGCTTGTAGATTTGACTTGTAGTTTGTCGTGTATACACACTCTGTGCATTTATAATAATTTTCTTTAAGATGTTTTACTTTTATGTGTACTTGTAAATACGCCTTGTAGTTTGTCTTGAATTCACACTCTGCGCATTTATAAAAATGTTCTTTAAGATGCTTTCCTTTCATGTGTGCTTGTAGATTTGACTTGTAGTTTGTCGTGTATATACACTCTGTGCATTTATAATCGTTTTCGTTAAGATGTTTTGCTTTTATGTGTAGTTGTAAATATGACTTGATGCTTGTCTCGAATTCACACTCTGCGCATTTATAATCATTTTCTTTGAGATGTTTTGCTTTTACGTGTACTTGTAATCTTGCCCTATAGCTTGTCTTATATTCACACTCTGCGCATTTATAATAATTTTCTTTAAGATGCTTTGCTTTTATGTGTATTTGTAAACTTGCCTTGTAGTTTGTCTTGTATTCACACTCTCCGCATTTATAATCATTTCCTTTAAGATGCTTTGCTTTTATGTGTACTTGTAAATACGCCTTGTAGTTTGTCTTGAATTCACACTCTGCGCATTTATAAAAGTGTTCTTTAAGATGCCTTGCTTTCATGTGTGCTTGTAGATTTGACTTGTAGTTTGTCGTGTATACACACTCTGTGCATTTATAATAATTTCCTATAAGATGCTTTGCTTTCATGTGTGCTTGTAGATTTGACTTGTAGTTTGTCGTGTATACACACTCTGTGCATTTATAATAATTTTCTTTAAGATGTTTTACTTTTATGTGTACTTGTAAATACGCCTTGTAGTTTGTCTTGAATTCACACTCTGCGCATTTATAAAAATGTTCTTTAAGATGCTTTCCTTTCATGTGTGCTTGTAGATTTGACTTGTAGTTTGTCGTGTATACACACTCTGTGCATTTATAATCGTTTTCTTTAAGATGTTTTGCTTTTATGTGTACTTGTAAATATGACTTGATGCTTGTCTCGAATTCACACTTTGCGCATTTATAATCATTTTCTTTAAGATGCTTTGCATTTATGTGTTCTTTTAAATGTGACTTGTAGTTTGTCTCGAATTCACACTCTGTGCATTTATAATCATTTTGTTTAAGATGCTTTGTTGTTATGTGCATTTGTAAACTTGCCTTGTAACTTGTCTTGTATTCACACTCTGAGCACTTATAATTATTTTGTTTCAAATGTTTTGCTTGTATGTGGACTTGCAGAGATGTCTTCTTATTTGTCTTGTATTCACACCCTGTACAGTTATAATTTCTTTCTCCAAGATGCTTCGTTTTTACGTGCACCTTGAGAGATTCCTTCGCCTTGTATCTCCTGTGACAAATTCCACATTTGTATTTTTTCACCTGGCAATGCTCGTTAGTGTGGTGCCTGAAGTCTGCGTTATACATTGTTCTAAATTTGCATTGCGTACATTTGTATATTCCACGCTTCCATCTTTCGGCCTTATTTCTTCGAGATAAAGGCCTTGCTATTTCAGCCTCGCAAACCTTCGATGCAGGAGGTACGGAATATCTGAAAATAAATTAATCCGAATTAAATTAAAAAGCCTCTTCAATACAAGAACAAAATCAAATGTCAGTCATTTATATTCACCATATTCAGACTTAGGTGTAATCGAACCTATGTTAAGCAATTGCAGACTCGGCTACAAAAAGTGCAGCACTCTTGTTAACCAACACGAGTGTCAGTCTAAACGCTTTGTTTCGTCAATACACACGCTACCACAATCATATGAAATCCTGTAAGGAAGATGCTTGTATTTTGGGACAAAAGAAACTTTCTATCAGACTATTTGCAACAGATAATTTTTATTAAATATTAATACAAAACTTTCAAAATAAACATGTTTTGAAAAAACTAACCATCTTGTTGTGTTTTGGGTTGGACGCTAGCACGTCCAGGCACTAGAGCACACTGCTGTTTGTACTATCCCCAATATATCTCTTAGTTCAACTCTGTTAGTCTTGTGTCCTTGATAAAAGCCTCAGGGGAAGTTTGAGTACACTCCTAGGATCCAATAGATCTCTTCCGAAATATTTCTGTCTGAGTTTCTTCAGTTCCTCACACGTGCATATTACATGAAGGCTAGTTTCCTCCTGTTTTTCACATCTCCTACGCCAGGGCTCGCTAACCAAGCCCATCTGTACAGATGCTTCCTTAAAGAACAATGTCCGGTTATTAAGCCGGTAATTATTTTAATTTCTTTTTTGTTACTACGAATTAGGTTGGCTGAAAACCTTCCGTCCAGCTCCCTTACTACTGTTTTGGTTTGGAGTTGACCTTCCGTTAACCTCCATTTCTTTTTATGTTCTCTTTCTAGCCATAACCAGATCTCCCTTTTAGCGGAATTCGTAGCGATTCCACATACAGGTTCTAGTCTTATGAAGTTCCCATTAGTATCTTCTTTGTCCAGTTCGTCGGCAGTCTCATTGCCTTTAATTCCCTCATGTCCTGGCACTCATATCAGCGACACGGTATTGTCTTGTGCCAGTTTATTGAGGAGCTGTTTACAATATTTCACTAGCTTAGATCTGGTAGATGGATTCCTAATGGCTTTAGTAGCTGCCTGAATATCAGTCATTATGTTGATATTTTTGTTGGCGCAGCCGGCTTCCCGAATTTCTTCGGCGCAGGCCGCATTACCTTTCTGACTTCTAAAAAGAAGAGCGTGTAAGAATTTTCCATGAAACTTTAAATTTCTTAAATAATGGCAGGCGCAAATTTTTTCCAAAATAATAACAGATGACGAAACTTCTATTACCGTTTTCGACCTTCCTACCCGCCAAGAGAGTCGTGTATGGATTCACGAAGATGAGGAAACTCCTACAATGACAAACAAGCAGCGAGCTATAAAAGAGGTTGTGTCTGCGGTATTCTTCAGAAGTACGGGCTTAGTTAATGCAATTAAGCTATATGGACAAAAGACAGTACAGCTAAGCGGTACACTAAAAAATATTTGCCTGAAGCGTTCAGTAGAATTCCAGACAAGGAAATTATGCTCCACCATGATAAGGTATCGTGCCATACGGCAGTTTTAACTCTCCAATTTTTGACTGGAAAAAATATAAAAGTAATAGAACATCCGCCGTACTCACCTGATTTAGCAATGTGTGACTTTTGGCTATTTTTTAAAACGTTTTCGTCTGAAGAACAGATTGATACCGCAGTTCACGCCTATTTTAATGATATTCCGAAAGAAGATTGTTTGGGAGCTTTGAAACAGTGATAAGAAAGAATAGTCAAGTGTATCATTGTTGAAGGGCATTACTTTGAGCATATTTAAAATGAAATCCTAGAAAATATTAACCGTGTTTTTTCTTCTCATTAATCTCAGCTTGTCCCTCGTATTTATGTAAATTTCCCAATTAAAATAAATCTTTAGAAATGTTTTTATTACATTTTTACTTAAAAATATAGTAAAAACATTTAAAAAAACTAATCTTACCTGGCATTTGTCTCACAACAGTAGTCCTTGTGGTGCTCGAAATATTCCTTCGCATCCAAATATATTTTGCAAAATGGGCACTGGGTAAGCTCTGAAATAGACACATTATTCTAAGACTATAAATTATAAGAGACAACAATATGTATGCCTTTTCTTACAAGTTAAGATTGTTAATGTTAAGTGGGAGTTTATTGGAGGTAAACCACTCTTTTTGCAATCTGTGGATCACACCCAAAGAGATTGCAATATACTAGAGGAAGTATCAAGCCGTTCGTTGTGACCGCGAAAACTGCTGGCGAGGAAAAGTACACTGCCAACCGATTATAGTTCTTAAGTGTGATTCGATTCGTGTGTCACAGATGTATTTATTTAAGCCAACTCTTAAAAGACTTAATTAAAAGTGATATTTATCCAGTAATTGTATATAAAGACAATCAGTCCTGCTTAAAAATTGCCACAATTTTAGAAACTAAGAGATCTAAGCACATAGGTGTAAGACATCACTATGTTAGAGATTGCGTTAATAATAAAAAGATAGAAATTTAATATATTTTGACCTGAACAACAATACCTGAAATGTTGACAAAATCTCTATCGGTGAATAAATTAATTTCTTTAGGGATCTACTGATTGTATTTGAAATGTAGAATTGCATAGGAGTGTTGTTATATTTAAATATTGAGTTCAATTCTATTAGCATATGTAGGTTGGCAACAGTAATCAAGAACATAGCAGAGACAATTGAGACGTGCAACAATATAGGAAAATTTGTCCGAATTTATTCGAACATCCTTGCTTTATAGTAAGACATGTGTATATATTTCTTTCTTTCTAGCATAATGAAAGGTGAAGACAGATGTCGTTGTAGTAAAAATAATAACGCATCCGTCAACACTTCAAATTAACCGTTTTGTTTGGTTTTGATGCTTTGTATTTGGTTATAGGTTATATCGAGTAACGCAAATAATCTGTCGGTTATACATGTTATTTTGTATATTTGCTTATTTGTTTTTGCCTTTGGTAATCCTGTCTCGAAAGTTCTTTTTAGGTAGCAAGATTACATATTTATGAAATATTATCTAATATTGTTTTAACTGTTGCAGTTGCTGGTGATACGACAGAACCCATTCGAAGTAGTTAGTACTTATTGCCACCCTCTTCAATTTCTCAAGGGATAGAAGACAGTAGAAAATAGAAATCCTCACGAAGCAAATTTAATAAAAATAACTCAAGTAGCCTTGACTTTGAAAATTAGTTAAAAAATTATCATTACTACAACTTCAAAATAGAAACTAACGTGTACCCTGGTGTTATTGCATCATTTAATTTAAACATAAATGAAAGAAATGAGATATTAAAGTGAAAACTTGATACAAAAACTATTAATTTTGAATATTATAATATAATAACTCATCCTACCTTCAACTGAAAACATTTCGTAACTTTCACTATGAGACATAGCTTTATGTTCAGCTAGATACTTCTTTGAACTGAATCCCAAGCAACAGAAAATGCAGGCAAATACATTTTCAACAAAATTTTTTGTGATGGGAACAAAATCCATTTCCACATTTTTTAACAGACTATCTTCGTAATCTTCACCAAAATACACCAATAACTCTTCCTCCACCTGAATTCTACGAGTACTACAATAATATAGCTTGTGTTCATATTGAAATGGGAATAAATTTTGTTCTGAAATATTTCTGGCAGGGTTAATGAACTGCATCCAATTCAGATGCTCCAATTTATCATCGCTAACCATAAACCTTCCTCCTTTTATCCTCAAAGGCAGTCCTATGGAATTAAGGCCCGTAAAAGGACCAAATATTACATCTTCAGGTATAACTTTTAAAGAGAAAATTCCCAAATGTCCAATTGACTCTCTAGCCTCTAGTATATATTCTGGTAATTCTCTTATTCTGTTATATGAGGCACGAGAGCATCTTTTGTTCAAAATATGTACTAGCACCCTGCATTTGGTGCAGTAATCCTGATATACTCCTTGGCAATGGTTACAAACTGTTAAATAAATTTATACAATCTTACAAAATGAAACAGCATTTTAAAATTAGACAAAAATAAATGAAAAAAGATTGGAAGTTCTTGAAAATTTATGTTTGTGCAAGTTAATGATCAATTTATTTTGCAAAATTGCAAAATAAGTTTATAAAATATTTTAAAACCAATTACTTTGTTCTATGGATAGCATTATTCTTAACAAATAAATATTTGTACAACAAAAATACATTCCAATATTCATAATAGTATATATTCCTGTCAAATATCTACAAACTTTGATTATGTGTACATTAGAAGAAACAAGTTTTATGAATTTGAGAACACAAATAAACATACAACGGAGTTCATTGGAGAAT
Source organism: Melolontha melolontha (assembly GCA_935421215.2). NCBI lineage: Eukaryota > Metazoa > Arthropoda > Insecta > Coleoptera > Scarabaeidae > Melolontha > Melolontha melolontha. The sequence goes on from OW285235.1 coordinate 93,444,490, forward strand.
TTAATCTCTACATAAGGAGAGCAAGTTCCTTTTTCTCTTTTGACACCGCTGCTTACTGTATCATTTACTTCCATTGATGGTAAGTCTGTTTTAATAAGATCTACAGAAGGTATTTCACATTTTTCTATTTTGCCTTTCCTCATATACTCATTCATTTCAGAACCACCTACATTAATAGTATCTGTGATAGCTGTTTCAGAGACGCATACCTTATCATCTATATAATACTCATCATTTACTTCCATTGATGGTAAGTCTGTTTTAATAAGATCTACAGAAGGTATTTCACATTTTTCTATTTTGCCTTTCCTCATATACTCATTCATTTCAGTACCGCCTATATTAATAGCATCTATGATAGCTGTTTCAGAGATGCATTCCTTATCATCTGTATAATACTCATCCTGGAATTCTTCTTTTATATTACATGGATTTTCCAAAGATATTCCGTTGTTCATATTAAATTTAGCAATTTCTTGAGACATTTTTAATGCTGATGATATGTTATATTAAATAATATACGGTGTCCTCTATTAAATTATTATTTGAAGTGGCCATTTGTTTATAGAGGTAAACATCGAGGAGCCGTGTTTGGTGTTTCATTATTTTTAATTTATAATTTCATATAAACTGTGATTGATTAGAACAGCTTTAAAGAATAGTAGCCATATATAAAAATTGATAAAACCAAAACATTTTCAGGTTAGAATTAGAATGAAATTTCCCTAATATTGCACAAAAGTACCATCTCCAGACTATGCCCACTTCCCAGAGATTATGAATTTGTAGAAAGAGTAGAAAGCAGGTTAGCAGGGAGGGGTGTAATCTATTTTATCCCGAAGTAGACTATAAAATTTTGGGCAAGAGTTCCGAATGGTCACCGCAAATTTAATTAACAAACTATAGAAAAATGGAATGGCACGAATTTTGTCGCAGAAGTTTTCTAAAAAACGAGCACAATAGGTCTTATGAAGCGAGTCTTTTATACCATTTTTTTCTATTTTACATTTTTTACATTAATAATTAAATTGAAATTATTTGAAAGCTTCAAATAAGCGAAATATTATTTATTAATTTTCGTTAACATTTATTGATATTTTATTTAAAAATATGAGCATGAGTGACAGAAACTAATATACCGTTTTGTCAGTTGTATATAATAAATGTTGTTTTCTCCCGACCGAGAGTAAAGTGTCATCTTATACATCTGACAATTGACATATATTAGACTACTTTATTCTCTAGGGAATAAAATATTCGATTTTCCCTAGGGAATAAAGTGAATACTGTAGTGAATGACTTTTGGTACATTTTTTAAAGTCAAAATTAATTTAACTGTCAGATTGACGAAGCATTTAAATATATCAATCAATTTTATTTTGTAATCGTAATAGAAACATTAGATGAGTTTACAATATTTATATATGGACAATCATCTGATATCTTAACTTGGCGGTTGCTTACAGTAGTGCTTGTGCAAGGTTCGTTCTCATTTACTTGTAAACTCGTTTTACCTTAGTAACCAGAAACTATGCACATTTTCATGACAAACCAACTTAATTGAATGACATCAGATCAATCTATCAATCAACTGTCAAACTAATAATGAAATAAATTATTACATTTAAGGTCGGGAGAAAAGTTTTGTATGTAATTCTGGAATAAACGTCTATAATCCCTCAACAGAAAATGCCCTTGCTCCCTTCGGTCGCTCAGGCATTACTTACTGTCTCGGGATTAAAACTGTCGTTTATTCCCTTAATACATAAATATCTATTATGTAGCATTTTTCTTTTCTACGTATATCATTTCTGTCAAATGTACTTAAATTATTAATATCAAATGACAGCAATGATATTTATTACTGTGTTCGAACAACGCCAGCATTGAAAAATTAAAAAAAGCGTAACGAAATTACACTCATTTCGATACTGTGTTGGATTTGATAATTAGTTCATTACAAACGCAAAATAGAAAAAATAATGTTACACGACTAGATTTAAGTAACTGTTACAATGGCGGATAAAACGCAGCAGGTAATTCTTGTGAATAAGTACACACAGCAGGTATATTTTTGAGGTAGTAAATATCGTAAATGAATGTTAAAAGGAAATCGTACGAAGTAGCTTGATGGAAATTCATAATTAATGCATTAATGCAATAAAAATGAAAAAGCAATATTACTTAATTTCCACTTTATTGAGGTGAAATCCCATTACAATTGTTTCGACACCGCGTCTTCCTCAGATGGAGTTGTATTGCAAACTAAGCCTAAAGGATGTTGACAAATTTAAACTTAAATTATTAATGAAAAAATAATTATACTCAGAAGGATGGTTGACTAATAGGCACTTTCTATTCAAGATGTAAACTAAATTACAAAAAGGGACCAAAGTTTACCAAGTACAAACATAGAAAAGGGAAAACCAAAATAAATAAAAGAATCAGTTGTAAAATAGACAAAAGAAAGGAGAATTGACTAAATCTATCTGATTATTGAGTAAAAGCTTTGTGTTTTTATGTAAAGTTTATTACAGTAAATTTAATTTTTGCGATTTATTTTCTGTTATTTATTTAAAGTTATAATTAAAATTATGGGCTTCTTCTCTCAGAAATTTCAAAAATTTCTAAATTTTTAACGAGAAATAATTATAACATAGCTTTCAAAACCAACAACTCTTTAGGGTCAATTATTAAAAACAATAAACAAAAAAGTGGATAGGAACAATAAATCGGGAGTTTACAAACTTGAATATAGTTCATACCCTAAATTTTATATAGACCAGACAGGTAGATTTTTTCTAAACGAATCAAAGAACATGAACGTAGCTATATTAATAACACGCATGTCTCACATAATGCAATATATCTGAGAGAAGAAGCCCATAATTTTAATTATAACCTTAAAATTTTACGCACTGAAAATAAATCGCAAAAATTAATTTACTGGAAATTATGGAAATTTTCAAACATAAAAACACAAATCTTTTACTCAATAATCAGGTAGATTTCGGCAATTCTCCCTTATCAGGCCTATTTTACAACTGATTCTTTTATTTATTTTGGTTTTCCCTTTTTTATGTTTGTACTCGGTAAACTTTGCTACTAAACTTTGTAATTTAGTTTACATCTTGAATAGAAAGTACCTATTATTGAACCATCCTTCTGAGTATAATAATTTTTTCATTATAATATTAATTTAAATTTAAATTTGTCAAAATCCTTTAGGTTTAGTTTGCAATACAACACCATCTGCGGAAGACACGGTATGTCGAAACAATTGTAATGGGATTTTACCTCAATAAAGTGGAAATTAAGTAATATTGCTTTTTCATTTTTTATTTCATTAACTAAATTAAATGTGATATTAAAATGATATTCTAAAAAACGCACTAACTTGCAAATATGTTCCGTAGTAGGTTAAGTTTTCCTGGAAAAGGGGTTTAAGTTTATGACCCGCTAATATGAAGAAATAAGAATTTTAAAAACTTTCCAAAATCGATCTGTATAAGAAACTATTTAACAATCCTTTTTGGGGGTGGAACTTATTTAAATCCCTTTTATTAGTTTATTTACAGAAGTTTCATTTAATTTACTTCAGTACGTAATATTTCTAAAATCAGTAAACATATTTCTTTGAAAATATATTTTCCTTTCACAAAATTAATTGCACATCAATACAAAATTCAATGTCGAAACTGTATTTAAGTAACCAAATTATTTGTGTATAACTAATACGAAATTCTCTTTGTAAATTCCTTTGTAGCTAACGTAAATTTCTATTTAGATAATTAGCAGAGGTAAATAATACACCACTAACAAAGGACTGCAAGAGGAATCTCATTAAGGGAAAATAACTCACACGTTGTTATTCGGTTTTGTATATTTTATTTTAATTTTAAGAAAGAATCATCACAAAAACGAAGTGTTTATTTTACGTGTTTCGGAAATTAAAACAAAATTGCTGTTATAAATTGCTCTTTTCACGAATAAATTTATTTTTATTTTCATATACAGTAATATTTCAATTTAATGTATGTACGTGAAATCGGCATCTGTGCACTGTAATATTATTTTTGTTTCGCAATATTATGGAGACTGTGGGTTGAAATCTGAAACAGAGAGAAACAAGAAAAATCCCTAACCACAATATAATTTCGGCAACTAAATTGCCATCTTCAGTATAACTATCTGAAAAAGAAAAATAGTGTTAATCGTACAGTGCAACCTTGGTAATCCGATTAGTTGCAGATCAGGGCGGTTTCGGATTACCATTTTTTTCGGATTATCGCGATAACAAAAAAGAATAAGCGTATAAACTGCTTAATATAAACATAAAGTGCATGTAAATACATATTCAGTTACTCGTGTGAATAAAAATCTGTAATTGCACTTTGTTTCAACTTTTTGAAGCGCAAATTCACCGCTTTTTCTTGTAATTGGCGTTAAATCAAAAGTTCTGTCCCACTGACACCATTTTCCATCACCCACTGAAGAGATGTACCACTTATCACTTATTTAATCGACGGTTGTATTAGTGTCTCTATTAAAAGCGGCACAATTATTTCTTCGTCTGTAAACCCGATTTCTTGTTTTTCTGCAGCATCACCCGAAATCCATTCTTTGGTATCCTCCACTGTTAGTTTTTCTCCTTTAGAGACGACATTCATCAGTACCATAATTTCGTGGAATTCTTGTTCGGTTGCCCTTAGACTTATTCTGATCTCCGCTAAAGGTATCATATTCTTTTCGTCATAATCATCATATAAACTTTTTCGAAATTGAGCCTGCCACAGTTTGCTCCATGACTTTTGTATTAAGTCAGGGCTAACAGATTTCCACGAAGAGCGAAGGTTGAAAATGGCGTTCTTTAAATTGAAAGCCTTCAGCGAGTTTCTGTAGTGCATTTTCATTGCCTGGATCATGTGCTGGTCCATTGGTTGTAGCAACGACGTACAATTCGGCGGCAAATATAACACGGAAATTAGTCCATCTTCACTTCGTAGTTCTTCTTCTGAGGGGTGACTTGGCGCATTGTCTAGTAATGGACTGCTTTGGGAGTTAGACCAAGTTCCTTTAAATGCACTTGTACTGAGGGAATAAAGTAATCATGAAACCACTGTTTGAAGATGTCTCGCGTCTTCCAAGCACTCCCGTGATTTGTGTAGCCAACAGGCAAAGATTGACAATATTTAAATGTCCTGGGATGTGCAGACTTGCTAATCACTAACAATTTTAGCTTATCCTTAGCGATCCTTGCTTATTTTTCATCCCGGGCCTGAATATTCATCCTTATACACCAAAGTTTTTGTTGGCAAAATGCGCCAAAATTGTCCACTTATATCCGCATTGTAAATTTGGTGAGTATTAAAATTCATTGCTCGCACTTTTTCCAAAAACGACTTTTGAAATGGATCGACTGTCGCAAGATTGCTCGAAAGTTTTTCACCGATAATATTAACTGTCGAATTTTAAACATTTTTTTTTAAAATTATCTAACCAACCCGAACTGGCACTGAAGTCGTCACGGTCGATTATTTTACTGTAAAATAATTTTGCCTTCACTTGCAGGATTTCTCCCGATATTGATAGATTGCGGGTTTATTTGCTGCAGGAACCAGGTGTATAATGCGGACTATATTTCTGGGTACTCAGCTTTCTTTAATGTCAGACGCCGTGTTGATTCCTCTTCATGCGATTTTACGTATGCCTTAATTTCTTCTTTCTTGTGTTTGATGTCCGCAATAGTCAATCTTCCTACTCCATATTCCGCAGCAAGTTGTAAAGGTGGTCGGCCGGCATCTTAATTATTTCATATTTTTGTCCAAGAGACAAGGTTTTGTGCTTTTAGACATTGTAACAAACAATGTTGACTTAGTACACGTAATCACAAAGCGCATCTTATATCAGGTGAACACGACTATTTACGCTGTGACTGAAGACAGAACGCTGGAACGCTGTAGACAGGTTTGGGAACGATTTTCGTAATTTTCAGATCTGACGCAATTGAAGTTCGGATTAGCAAGATACGACATCATTTCAGATTGTTGCGATTTCGGAATAACACATGTACGAATTACCAAGGTTGCTCTGTAGTGTCTTTGGTTAAAGTACAACCTTTGATGATATGCTATTCACCAAATCACCAGTGGAATAGCACAGCAACTGAAGATGACAAGTTAGTTACCGAAATACATATTTAGAGTTTATTGATTTATATTGTGGTTACCTCTAACCACAATATATTTTTATTGTTTTTGTCTGTTTCTCAATATTTTAACATTTAAAACAAACAATCTAGAGTATTTCTGTATTTTAAAAGTACACGATGTATTTGTCTACAAAAGTTTTCTTTAAATATTCACATCGCCCTTCGTTTATTGTTTATTAATACCATCCAAAGATCAATTAATGTCGAGAAAATACTTAAACTCTGTAATGTTAGTGAAAACTCCTCGTTGAATGACAATTATTGTTATGTATTTAAGCACCAATTACTGCTGCTCCACATCGGAGAGGCAATTATTGTTACGCTACGTAGAATGTTCCCACATTGAAGAGCAAATTTGTTGTTACGTTTGGTATAAAAATTCCCTCGCGCTTGATGGCCTTCTAGCTAGCTAAAACGCTACAATGCAAAAATAATTAATTTATGATCGACGTCACAATTTGGGACCTTTGGAAAACTGAAAGATAATTACAGTAAAAGTAAACACATTATTCTGCTTAATTAAGTTAAACTTCGATTAGTCTAATAATAATAATAATAAAATCATTAATTTAAGAACTGTAAGAAAATAAAAAAGTTTATACATGGAACGGTTAAAAAGAGATGGGTATTGAATTGGCAATCCGAAATGATATGTCGTATATTAGTTCATAAAACATTTCTTTGCAGTCCAAGGCCAAATTTAAGGCATAAGAATACCTTAAAATGATTAATACGTGTAGTATTACAGCTCGTATTTTTGTGTGTTAGAAAGAGATAAAATACAATTTGTGATTCGCACTTTGAGCACTACAAACTTCTTTATGAACATATATATATATATATATATATATATATATATATATATATAGTAAACCTAATCAGTAGGCGATTAAAGGTCTGTATATTACTTCAAAATATATGTATTTAAAAAACTCTACATGTTTCGGTTCGGCTGTATACGTCTTTATCAAGAGAATATTTTGTATTCTCTTGATAAAGGCGTATACAGCCGAAACATGTAGAGTTTTTTAAATACATATATTTTGAAGTAATATACAGACCTTTAATCGCCTACTGATTAGGTTTACCATATCATACCAAGGTCACGAAGTTATTATATATATATATATATATATATATATATATATATATAATAACTTCGTGACCTTGGTATGATATGGTAAACCTAATCAGTAGGCGATTAAAGGTCTGTATATTACTTCAAAATATATGTATTTAAAAAACTCTACATGTTTCGGCGGTACGCTTTTATCAAGAGTATACAAAATAATAAGTATAATAAATATAAATTTATATTTTGTATACTCTTGATAAAGGCGTACCGCCGAAACATGTAGAGTTTTTTAAATACATATATTTTGAAGTAATATACAGACCTTTAATCGCCTACTGATTAGGTTTACTATATATATATATATATATATATATATATATATATATATATATATATATATATATATATATGAATGTGTATTCTTGGCCAGGATCTGTTATATGCTATAAAGACAACACACGGAAATGCAGAGCAACGCTCAGAAAATGCGTCAACTAATGCATTGTGCTTAAGAAGAATCCATAATTTTGATATATATATATATATAGTAAATTCAATTTGTTGGCGATTTAAGGTCTGGTTTTACTTCAAAATGTATATATTTAAAACAATCCTACATGTTTCGGCAAATGATGCCTTTTTCAAGGAATATAAAATATAAATGACAGTATATTAATGTCATACATTTATAGTTGCTATGGACAAAATTATTCAAAGATACATTCCAATTTAATAAAAATAAATCATGCCTTAGTATGTATTTATTATTATTAAATTGGAATGTACCTTCGAATAATTTTATCCATAGCAACTACAAATGTATGACATTAATATACTGTCATTTATATTTTATATTCCTTGAAAAAGGCATCATTTGCCGAAACATGTAAGATTGTTTTAAATATATACATTTTTAGTAAAATCAGACCTTAAATCGCCAACAAATTGAATTTACCATAACATACAAAGGTCTCGAAATAATTATATATATATATATATGAATGTGTATTCTTGAGCAGGATCTGCTTTATGCTATAAAGACAACAAACGGAAATGTAGAGCAACGCTCAGAAAATGTGTCACTAATGCATTGTGCCTAAGAAGAATCCTTTCGTCTCAACTTTAGACATAGGCGACCTAAGTCGCATCACCTGTTACGATATGCCTGAGGAAATCTTCACTTACAACATGCTAAGGTACCCATAGCGAACAAAATTTGTGGCAATCTAAATGTTCTGGAACGACATCGTACAAAACTGTACGTGAAATTTGATGGAAAAAGGCACTCAGTTCTCTGATTGTGAATCGTCGATTTTCAGGAATATTTTCTTCGACATTACCCACAAGTTCGTTCGTCACAACAGTTGGTCTTTCAATCTGTTCTTCATAATAGACATTCGCCCTTCTCGAAAGATACGCCATCATCTTCTAACCATACTGGCACTCATTAGATTTTCACCATAAACAGAACGAAGTTCACGATGAATCTAAACAACCTTCATGTTCTTTGCATGCAGAAATCGGATAACAGCACGCAATTCACAGTTGGCAGGATTTTCAATTGCAGCAGCCATTTTAAACGACCAAAATAGCACGAAGAAATATTCGGTCGATTCTCTCACTAGCACTGCCAGACTTAGCCTGGACCAGACTATAGTGCGGCGTTGGGATCGTCTAAATATCCCCACTACTCTGTTCACTAGGCGGAAATGGAACTTACTTTACGAATCGCCCTCGTATTTATAATAATGAAATGTCAAATAAATGAAAATTTGAAATCGTTAACTGTTGTGGCCTTGTGTGCTGAAAATCCGTTATAAAATTAAATATAATAACACAATTGTATGATTTTCATAAATACTTTGTTATAGTAACAATTACTTCATCATCACTGACTTCTTCAGATTAATAGGCAAATTTAATTAGATTTAGCTATTAGTCTGAAGGAAAAACGATTGTTATTACAATAAAATATTTGTGAAAATCACACGATTGTGTTTTGCAAATTTTAAATTTAATGTGAGTTTATCGGAAATGGATTTGATTATTAGCGAGATATCGATCCTAAACACATTGTGAAATTTGGAAAAACTTTTTAGTGAAAAAACAAACGGAGGGACTTTAACAGTTTAACCAAATTTTCTCCACAATCCAAACCCACTGCAGCCCCATTGCACCGTTATTAGATTATTTGATCACAAAATATAAAAAAATAGCAACCACCAGTAAGCAGCAGACAGCTTATAGCAAACGTTAGAGGATGTTTGGAAAACCATAAGGAAGACTACATTTGTAAATTAATTAAACGACTTCCTCTGGTTTGTAGATTAATAATTACTACCAAATGGAACGACAAAATAAAATTGATAATCGGTTCCGTGGGTAAATAAGCCGGCGTGCCTCTCTTGGCCGTCAGATATCTTGAGACGCTTTCTCATAACATGTGACGTACAAGAGTGTGTATATATTAGCAGCGACGCGAAGTTTTGGTGTGCTTTTCCTCGTACGCAGACGAGAACTAGAATAAGATCGAAACACGTGTGTGTACATAGAAGCCACCAAAGCGCAATAAGTATTCGTTGTGTATATCCATGTGTATAGCAAACGCCAATTAAGTTGGCGCGAGGAGGGGTAAGTTCGCGCAGGATTAGAAGTAGTGGGGAGATTTGTATTTGGTTTTACATCAAATGTCAGATAATTCTAACCTCTGAGCGTGTATCAATTTATGATCCCCTAGCAAAGACATTATTGTTCCGTCAAACGTCAATGACAAATGTATTCTGACAATTACTTGAATAGTGGGGGTGGACGTTTTTAAAAACGGCTTCTACGCACCCCCTCCTCACGCCAACTTAATTGACGTTTGCTATAAATATACAGATATGCTTTTAACATTTTTGTATTATTGGATTTACTTTTTGATTTATTTCATCGACGAAATTCATTCTTTTTCAATGGTAATTATATTATTCTTAGTCTATAAACGATGTCGAAAGCTTTTTGTTTCTACATTTCTGCTCTACTGTCACAATTTTCTCGTGAAATTTTACTATTGTAAATATTTATTTGCTGTCAATTTCATACCTATTTGAAAGATTCATCCTACATATATTCTAGTACTGTCGTGAGCAAAAAAAACGGGACAGTGTCAAAATCGTTATGTCAATTTCCTTTATTTTTTAGCGTTGTAATTTTAACATTTGATTAACTTTCAAACTCTACGTCAAATTATATATCATAGTTGATAATTCAAAATTGAAAATGCCGCATTTTTCGAAAACAGATAAAGCTAGACTTGTTACTAGTTTAAAAATGGGAAATCATTAAGAAGTGTATCGGTTCAATTTAATATTGGTAAAAGTTCAGCCGCAAGTTTATATAAAAAAAATGGAGGGAAGAGGATAATTTAAATCGGAAAATGATTTCCGCACCTAACAAGATTTCGAATACGCAGGAAGACGAAACATTAGTTACTGAGATTAGGCACAACCCTTTCAAAACATTAAAGGAAGCTATAAGAACAACACAATTTCCTGTCTCATCTTGTAACACAATGTTTACAAGAGAATTAAATTTAAACTTGAGATATCCAGCCCTTATCTAAATCCCATTGAAAATGTATGGGAATTAATGAGATAGAGCTTCTACCCAGGAAGAATTTTGGGAGATTGTTTATAATGCTTGGCATCAAATTTCTACAAATTTTGTACAAAATATTGTCGCTTCAATGTCTACAAGATTAGATGCAGTTAATAATAACGGTGGAATGACGAAATACTAATTATTTTAATGTAATAATTATTTAAATTTAATAAATAATCTTTCTCTATCGTTTTTAGTAATTTTTATTTACATTTATTTTAAAAATGTTTAATAAATGTCAATAAGACACACATTTTTGACAATGCCTGACTTACTATTATGAGTAAAGATAGCCACTTAAGTAGTCACAATTTAAACCCACGCAGAAACAGTGTCCCGTTTTTTTTGCTCACGACAGTATAAAAATGGCTACAACCAAAACATTTTCAGGTTAGAATTAGAATGAAATTTCCCTAATATTGTACAAAAGTACTGAAATTTCCCTAATATTGTACAAAAGTACCATCTATACTTAGGAATTTGGAGAAAGAGTAGAAAGCAGGCACGGGGTGTAATCTATCTTATCCAGAAGTAGACTATAAAATTTTATATTACCAGATTCTTGATTAAAAAATCACCAAAATTTCAATTTATAAGTGAAATTAAAAACAATGAAACATTTTCCACATATCATAAACATAAATACATAAATAGGTAATCATGCATTTTAGTACCTTTTTGAAGCAAAATATATATTTATGAATTTTATGACCAATCACAGCAAAGAATTGTTTTCGTAACCATGGAAACATGATTCAAAATTTAACATAGTTGCTTAATACGTTTGAATTGAAAATTCAGTTATAAACAGTTATATATCGTAGTTGTATACCGCTGTTTATTACAAATTACCATTTATAAATTCGTTTAATTTATTGTTATTTTAGTTATTCTATAGGTTTTAATTAAGAGTTGTTTATATTTTACTTAATTAAATATATATAATTATATAATAATAATATATATTATATAACGTGTGTTCATTTGAAAAGTCAATCTAGGTTACTTTGAAATTTTAATAGAATAAAACGCATATATATTAGTATGTGTTTGTTGTTCCGTAAACGTAAATCGAAATGATATTTGATAATGTCAATCACAAATATCAGTTAGTGCATAAAATAATCGTGCGTCGATTCTGGTTTGAATAGTTTGGAACGGAGGATTTTAAAGTGCATTGATCTTGAAGGACAACATTTTCAACAATTGTTATAGTTTTCAATAAATACCTATTATTTGTTATTTATTTGTATCTATGAAACTGTCAAAATATACGACTTCGTAGATTAAGTAGTAAATTTTAATTTACGACATACTTCAAAATGTTCTCAGTAAATCTCATGCTACTAGGTTGACTTTTCAAATGAACACTTGTTATATAATATATATAATATTAATTAGGTATTAGTGTGAGTTACATTTTTAATTTTATTTCTTTATTATACAAAGGGCATTTTATAACACATAAGAACTTCATTCAACAATATTTTATACAATCAGTAGGAAATGAGTATGTAATTCTATTAATTAATGTAATCTGCTGATGTATGTCTAGGTATAAGATTTTGCCATATTGCTTCTGTATATTACGCTAATAAAAGAGGGTTTTACACTCATTCTGTTCAGACATCTCTGAAAGAGAGTTATATATTTATTAATTAAAAAATATATAAAATATATAACAATAAAAACAAAGTATATTCTATCTAGGGATGAGCAAATATATTGATCAAAGTAATTATTCACAGTGAATTCTTAATCACCTTTCCGTTAACCGCACAAATTACAGTGATTACAGTTTTATATTCGTCGTATTTTTTTACCTGCATATTTTTCATAAGGAAGTGCATATTTAGGTTAAAAGTCTGCATATTTATGGGCATATTTTCAGTTTTTTTTTGCATATAATTCGGCCTTTAATTATCATAATCTTTTAGGGGTCCAACACTTTTGATGTGTGTTAATATTTCCTGAAACGATCCAACCAAACTCTGTGTTTTTTCCTAGAAGACTGTTTTCTTACAGTGTTGTTCCGTGACCTGTTGAGATAATCGGTAGAATGGTTCGTGAAAATTCGGTAGATTTTTTTATCCTTAGTTTAAAATCAAACAATTATATGAAAACAATTTTAATTTCTAAAATACATATAATAATAGTTATTAATAGTATCATATAACTAGTAAATATAATAAAAATGTAAATATATATGAAGCACACTAACAATAACTTATATTATTATATACATGATGTTTTATAAAACTAATGACGTTAATAATAATAATAGTTAATAAACTCTACTCGTCATCAGGTATATTTTTTAATGTTTCTTCATTTATTTTCAATATCAACTTTTTGTCTATTTTAAAATCGAAACAGCTATTTTTATTTATATGTATATTATTGTATATGTCTTACTATGAAGAAGTCCTGCGACTGTTTCCGTGCTTAATTTAGTACGTTGTAGTACGTAATAAAATTACATAATAATGGAAAGACATTCGATTCATCACCACTTTTTATTGCCCTGACACTAGCCCAGAATTCCAACATATCTGTGCTGAAATTTTGGCGTTCTATGTAATTTCGTAATTGCCTTCATTCGCTATCTAAATTTTCAAGTTCGTTTTGTGGTTTTAAATTCGGAAAAAGTAAAGCTATATATGCTATTGAACTTACAGTTCCGCTTTTTACTATCTCGGGGGTCAATGAAATTAAATTTTTTAAGTGGGTTGTTTTTTAGTGGAAATCTAGTCGTGATTTGTGAACAACTTTCAACGTAAAAGTACAAACAACGTACTCGCAAATATTTTATTAGTTCTGAACTCAATTTACCTTCTTGTAGATAAATTCTAACATTTGCTCCTAAATACAGATCTTCTAATGCTTGATAATTATGTGGATTTTTAAATTCAATGTTTTCTAATGCTGTAGATAATAAATAGTTACGTTTTAGGAAACAGTCACAAATTGTTCGAAAAATATTGGATACACTATTATATAAAGTGTAAAGTTTTGGCGATTCTGATTGCATTTCACGATTTAGACTATTAAAGAGTGGCAAAACATAATCTAGATATAATAGAAAGACTTTAGTTAGCGGATTATTTAAATGATCGAGTATGTTTTCAGCTGTTGAGACATCGCCATCTGCAACAGCAGTTGTAAAATATAATCTGAGCGGATTGTATTTTTCTAGAATTCGTTTAATAGTTGAATAAACCGATAACCATCTGGTTTGGGACGGGTGTAAAATTTTGTGGATTTTAACATTGCAAAATAATTGATACTCTTGGAATTCGCTGATTCTTTTTGGATTAGAGTTGTAAGTAATTAAAAATATTTCTTGTTAAGTTTTCAAGGAAATTTGGCAATTTTTCACATGCGTATGAAGCAACTAAGTGAAATGAGTGGCAGATGCACTTCATGACAAATAAATTCGGTATATCTTTTTTTAGTAATGTTATAACGGAATGATGTCTTCCCATCATTACATTTGCTCCATCAGAAGCAAAGCCAATCATATTATCTTTATAAGGAACAGAATTTGAGACAAATGTATTTATAACATGATTATATAAAGTTTCCGCATTCGCCCTATCTAATTTCACAAGAGCAAAAAAACAGTCTCTGATTAAATTGTCTTTTGCATACCTGACGACGAGACAAAGATGTTTTATCGTTAAGCGATCTGTAGACACGTCTATAATAAGGGAAAATTTATTATATTTAATATTCTCACATATATTTTCGAAACATTCAGCACCTATGACATTTCGAACAATAGCTGTGGTTTTCTTTCTGGCGCACGATATACCTTGAGCAATCTTTGAATCGGGACAAATGTTAGCTATTAATTTTGGCAAATGATCCATTACCAAAAATGGCAAATTATGTTCTGCAATAAATGCAGACAAGCGGATCTCGGCTAAAACCAAGATAATTAAAATTATTGTAAACATGAAATAATTTAAATAATCATATCTTCGGCAATATTATTACTTATTTGCGCCGATTCTGCCATACCTGCTGAAAATTCGGTTAAACGCGGCTGTTTGCGTATCATCCTTGCTGTATGTTTATGAATTATCGAAAGACTGTTTCATTAGAGAATCTTTTCCGCTAGAAATATTAATGTCTTTACTGCAGATCTTACATCTTGCAAAATTTTTTCCCTTTTTACTTCTAGAAAGCCATCTCTCAGTCTTCCAGGTTTTCCCAATCTTCCTTATAATTTTGGGAATATTTTTTTTTTGCTATATTACTTGGGCCAGCTTGTTCACAGTCACTACCCATATTTTTACACTAGGTATATTAACTTAAAAAAGAATCAAGTGACACCTATGAATGTGTTCTTCTAGAACCGATATAGGATACTGATTTCAAATTTTAAATGCAAAAACAGAAACAAACCCTTCACTCAAGATGCCCCACTGTTTTAAACTCATAGAAATAAGCAAATAACCAAATAGATATCGCTTTTTATTTCATTCATTCATTTGTTCGAATGAAAAGGATTATTTCATTGTTGTAGTATTTTGAAATAATTATTTTCGGCGGAATAAGTATTTTTATTTGAAAAACAATGTTTCATTAAGATAATTTTTAACCAGAATAGTCCCTTTGTTTAGAATAAAGAGCGCTTGAGAAGCGTACAAATAAATACCTACCGACATACATAATTGTTGCCTTTGAATTCAAGCATTATATCGACTACAATCCATAGTAGATTTTATTACTGTCCCTACTCATAAAATTGCTTGCCTGTTTTAATTTTCTATTTATTATAGTCATAGATTAAAGTTGAATGCCATTATAGTAGTAATTTATTATATTGTATTTTTATTCTTTATTATACATTAAAAAAAATACCCCTATAAATATTTACATTAACACGTATTATTTACATGAATATAAACAGTTTTAGCACAATTTTTTTTTTTTTTTCTCATTCGTTGAATCGGTATATATGATGGCTTCATCGGTAGATCGGTAGAAGTGTAGAAAAATCGGTAGATCTACCGAAAAATCGGTAGACGGAACAACACTGGTTTTCTATTTTTCGAATGCCATTTGATATTTGACCATATTCTTGAGCTCCAATAAGAATATCGATAGGTCCAGGTTTTTTAAATGTAGGATCTCCAAGTACTTGGTTTCTCCATTCGTCCATGTTTCAATGTTTTGTTGCGGCACTGAATGAGTCAATTTTGTTAAAAAAATTATTCTGTTTAATGTATTTGGCTATTAGGTACATTATGAGGTTTTTTCAATAAAAATGTATTTTCCTTCTACGGTATATCATTTTTTTATAGTTTTCTGGTTTTAATATTCAGCAAAGAGGATTTTGCCAAGTAAAATCCTAAAATGTCCTGTTGTATATGTAATAGATGGCGCTCCATCAAGCATATTAAGTAGTAGTATATGTAAGTATAGCAATCGCCAATTAAGTTGGCGCGAGGAGGGGGTGCGCAGAAGCCGTTTTTTCCACCCCCCGCTACTCAAGTAATTTGTCAGAATACATTTGTCATTGACGTTTGACGGAACATAATGTCTTTGCTAGGGGATCATAAAGTGATACACGCTCAGAGGTTAGGATTATCTGACATTTGATGTAAAACCAAATACAAATCTCCTCACTACTTTTAATCCTGCGCGAACTTACCCCTCCTCGCGCCAACTTAATTGGCGTTTGCTATAGTTGGCAATAGTTAAGTGGAGTTAATAAGTATCAATAAGATCAAACATGTAATGTCTAGAGTCAAAAAGTTTAAATAAAATGTAATACAAATCATAAATAAAGATATTACTAATAAATAAAACATGTCCTATCTTAAGGTAACCCCTTGGCAATTTTTCTTTAATGTTGAAGAGTTTTCTCTCGATTTCATAGCTTATGGATTTAAATTTTTTTTATAATAAGCTTATAAATTATCCGTAACATGTCAGTATATTCACTTATATAGCTAGCCTACAAAACGGGGTGGTGCCCTTTTTAAATTTAGATCAGTAAAGTTAACTACATTTCCTCAAGGAATTTCGTCGTCTTCATTGGGTATTAGGGTTGGAGGCATCTTCCGGGAATTCTTGCCCCAAACGGAAACATTTTGACCACTTTTTTACAGTGGAATACGAAGGAGACAAATCAGTTTTGTCTTTGTTGAATTTAGTTTGTGTTGTGCCCATATATTTTGTGCCAGATTTAGATTTCTTCAGACACATTTGTACAATTGTGACTCTCCGTTGTTTTAATAGAATTATCCAACTCAAATGATATAAATAAATTTCTAATTTTTGAGCCAACTGTTAAAGTCTGATTATTTTTAATTAAATACACCTTACCATTATCAAAGGTTACTTTAAATCCATTTTCCTCCAGTTTTGGTACAGATAAAAGATTGTGTCGTAGGTTCTTTACTAATATTACATTTGTTATTTTACCTGAAAACATGTTTTCTTCATTTCAAATTAATATATTAATGTCATCTCTTTTTGTTGCCTCCATTGCAGTATCTTCTCTTGCTGCTACAACTTTTATAGACCATATTAAATCATAACTTTCATTAAAATACTTTTCATTTGTAACAATATGTTCAGTAGAGCCCGAATCAATGATAAATTTAACAATACCTTCTTTAACACTCTGCCTTATGTCAGTATTTAGTGCTGTCGTGAAGAATGCCATTCTATCTCCCTTTTCATCACTATTTACTATATTCGCTTGTATCTTTGCTCGACACTCAAATCTGCAATGCCCTATCTTTCAACACCTGTAAGACACTATATCAGTTTTACTTGTAGTTGTACTTTCACTTAAATCTGACTTATAATTGTGCTGCTGTCTTATTCTGATTTAATGTTTTTACACTCATTCTACCTTGATTACTTTTAACGCTTGTATTTCGATGTGTTCTTCCATAAAATACTGTTGAATCTGCCTGAAAATTATTCTTATTTTCTAATCCCATTCTTCTTTTTATATCGTAATCTAATAATTTCGATTTAATAAAATCTATATTAATAATTTTGGATCTTGTGTTTCTAATGCTGTTACAATACCATCGAATGATTTTGGTATAGTAGATAATAAGTGACACACCATGAGCATGTTTTCCGTTATTGAATCTGCAGCCCCGAGTCTCCTAACTAACTCCTCCTGTGTCTGTCTGTATACCTTATTGCTAATAATTTTGTACACAAATATAATTGTAATGCAATGCCTTTCCTTTCAATGTTTCTGTTAATGTTTACCACATTTCGTAAGCATTTTCCTCTTCTTTCACATATTTAAGATACTCATATGTGATACACTGCATTATTAAAACTTTGCATTGTTTATCATTCTTTTGTAATTCATCCGCGCCGAATCTTCCTTAATTTCTTTTTCTATACAGTGTTTTAAGTTCAGCTAATCAAGTACTGCCTCTACACGAAATTTCCAACTAAAATCGTTTCCAATGAAACGATCAATTCCATATCGTTCTGCCATGCCGCTTATCGCCATTTTTTTTAGGCAAGCACCTTTCGCTCACAACAACGGATATGACCCAAATCTAATGATAAATTAATTTTTAAAAAATCTGTCAATAAATTATTAAGGGAGGTGTACCCGATCATTAAAGTGGAGCCAGACAAGCTGTTTAAATCATTTACTTACATAGGTCAATAGCAACTTAAATTATCAAAATTCCTTAAAAAAGAAAACATTAATATTGCTTATAAAACTAATAATAATCTAGCTAAATATATTAAAAATAATAAAGAAAAAACTACCAAAGACAATAAATCAGGAGTCTATATGTTATCATGCGCCGATGCGGATCATTTACCAAAACATATATTGGACAGACAGGTAGAACTTTTAAAAAACGAATCCAAGACCACTATCATTCTTATATCAATAAGAAAACTGACTCAACCTACTCTAATCATTTAATAGAGAATGAGCACGAATTTAATTTACAATTCGATATCATACATGTAGAAAATAATGGTAGAAAACTAAATTGTTTAGAGTCTTTAGAAATTAATAAACTTAAAAACTCAGATATGTTACTAAACGATAAATTAGACTTGAATTCATTCCCACTGTTAAATCTGTTCACCCATTGAAATATTGTTTCTTAGTTGCTTATACTATATTTTTATACTTAAACCTCACACAAGTAGGACATGGTATAGTTTTCAAAAAGCAAAATATAAATGTAATAGTTCCTAGAATTTTAACTTGGGTCAACTACCTGATTAACGCTGTATCTTGTATGTATCTTTAGTCTTAAGTTGAATTTGAAGAAGCTACTGTGTTAGCGAAACAGCTGTCATTATTTTATTAATAAAGTGTAAATCTAAAACATCTAAACATGTAAATCTAAAACATCTAAAACATCTTATGTGCATACTCATCTTATGTGCATACATACTCTTTAAAATATAGATCACAGGCGCGGCTCGTGATGACGTATTTTGGTTTGCAGTACAATGATCCGAGTGCTTCTTGTATTCTCGTGTACTAACTGTAACGTTTGCTTAGTAAACACCGAAAACACACGAGGCACTCGTATCATTGTACTGCAAACCAAAATACGTCATCACGAGCCGCGCCTGATAGATCATATGTAATAAATTGTATTCACTTGCCTACTACGTCAGAAATTTGTTTTATCATGTCAAGTTTCTTGATATTGGGTGTATCGACTATAATTTTCTTGTAAGCATTGATCAGGGTCTGCTTTTCGGTACTACGCAAATGATTCGTATTTTCACGCTTTTTCGGAGGAGAACAAGCATGTACACGGCCAGCGGCACTTGTACTTGGTTGTGCATCCATATTGGAGACCAACTATAAAACTCTTTTAATTGTATTTATTTCAATATATTGCTTATATAATATGTACTTACGAGTGTATCTGATAACTATTACTGTCGAACTCCGAAAAGAACTGGTAAAGTATATAATGAAATAACGGAGAAACAATAGAAACAAGGCTTAATTATAAACAATGTCAGTTGATCAGAATCTGAGCAAGATTTGTACGGTGTCATTTGGCCTTGCTTTCAACAAATGAGATTTCACTGTCAAAGTGGTCTGTTCAGAAATTCGTCTCTCTACTTTAAAAATAGAGTATAGTATAGGTGCAATACCGAATTCCTTGAGTCGTTTCAAACCTGCCTTCTCAGAAGAAAGGCGAAATGCGTTAGGAAGTTAGATAATTTATATTTTGGTGTAACTTACAAAGAATTACAGCGAATTACGTATCAATTCGCAGAAAAAAATAAAATTAAACATCCTTTCAACAGAACTAAGAAAGTAATTGGCAAAAATGGGTAACGAACTTTTGTAGTGGCACAACTTGCCTATAAGGCAGCCGGAAAAAGTTAGTTCAGCACGGGCAATTGGATTCAATCCTATCCAGATAAACATTTTTCAACAATTTAAAGAAATGTTTAGAGTAGTTTTTTTTCACGGCTAAATCTGTATTTAACATGGATGAAACCGCATCATTGACGGTGCCGAATAAGATACCAAACGTCGTATCCACTAGATGCAAAAGATCTGTTGGAAATGTTGTGTCAGGTGAGAGAGGTCAACTTATTACATTGCTGTGTTAATGCAGTTTGTTTATATGTACCTCCTATTTTAATATATCCACGAAAACGATAAAAGCTTGAACTTATATTTGGAGCACCTGCAGATACACTTATAATGATATCTGATAGCGGATTTATAAATTCAGATTTATTCTTGACATGGCTATTATACGATATTTCAAAGATAACTTTAAATCGAGAGTTGAGGAACCAGTCCTTCTTATACTCGATAATCACACGGCAATTATTAGTTTAAAAAATTATGTTAAAAAACTGCTTTTAGTCAAGAAGCTGATAAATGGATGACAACTAATCCGGGGAAAGTAATAACGCAGTCACATATTGCCTTATTATTTGGTAAAACATATTCTAGAGTGGCCTATCTTGCAAAAACGGGTTTTTCGTCAACCGCGATTTGGCCTTATAATCCAGACGTATTCCTAGAAGAAGAGTTTGCTCCATCTAAGGGTCACAAATATGCCCCAAACAATAGATATTCATGGAAAAATAGTGATTGAAATTGTGAGTGAAGTTCTTGGACATTTACAAGAACATACTTCATCTGAACCAAAACTGTTGACACTCACACCATTTGAACCACAACTGAGTCCAAAACATTCCGATCATACCCTCATTAGTTCACCTAAAATAAACATTTTAATAGATTTTCAGTTACCAGGTACTTCGAGAAATGTGGAATTACCAGTTGCTGATCCCAGTACTCAAGACGATTCAAAAAAGTATAATTTCAAATAATAATAAAAATACACCACCGAAATGCGTATTACCACTAGCGGGCCCAAGTACTCAAAATTACATTTTGTAAAACTTGTGCCCTATTCGAAAAGCTAAAAGAACAGAAGCAATGTGTACGCAAGGGCGGATTTACGGGGGGGGGGGGGGGGGGGGGAATTACCCCCCCCATTGAATTCAAATTTTACACTAGCAAAAACGTAATTAGTTAAAGAAAAACATAACCGTACTTAGTTAAAAAATAAAAATTATATACGCATAGGTACAGTACATACAAACAAATGCTTTTTGCCGCGTCTCGATGACAGGTACACATTCGGGTCGTTCGGTCTTGCCTTACGCGGGTGAGGAAATCTCGTACCTCGTACTGAACAGTCTTACAAAGGTATGCCGAAAAAAGAGAATTTTTTAAATAAATAATTTACGAGATCTCCGGCGTAGAATACAGAGAATGGTCAACTTCCTAGACATTTGGAAATCAGATGACGTTTATTGCATTCTGGGCTCCTTTTCAACAATCAGCAGAGCGAGAATTTTTTTTACGGTGTTGTGCGGTGTAATAAATGCTAATGTAGGTATTACTTATTCCTTGCAACTTTCGGTCACTTGCGGGGGCAGGGATTAGGGATTTAAAAATACAATCATTCTCTAATAAAAATGAAAATAACTTTTATGAAATATGAAACGCAAAACTGGCTACAAAGCTTTCGAATGGGACCCGGGCAACGTAGGCCCCTCGGCGAGCCGGGCCTCCCGAGATGCGGGGTCTGCGGGGGTGTTTGTTACACCACTGCAACACCCGTCCGCCGTTTGCCCGCATGCAACGTGTTGCATGTTGATAGCCTGGTTAGACAGTAGACTAGTTAAGAATCGTTGCTTATTAGATAATGTGCCTGTGTGTTGATTAATCTGTAAGCTAAAATCAAATCAAGAGAAAGGTAAGAGCAAAAATTATATCATGTAAACCGGCACAATATTCATATTTGCATTTGTTTATAAACTAAAACTCATAATAGTTTTTATTTCGCAGCAATGAGTAAACGGCGGCAAACCTTGTTGGATTTTAATTTTATAAATAAAAAAGCTAAGGCCGATAAAGATGAAGGTACTCCAATTCAAGAAGATATGAAAATATCAAAGTTAAATACGAGTGATCGGAGTGATAATCCAACTTGTAGCAAATTTTTAGAGGATGGCATTAATACAAATAATAATAATAATACCATTATTTGTAACTCCAAAAAAAATGGTGTAGATATTGGCGCCTATTCTCAATTGGAAGAATTAAGCGATACCGAAAAGGTTGCCATATTAAAAAGTAAAAATATTATAGAACATTTTGAATATTCTTTTAGCATTCATAATAAAAAGGGAAAGGATGTAAAAAGTTATTTATCTAGAAAACATTTTGAAATTTTTCAATGGCTGACGTATTCCCATAGTCGAAAAGGATTATTTTGTAAATTTTGTGTTTTGTTTGCTAAACCTGGAGGTCTTTACAAGCAAAGTCAGTTAAACAAACTAGTAAAGACACCACTTGATAAATTTTCAAAACTATTGGGAAAAGATGGAGATTTAGTTTGTCACCAAAATTTTCGATACCACCAAGAAGCAGTCGAACGTGCTAATTTCTTTCTAGAAAAAATGGCTAACCCAGAGTCATCAATTGAAAACTTGTTAGACGAGGATAGGAAAAGACAAGTGTTAGAAAATCGCAAAAGATTAATACCAATTATTGAAGGTATAATATTGCTAGGACGACAAAACATCGCATTTAGGTCGCACCGGGACGATGGATTTAATTTTGAGGCCATTAATTCCAATAAGAATATCGAAGGAGAACGAAATATAGTTATTTCTGAAAAGTCACCTGTTAATTATGGAAACTTTAAGGCCATTTTAGAATACAGAGCAAATGGAGATCCAGTTTTAAAGGAGCATCTAACAACATCTTCTGCACGATCTACTTACATCAGCAAAACAATTCAAAACGAGTTTATCTCCATAATTGGCCAAGAAATATCAGATGTCATCATCAAACGCGTAAATGAGGTACGGTTTTACAGTGTTATATTTGACGAGACCACTGACATATCTAATAAAAGCCAAATGTCATTGTTTATTAGGTACGTCTTTTCTGGTGAAATACGTGATGATTTTTTAAGTTTTATTGACTGCTATAAAGAAAATTATGAAACCGAAGATTTACAAATATTGGAACTAGGGCTGGGCGAAGTATCGATACATCGTCCAATACCCGATACCATAACTGGTATCGGGTACCCGATACCTGATATAACGAAGGTATCGATTCTAAGGTATCGATTCCAAAGCATCGATTCCAAGGTATCGATTCCAAGGTATCGATTCCAAGGTATCGATTCCAAAGCATCGATACCTATCGATACTTTACCGATTCCAGTACTCGCTAAGTATCGATGTATCGGGTAGCGATGTATCGGGTAGCGATGTATCGGGTAGCGAGGAATCGGGTAGCGAGGTATCGATTCCAAAGCATCGATACCTATCGATACTTTAGCGATTCCAGTACTCGCTAAGTATCGATGTATCGGGTAGCGATGTATCGGGTAGCCATGTATCGGGTAGCTTACCTTTGTGCATTTTTTTAAATGAGTATGCGTACATCATAGGTATATAAGTTGTTGTTTTATGCAAAATGACAATTTAGAATTTTATTATTTTTCATGCAAGGATTAAAAAAGAACTACATACATAAGTCTGCAGCTAGTATAATTATAAGTTTACCTTTCGGAGGCCAATATTTCAACGTCAGTAACTTCACTATCTACTAAAAGGATGAACACATTTTATATGCTTTAGCATATTTGTAGTATTACCAGTATACTTATATTCTTTTTTAAATACATTACAACTCACGCCCTCGTCGTTAATTTTATCAAAGTATTTCCAAACTACACTATTTTTTTTCGACATTTTGGTAAGTACGTATCCACTTATTACACAAGTTATAAGAACAAAGTGATGAAGCTTAAAATGATACGAAATATAAGTGCTTATATTAAACTTTAGACGACGGATAAAGGTAGGAATTATAATAAATCAAAACTAGGGAACAGCAAAAATTTGTTGACACATATTTTCTATAAAGCAGTGTTGAGAGAAATATAGGTGATATTCATATTCATATAAATATAAAACACTTTACTGTTCTATAGAATGCACAATACACGACTGTAAATTGGAACTAAAATAAACAAAATATAATACAAATATGTAGTATTAATTAATATAAGGTAAAAAAAGTTGGGTCAAGAATTCTTATCAAGCTATTGTAGGTATAAAACGTGCTTGGTTTGTTTCTATTTTGAAATGAATATTTTAGGCTTTTTGTATAATTTTCTAATAGCACGCATATTTGTCTATATTATTTTATCTTTCTGCGTTTTTTAAATGTATCTAAAAATAACTTTTTAAGTAAAGAATTTTTAAGTATGTATGCATAATATATATGTATTTAAAAGACGTTGGTTATTATGCGTAGCAAATTCCATATTATGACATAACTTTAATTATTACAAACAAAAAAAACAAAATATCACAATATTGCAAATTTCATACCGTAGTTATGGTAGAATCGGTAAATTAATTTTACATCTCTTGAAACCGATATCAAACAATCGACACCTAGAAAACGGGTTATGAGTACTGATTCCTAGGTATCGAATCAAGGTATCGATTCCAAGGTATCGATTCAAGGTATCGATTCCAAGGTATCGATTCCAAGGTATCGATTCCAAGGTATCGATTCCAAGGTATCGATTCCAAAGCATCGATACCTATCGATACTTTACCGATTCCAGTACTCGCTAAGTATCGATGTATCGGGTAGCGATGTATCGGGTAGCGAGGTATCGATTCCAAAGCATCGATACCTATCGATACTTTACCGATTCCAGTACTCGCTAAGTATCGATGTATCGGGTAGCTTACCTTTGTGCACTTTTTTAAATGTACGTAAAGGATGCAATAACTTTTTAAGTATGTATGCATTATATATTTTAAAAGAATGTTATTGTTATGCGCATCAAATATCCTTATTATGACATATCTATAATTATTAAAAAACAAAATATCACAATATTGCAAATTTCATACCGTAGTTATGGTAGAATCGATAAATTAATTTTATATCTCTTGAAACCAATATCAAACAATCGACACCTAGAAAACGGGTTATGAATATTGATTTCTAGGTATCGAATTAAGGTATCGATTCCAAAGTATCGATTCCAAGGTATCGATTCCAAGGTATCGATTCCAAGGTATCGATTCCAAGGTATCGATACTTTACCGATTCCAGTACTCAGAATCGATACCGTACACAGACCCGATACATCGCTAAGTATCGATACCTCGATTGGTATCGGTACCCGATACCGAAAACGCCGGTATCGCCCAGCCCTAATTGGAACCCACCTTATCCGGTACAGTTTTAGCGACTACAGTTTTTCATACATTACAACGGTACTCACTTAATTTAGACAACTGCATTGGTATTGGAACCGATGGTTGTAATGTCATGTTAGGGGAACAAAAGGGTGCTGTAAAAAAACTAAAAAATTATCTTAAAAACGCAATTAAGTCCCCTTGTTACAACCACGCGCTGAACTTGTCTATTTCAAAAACTAGTAAAGTTCAAAGTGTTAGAAATTGTATTGGCACAATGAAAGAGATTATCTCTTTTTTTAACATGTCACCGAAGAGATGTGTTGTTTTAAAAAAACTGGGAATTTAAACATGATTAAACTTTGTAAGACAAGATGGGTTGAAAGGCACAAGTCCATATTTCGATTTTGTGAGTCCTTAGAATTAATAGTTAATGCATTAGATGTCATTTCAAACTGGCAGGATACAGAATCGTCTAGCAAAGCAAATATTTTGAAAAATTCGATATTAAGAACTAATTTCATGGTAACAGTTTTCTTCCTGTCTGAAATTTTGTCTTTTCCAATTAATTTAAGTAAAATATTACAGAGCACTAGTATTGATAGGGCCACAGCTACCGATATGATAAATCAGGTCATACAAACATTAAAAAATAAAAGAAATAATGTAGATAAAGACTTTTCTGAATTATTTAAAAACATTTCTAAATTCCACGAAAAATTAGGTATAGATGTAATTAAACCTAGAATAACAGGCAGACAAATAAATCGACCAAATGTAGTAACAACAAATTGCGAGGCATATTACCGAATTAACACATACATTCCAATATTAGAATATATTATCGAAGATTTGGAATCCCGCTTTGATAATGACCTTATGAACATTTTAAAATTAAATATTGTCTTTCCTACTGTTTTTTTCTAAATTAAGTCCTAGTGAAATATGTGAATCCCTAGACAAAGTAATATTATTTATAAAACCATTCTTTATAAACGATTCCTTGTTTGAGTTGAATCTAAAAGCCGAATTCGAAATATGGAAAAATAGATTTACCGATCTTCAAAAAACTGAATCCCCTCATTCCCCTCAGTCTCTATACAAATCTTGCAATGAGGTATTTTTTCCATCCATAAAAATTATTCTAAAAATTCTACTCACCTTTCCTGTTTCCGTTGCTTCAGCGGAAAGATCGTTTTCTGTTTTAAAAAAATTAAAAACGTGGTTGAGGAGTAATATGACCGAGGAACGATTGTGCGGTTTAGCTATTATGCATATGCATAGGGATGTTCCAATTAATATAAACAATGTTATTGACACATTCACGAGAATTAAAAGGCGAGTTAAAGATTTTGTTATTTAATAAGTCTTAATTGTATCATAATAATTTTTATTCATATTTTGTGCTGTAAATGTTACTTTTTATATTTGTTGTGTTATTATTTTTTATTATATTTATGTTACTCTGTCTGTTATTTTATTTTCAAGACGTTTATATTTTAGTTTTTGAATGTTCAAATTGAAGATGTATAATAAAGATATACTTTTTCAGTTCACTTATGGATGTTTTATTAAACGCTTCTATTTGATATTTCATTCAAGGAAAAGCGTACCTATCTAAATGCATAGGTAACTGACAATATCTTTTAAACATGTGGTTCTATGAAATACCCCCCCCCATGTTGAAAAGCTAAATCCGCCCTTGTGTGTACGAGAGCATACAAAAAATTGCTACGAGCACACCCTACAAAGATTCAATTATAGAAAAAGAAACAGTCAATAAACACAAACAGAAAAAATATATGGTAATAGAAAACATTGAAAAAACGATTAAAAATTTAAAGAAATCGAATAAAGCAAGTGCTATTTGCAAATGCTGATTTTGTCAAGTTTGCGATAAAGTATATTCTGAACTCCCACAAACAGATTTGATACAGTGCAACACATGCAGTCAATGGTACCACGTGCACTTCTTATGCACTTCTTATGAAGGGAACAAGCAATTCACAAGCGATTTTTGTTGATGTATTTGCGCTTCTGAGAGCGTACGTACTCTTGTAGCATTTGCGTACTTCTTGAGTTCTTATAATGCATTTTCTTCCAAATATATATATTTTTATTAACATTTGCCAAAGCAAGGGTGTTATTATGTTAAAGGTGCGTCTTACCGATCTTTTTGAATAGCTCGTTTAGCGCAGCTCGCATAGCTCAGAATGGTTTATTTCCATGCATGGTCTTAGCGAATTTTCTATTTGATAGTTGATGTTGCTGGCTATTATTACTACCAAACATTCTTTCAAACTTGATCTGTGATGGATCAATGACGAAGAAAAATTGTAATTTATTGTCAAGATGCGAAACCATACTAAGACTGTTATTACAAAGAGACAACTTAAGGGTGCATTTCACAGTTTAACCCAGATATGCCCAACACTTTTTATTTTTACTAAAATACTTTTTTTAACAGTACTTTATCAGCCTAAGCTTACTGATGACATAAAAAATATTTAAAAAAATCCTTCTCTTTAGTAATAATCACAAAGAGGTGTCCTTTTAAAAGGACAGTGGGAAAATAGACGACAATAAAGTAATTTTCTTTTATTTTATTTTATGTTTATTTATTTATTAAACTAAAAATGAAAAATCAAAAAGTGTAAAAAAATGTTATGCCCTCGTGTGATATGCGACAAAGCACCTCACATGTAAAGCGACGTCACATTTTGTGCACTTCGTAGAAACTTTCATATGACAGGCTCTACATCTGGTTTGCTTAGGTTGTTCAGCTACTAAATGATCGATTCTGTCAAATCTTGAAGTAGCATTTTCAAATGGTGAAGGAGATGATTTTGATTTTTGCGGAATATTCTTCTTCCCATTACTTTCAATAAGCCCTAGAGCAATGGTCCTTCTAAAAGTGAGGTGATCCATGTTGCCTCCACGCAATTTAGTTGCCAGGCGTTTTGTTCTGCAACGTCTATCATTTGCGCAATAAGTGGAAAGTACCACTTTTCCCCCCGAATTCCTATACGTTATAGGCTGATGTTTTGATCGCTCCGATCAACACCGCCCATATATGCGTTATAATATTTGATAAGATTAGGTTGGTCTACCATGATACGCTTTTTTCTTTTTGTGAAAAACGTGAAACTTGGTGTAATGGCTCGACGGCATGAAAATTAGATGTCATGTGCACAAGGCTATTGTCGCTCCATTTTACGATAATTATTGAGCTATTCTCCGTTGTTTTGTAGTCATACGATCCGCGGTTTTTCTTCAAATTTGTATCAGACTCTAATGGACAACCATACAATCGATTTTTTCTTATTGTGCCAGTTCCTTTAATTTCCCGACTAGTAAGAATATCTATCAAAGACAATGTTGTGAAGAAATTATCAAAGTATAAGTGATATGGAAGTTGCTTATGATTTGTTAAAACATCAAGTTATTCGAGAATTACGGAGGGCCCCAAGCCAAGATTTCTATAACACTCTTTTATATCTGATTTGGCACCTTGATATGGCTCAAACCAAACCACATATCCGGATGGCAAGGCGCCGACCCAAAACTTGTAACCGTACCTCAGAGGTTTTCCTCTGATAAATTGTTTGCAGCCATGGTGTCCAAAATATGGAACCATGGCCTCATCTATAGAGTGGTGTTCATTCGTTGGTGAAAGCTTGACAAACCTCTGAAGAAGTATGTTGAAAAGAGGCCTGACTTTGGAATAACGATCTGTATTATCTAAATTTCCATTATCACAATAATGAATATTTGATAATAAATATTCAAACCTGTTCCTTGACATCGCATTTGATACTACATCATTATGGGTATCTCGTGAATTCTGCCAAAACATGCGACGTCTGGGTAACTTTACATAGCTGCTTAGTAAGAGAATACCGATAAAAGTTTTTATTTCCTCTGTTGTGATGTCATTTTTTCTATTTTTGAAGCAGCATAACTATTAGAATATGACGAGAACATATCAATAACATCTTTGTCAAAAAACAATTCAAATAAAAGTAGTGGGTCAGAAGTATCAACCGAAGTATGTACAGGCGCAGTTGAAGCAAGATTTGGCCATTCTTCTATCAACTGAGTTTTTAGATCCACTTTTTTCCACTTGTATGTTTTTTTTTATATTCTGAATATGCTTTTGACTCGTTGACCAACCTAGATAGATGCCATAAGTCTTCTTCATCCCAATTGTCCTCGTCATTGCTAGTCACAGTATTTTGCGAAAATAGTTCAGCTCCTGCTAGCAATTGAGCCCGAGGTAAATTGTAGACATTCACAATATCTTCGTCTCCGGAGTCCTCATCCGTAAGATCATCACAAGCAGTAGTAGGCGGCATTATAGCTATTTCTACATTGGGAGTTAGTGTTTCCTCATCTTCCTCTTCCAAAGAACGCAGTAGTTGGTCTAATGTCAAACCTCTGAAAATATGTAGTTTTGTTGTCTAAATCCTATTATAACAGTATATTAATATAAAAGAGAGTTGGGAAATTTTGTAACCGCACACCAACAATTTAAAATAGATTAGAGTAATAGGTATTTAATTTGTAGTGTGTCTCAGATGTTACCAAATAAGATATATATTTCACCATCAATTATTGTAACTTTAGTTTGATAATGACATGTAATGTCGAAACTGCAGTCACATAGTGATAAAAATAAAGTGAAGTTATTCAAAGTTTAATTGAGTGTTTTATTTTACTTATATCCAGTATCATGAATCTTCACAAAGTAACAGCCGAAAGTGTTATATATGTAGTTTTGTTATTATATGTGTCCACTGTCCTTTTAAAAGAACACACTTGGTGGCAGTTACTTGCAGGGCAGAATAATAGTTATTTATGATACAAGTGTGTGAAGTAAGGCTTTTATGCACGAATTGCGAAATTTAAAGCACGAGCCGAAGGCGAGTGTTTTAATCGCAAGGAGTGCATAAGAGCCTTTCACACACGTGTGTCATACAATATTTTATCTACGACCTAGTTAAAAAAAAATTTATTCAGTCAACTTTTTCAAATTTACATTAATTGTCAAATTTGTACAGTTATTAATGTTACTAATTATTACATTTGGAATATTTTCTTTTCACTCTTGGTGCACTACTACTTCTCTTGTAATAGTGTGTGTTTGAGATGTCGATGGCTGAAGTTGTTGATTTCCTATTCCAAAGATTTTTCTCGATCAAAATCACTTTTGTTTTGTTTGTTGTCGCTTGGCGTCGTTGTCAACAGAAATCATTTAATAATGATAGTCCCATTTAATTTACATTGGGTTTTTACGCATGATTTAATTAATTTACGCACGATTTATTTAATGTAGCTCTTTACACATAAAAACTTATTAAAAAACGCGAAACGTCCTTTTAAAAGGACAGTGGGCATATCTGGGTTAAGTTTAGAAATGCGGCTTCAGGATAAGGAATCACTTTTCAATTCTTATAGAATGACAGCCGGTTTATTTGATAAATTGTTAAATTACGTTTACAACGATTTGCCACAGTGTTTTCCTCATATATGCATTTTTGTAATTGACTAGCCACACATTAAACAATTCCTCTGTACCTTGTATTAAATTGATAAAATTTTCTTCTTCGTCCATGAATAAGCTACAACCAGAACAATGGTTCACAGAAATATACAATATCGCAATCTCTTTGGTTCACAATCTTAAAAGACAGGTTAGGTTTGACAAATTTAATTTGACAGTTGAATGATCGCTCGTCTCTCGTTCGGCTATAAAAATTGGAACTGACCAAGTTTTGTCGCCGCGCAGTGTTACCCTGAACATGTGATTACTTCGCGTGATACGATTGGCTAATTGTTTATTCCATAGTCCAGATGAGTTAAACGAGCTATGCAAATAAATTTGCTAAGTATTGTTTATGTTTTCATAATATATTTTTTTTTGTTTATTTTTGCTGTATATTTTGTCTTCTAAACCTCTTTAAAAGTTAAGTGCGTACTCTTAGTCGACTCACTCTATTGATAGTGTAGTATAGAATGGTAATAAAATAAGTTGTAATGGAACAATTATTTTTATTCAAATTAACAAGCTATTACAATGTAATAATAATAATATGAGTAGTGGTATGTGAGGTAAACAATATTTAACTATTCATTTATAATTATAAATTTCTCCATATTCGTTTCATGAAATTATCTATTTACAAATTATTCGTGATACGCGTTTAGCAAGTTTTTAATTTTAGGACAACTATACATAGTTCATTAATACAATATAATAAAAAGTGCAGTCTTACTCTTACGTGATGTATTTCTTGTTATTTAATGATTATACAAAAAACTTTTACAAAATTATAAAAAAATTGTAATCACGATTGTCCGTAAGAATTTAAGTAAAATGTAGGCAGATGAAATACCAAATAGTTTCTTTAATATTTGTTTTTTCTTATTACTATTTGAAGACATTGATATTCTATCTATTATTAGAAATATTACTGAAAACAAAGTTTGTGCATTAAGAGGAGTGAGGATGTAGTAGTGCAGTTATAAAGAAAACAAGAATTTATTAACAACTGTATTGTAATAATTTATAAGTTAAAAACAAGGGATGAAAAAAACAATAATGGAAATGTCAAGTAAGTTGAAAAGAGTATTAAAATTATATACATCGCTTTCTAAACCATATTTCGTTTAGGTATATTATTTTTTCAATAGGGAAAATATTTAAATTAAACTTACATAATATATTACGTCACGTTTCTATACAATAAGACGAACGAAAACGTACAAGAATTTAATTTTGATTAAGCACACAGTTTTCGACAGCATTTCATAAGTTAATACTGGAATTAAAACTAATATATCTACATTTACGTTGCAGTATAGGTATTACATTTAAGTTAATATTTATTTTAGTTTATGCATGCGTAGGTATATACAGTAATAATAAAATAATTTAAAACGTTTTTTTAAAGTAAAGTGCAATCATTTAATTACAATTTCTTATTTTGTCACGCGACGTATACAAAACGAGTTATGTAGGATTATTAATATTCAGTCTCTTATGAAAACAAACTTAGCAATGTGACGAAATATTCGATTCATTTTCAAATTAGACATTTTATTCATAGTATTAAATATAAGTTATGATGTTTCAAAATTTGTTTATAAATTTTACAAACCATTTTGTTAATTTCTATATTTTTACATTTCCTAAGTAGATTACTGGAAATTGTTTTCTTTTTAACTAAAAGTCTGTTCTTAGTTTACATAAGTATATTTTACAGCCGGTTTAATAATATTTCCTTTAAATGGGATTTGGCTAAAAGTCCATTTTGCCTAAAAGCTCTATTAAATGCTATATTAAAAAAATATAAGAATATAAAAAAAATAATGTCAATTCTTCCCAACTAAAAGGACTTTTTTTACCTGAGGTTACTAATGTTGATCGTACTGAAAATTTAAATTGATACGCGCATCAGACCCAGAACATAACCTAAAATTTAGTAGCGGCATATAAAGTTCTATAGGTTTATTGCTTTTCACCAAATTCGTCTAAATACTATTTTATTAATTATTACAGATGTGTAACTAAAGTAGTATTTTTGCGAGAAAAATCGATCAAATCAAATTATTTCAAAATTTAAATTCCTTTATATTTTAACATAAAGGAGAAAGTTAAGTTTTATTGTCAAGTTAGTCTATTCAGCATCATGCAGGGACGAGTCCATAATATGACGAAACATGTGTCTCCATATCCGGATACCAATTTTTACCCAATATGTTCTTGTATTGTGTTTTCCCAATCCGATTTTGAATATTTTTGACATTATTAAAAATGCTTTTGTTTTTAGTGTTCAATCGTTTATATAATCTGTCTAAAAGTTTTTGAATTTTGTATGTTTCCAAAAGTTTTAACAACCAAGAATCTATTAAAAGCGAAAACAAAGGTAAGTTAAAATAAAGCAACGGAAGTTTGAGTCGTGAGTCATGACGGACGATCAAGAAATCGAGCAAGTAAATGACTATAAATATTCTGGAAATGTCGTCAACAGCAAGGAAAATACACGGCGAAATAATAATAAACAAATAATAACAAATAAAATATATTATGAAGAAATTGCAAGAAAAACAAAAGTATCAATTAGGCTGTTTACTTGCCAGTGCTTATACACGAGGTGCAAGTTTGGTTCTCAATAAAAGACAGGAAATGAGTTTGCATGCGCCTGAAATGAAATTCCACAGAAAGGTATTCGGTATAAAAAGGACAGATAGGAAAAGGAACGATCATATAAGAAAGTAAATGGGAGCTGAATCAGTCAAAGAAACGCCAGCAGATAGAAAGTGAATATGGTTTGGACCTTTGATAAGAATGGAAGAGAATAAATAGGCTAAAAGAACACGTGAAGGAAAACCATTAGGAAAGATTAAAGAAGAATGCCTAAGCAAAAACGCAATTACTCAACAGAAGAAGGAGGAAGGCGAAAACTGGAAAAATAGCCAGAAATAGGAGAGGATGGAGAGATACTAATGACATCTCGACATCTTAGAGTATAAGAGGATTGGATTATATATGTAAACTTTATTTACGATTACAGACGAGACACGTCATGAGCATTCGTCATAATCGTATCACACACTGTTGCTAAGTTTTGTTAATATTTTTTTCTATTGAACGCTTTTTAGCTCATGATAGTCATGATTCGTAAATTTAAGCGACAGAAAACAATATGAAGAAAGCAACACAAATAGTGACAGTCGTGACATATAACGCTCTGACAACGTTGTGAAGGTTAGGTAACATAATATATCCTAAGGGCAGCAATAACAGTGCCCTTATGTTAGTAACTTGCGATCTTTAAATTTCTGCGCCTGATATTAGTGACTATGACTTGTTACTTGTAACTTGTTACTTAGTAGCATAATAATCTATATATTTGATTTTATTGCTGAGTACTTCTATTGGTCTGTTAGGGAGAGTGGGGGAATTGTGCGCAGCGGGCAATTGTGCGCATAGCATTCTTCGCTTTAATATAAAATATTAAAGAGTCTGATAAGTGCTGCCATCTAGCAGACGATGTATCAAATGCCATAGACACGAGAAATCGCCTTCAATTCAGTTAGTTTTATAACGCTGTCACTGTAAAGCACATGTGGTTGTTTGGTTATAATTTTGGAAGTGATTGCTATTAAAAGGTAAGCTGTCTATTGATTCTTAATGATTTTTTGGCATGTGTGGTTACAATTAGCATGGTTTTAGGCATCCTTTAATGTAAAGTAAAGTATGGTGGACCGAATTTTTGTTTCGGATACGAGTAGTTTTTGTTTGTGAGTGGGCCTTGGGGGAATTGTGCGCGATATTGCGCACAATTGCCTGCAAGGTGCGTGCAATTACCCACCATAGAGTTAAATAGGAATGTGTTTTAAATAGCAAAATAATTCGTTTTCTTATTTAGAGATGCCACGAAATTATCAACGTAAGACGGAAAAAAATTCCTGGGATCCCGAAAAGATGAAAATTGCGTTAATAGAAATTAGAAATGGCAAAAAAATTAGGCAAGTTGGTCGTGCATTTAATATACCAGAGTCAACATTAAGAAAACAAATTAAAGCAGAAACCCCTGGAGCAACGCGCCTTGGTCGCAAAGCTGTATTTTCCCCCGAGATTGAGACCCAGCTAAAGGACTACGTGCTTATACTTGCCAAACTTTTTTATGGTTTAACGCCCACAGAACTTCGCCGGTTAGCATTTAATTATGCTAAAGAACAACACATGGAGCATGCTTTCTCATACGAAAAGAAAATAGCTGGTAAAGACTGGTTATACGGTTTCCTGAAACGAAATCCCGAAATAACACTTAGGCAGCCAGAAGGTACCAGCATTAATAGAATAGCCTCTTTCAACTCTGAGTCAACAAAAAAGTTTTTTGCACACCTCAAAAATTTAATGGACAAATATAATTTTCCTCCAGATAAGATATATAACACGAACGAGACTGGAGTTACTGTGGTTCAGAAGAAGTGTTCAAAAGTTTATGGACCGAAAGGAGCTAAGAAAGTCGGGGCTGTTATTTCGGCGGAGCATGGACGAACAATAACAGCAGTGTTTGCCGTTAGTGCTGCAGGTAACTATTGCCCACCTATGTTAATATATCCGCGAAAGCGAATGTCCCCAGCCCTACAAAAAAATAGGCCAATTGCAGCCCTTTACGTTTGCTCTAAAAATGGGTGGATCAATCAAGAGTTATTCGTTGAATGGCTACATTTTGAAAAAAGCGTCAAGCCCACGGAGACCGATCCTATGCTTCTAATATTGGATAATCACTCGAGCCATATTTCTTTAGAAGCATATAATTTCTGTAAAAGCAAATTTATTCACATGGTCTCTTTACCACCTCATACTTCTGACCACCTTCAGCCACTCGACCTCACAATTTTTGGTCCTTTAAAAACCCAACTCTATAAGGAGTATGATCTTCAGCTTACCAATACGGCTCATGAAAGAATTTCAGAGTACGACTTAGCTGAACTTTTAAATAGAGCATTTTTAAAAGTAGCTACTATGCATAAAGCTGTTTCTGGCTTTAGAACCGCGGAATATATCCGTTAAACCCAGATAAATTCACTGAGAACGATTTTGCAGCTGCAAATAAAATAAGACCGTTAATAGTTGAGGCCGTTCCAGATGAAGTTATTCCTGAGTTAGCATCCCAAAATGCACCTTCTACACCAGATTTCGACAGACCCTCAACAGCCAATGTTTTGCCTTCTACGTCACGTGAATCTCCAGTAAATCAGGGTGAAGTTGATCCATTGCCACAAGAATTCTCCACATCGGGCAACTCGTTTTTTAGCTTCGCTCCGATTCCAAAAAAGAAATCAAATCCGGAAGCCGCCAAGAGAAAGTCTCGTAATAAACAAAGCTCCGAAATACTAACATCAACACCTATGAAAGAACAACTGGAGATAGCCCAGGAGAAAAGAAAAATGACAGCAGTCAAGAAAGTTAAGACTGTTAAAAAAAATTTAACAGATGAAAAAAGGACAGAAAACAAAAAAAACAGTATCAACAAGTATCAAACAAAAGAAGTTAGTAACGAGAAAGAGAAAGTTGTTGGAAACAAGTAGTGAATCTGATGTAAGCAGTTTTGTTTGCGATGACGACGAGCTAGACGATTCTGAAAATGTTGACAATGTTGTACGAAGGGAAGAGGCTAATCAAGTATGTGGCATTTGTAATGAGTTCGGTCGTAATAGGGAACTGTGGTATCGATGCGTCAACTGTTCGGCTTGGAATCATGCAGCATGCAGTGGTGCTGACCGAGCTGATGGATATCTTTGTGATTATTGCATTCTAGTTAATTAAAAATATGCTAGGTACTTTTATTTGAGTAAGTATGTTAACAAACACGTTATAAAGAGCTCTTGACAATTATTTTTACTTCCATCCCTTTTGTTTAAATACATTAAGAATAATGCGTACAATTCCCCACCCTCTGCGTACAATTACCCCTTAGGGTGGGGAATTGTGCGCTTTGTAGTCGTTGTGTATTTTGTAGTGGTACTTGGTTCTGCAAATAATTGATACAATATGCTTTTACATAATGAAAGTATAATGTATGTTCCTTAAATTTATTTAAGTAACAGTATCATAAGATCAATGGCCTAGTCATAGGAGCACATCTTGCTTAAGTGCGCACAATTCCCCCACTCTCCCTATTGGGGGAACCTAACCTGTCTCCGTTAAAAAAAACACTTTAATAATATGTGATATTTCATCACACTAAAAATATAAAATTTTCTCGAGAACGAAATGTTTTAATATTCCTTAAAATTATTTTTTCCACTGCGATTATACAATATATTAGTAGCATATCACTTATTTAATAGTGATCTATATATTTTAACAGAAATAAAAAAATGTTATTTTGAATTTTTTATATACAGTGAAGAAGAAACTAAAACCGGATTAGGATTGACATAAGAAAGCGTTTTTATAGCTTACAGCAACTAGTTTGAATAAAATTTGTTTTAAAATGATTATTAGCGTGAAAGAGGTTAACAGAATTCACTTATTACACATCTATATAAACAGATAGAAATGAATAGAGTATTCGTTTCGTATTACGAGAATAAGAAAGTAATATTTGAAAGGAAGTATGAAAATTGTTGTTTACCATCTGATATATCTATTGTAAAGAAATGACAAAACGTTAATTGAAGAGATTAAGTAGTAAGTCATTTCAATTAGGGAATGTGGAAATCTTTAGCTAACAAAACGATAAATTCCAACTGTAGGATCAAAATATATGTATAATTTCCACCAACCAAATAAAATCATCAAAAATAGTGTAATGATTACACCAATTGACGGAATAATTTCAGAAAATTAGACGCGGCAATGATATTAATATTAATATCAAATACCACCGATTCACATTAAATAATATATGTATTTAGCATTACAGCTTTTTTTTGCAAAATTTTGAAATTTATGCAAATATACCATCACTAGATGTAGAACGGTCGTTTTCGGTATTAAATAATATTTATTCCGCAACATCGTACTGCTTAGTACTATCATAAATACTGTTACAAAACTTTATGCATAAATCACAAATGCTGTGACAAATAAAATAAATAAAAGTCGGACATTTACTGTCAGTTGACATTCCTGCTATTCAAGTGTGTGCAAATAAGTGTGTGCAAGATAAAATACAGTTTGATAATGGAATGGGGAGACAGAGAGAACCGCGTTGCTGTAATTGCTTTGCATAAGTGTGGTATGGAGAAATTTTCAAAACTTTGCAGCCATTGGGAATCAGTCGTATGTTCGTATACCGGGCCATAAAATTCTACGACAACACCGGTAATGTTAGAGATCGTCAAAGAAGAGGAAGACCTCGCACTGTTAGAACACAATAAGCGATTAAAGCAGTCAAAGCACGAATTAGGCGTAATCCATTAAGGAAACAAAAATGATAAGCCGCGAAATGAAAATATCGACCCCAATCAATGTAGCGCATCATAAAACAAGATTAAGAGCATATAAAAGATACACGGGACATTTTGTTAACGATGATATAAAAAGGAAACGGAAACTTCTGACTCGATACGCGACTGAACAACATCAGCGAATCCTTTTCACTGATGAAAAAATCTTCACTGTTGAAGAATTTTTTAATAAACAAAATGACAGGATTTATGCTAGATCACCAAAAGAAGCAATTGGTTCCAGGGTACAAAAAGGTCATCACTGTTCATCCGTAATGGTCTAGTGGGGAGTCAGTAACAAAAAAGTGACAAACATTCATTTTTGTGAAAAAGGCGTTAAAACCTCAGCAACCGTATATCAAGAAAATGTTTCGGAATGCATTGTTAAACCATTGAACCACACATTGTTTATAGTGAACCATGTACATTTCAACAAGATTCAGCGACGGCCCATAAGGCAAGAACAACTCAACAGTGGCTTCAGAACAACGCTTCGAATTTTATTTCTCCGGATGATTGGCCTTCCTCTAGTCCGGACCTTAATCCGTTAGATTATAAGTTATGATCAGATTTAGAGAATATGGTGTACTCTAAAAGACATCTAAATTTGGAATCTCTGACGCAATCCTTACGGACGCAGTGGAAAATTTCCATAATAGGGAACGTACGTACTGTAATAGATGCATGGCGGGAGCGTCTAAAGTCTTGTGTTAGGCAAATGGAGGTCATTTGAATAATTCGTTGAAGTTTTGGTACTTATTTATTGGCCAATAAATGCTGTAAAAATTGTTATGAAATCTTTTCTCATAAAATAAAATTCATGTAACAGTATTTATGATAGTAGTAGGTAGCTTGACTGAAAGAATTGTGGAAATAAATCTAATGATTGGAATACAGATGTTATCCACTTTGTGATATTATGGAAGACTCTCAATACGGTGTGCTTCAGCCAGTTTTATAATTTATTTCTTACCATTTATTTCATGTGTAAACTTTCTTGTGGCTGTCACTGGCTG
This sequence comes from Melolontha melolontha, assembly GCA_935421215.2. Lineage (NCBI taxonomy): Eukaryota > Metazoa > Arthropoda > Insecta > Coleoptera > Scarabaeidae > Melolontha > Melolontha melolontha. Next base: position 93,484,172 of record OW285235.1, read on the forward strand.
TTGGCGACAATTTGCCAGCCCTACTTATCATTGCTAGTTATAAACTCTCATTAATATTACTTGAAATAAGACTCGTGACATTTAAAAGAATTCAATTCTTCGTACTCGCGACATTGTTCAAGATTATCAAATACAGCAATCAAAATCCTAACACCATCATATTTCTCGGTATTGAAGGTGGAAAAATTAATTTTGAAATACACCAATTTATTCTCTCATATTCCAACAAGATGAAATTACTTTGCTAACTAAATGGATATATGTATATATTGGAGATGCTACTATACTTCTTGAACATTTTGGATACAAAGATATAAATTTATGATAACTATTTATATTCGTATATGATATATCAAACTTGCACTTTACTACTGTCGTATTCAATAAAGTAAAGAAATTAAATATCGTAATACATATAATTAGCGTAAATGTAGATTATCATACATAAGCTTTTAAAACGCATTGTTGTTGTTGTAAATACGGCGTGTTATTAATAAATAGTACATTTTTAGTATGCAAGCCACTTGTACAACAAGAAAACCCTATCACACTTATGATTTCTATACAATATATTTTCTAAACAATATTCAATTACTCGCCCTAAAATATGTATGTAGTAGTAATTTGTCAGGCAATTGGTAATAATACCACCATTTAATAGAAAGCATTTTTCACATTATTATAACTATGTCAATATATTATATTTTATGACGAAACTCTAAGATTAATGAATGAGATCATGTATATGATATTATTTTTACCTTATTTTATAGTTATTTGTCTCTGAATGTTTAAAATTTTAATAAAATACTTGTTTATTAATTTAAGTAATATGCTTCAGCATTTCCGTTGGTGTAAATTTTCAACATTATGAATTAAAAAGATCAGCGAAGGCAGGATTCTTTTCGACAATTTATTTTTTATTAACTTTAACGACCAACTGCTGAATGAGAGAAAAATCAAATAAGTTGCTTCGTCTTTGCTGGATAAAAAATATTTTACTCGTTCAACTTCAACGGTGAATAATAATGTACCTAATCTTCTTTTGAGTTGTGGTGTTCGATTGTTGTAACAAACCTTTTGATGTTTTTATTTTACTACTAATAAGGCGGCAAAACAACTTGTTAGTTATTTTAGTTAAGTTGGTTATGTCTATTACTTAGGAGTGAGGGGTAACACCAAAGAAGGACGGTATAAGAAAAAATGCAATGATTAATGGTATGTACTCCAATTGATCTTTCATATTCTGCAATGGCTCTAGTAGTACATACTGGTGAAACGGTTTCTCAAAGTTCAGCCTAGAGTGATGATCTTGGCGCTTTGTAGTTTTTCGACGACATTCTGTGCTGCTTATTCTTTGTATTAGACCTTTTTGAAGTGCCCAGCACGGTATATAAGTTCCTATTCAATTTCCCGAAAAGATAATATTATTTAGCAACAACGATTCGTCTGTATTAAACTCGTTTCTCGTTTAGGCCAAAATTTACATTACTTCGCAATCTTGGCATAGTAAATAATTGAATGAAACGTAATAGTTAAATGTTTGTACATATTATTATTAGAAAAGTCGTTGAGATAGCTAAGCAGAACAACATTAATTGAGGAAAAGGCTACAAACTTAGAAACATTAGCGAAAGCTTGGCAAATAAATACAAACAATTTTTAACATACTAGAGTGAGAAAAACCTCAATTATTAGTATAAAAGCGAGAACATTTTTTGATAATATTAAAAACATTATTAAGAGATAGGGCGTGGACAATATAATGCAAGTACATATTTATGTGAAAATTGTCATCCAGACATGTAGGCACCTGTTTCGTTCTATTATGCACTCATTAGGAAATAATTCTGGACAGATAAATTTCACAACACACCTACCACACCGCATGCAGTTAAGGCATAAGAGACAGCATGGAAGAAGCACCGCCAATTGACTTATGTCAGCATGATCAATAAAGTTTGAATATTGCGGTCCAGTTAAGCACAAATACATACGAAATATGATCTATTTGAAGAAACTTTAATTGTAACAGCTAAGATACTGCGAAAAACTGTATTATTATTTTATTCGTTGTTCCAAAAATTAAACACCATTATTTATGTTAATAAAATTAAATTTGATCTATAAAAATTGAAATTTCTCTAATAAAAGTAATTAAACTATATCTCAAACAAACATTCTAAGCGCCGGTATTATAAACGATAAAATCTGCAGATTTTATTTAGTAAGCAAGTAAATTTAATTTACTCTATAGATTGGGTATTATAAGTAGCGAATAAGAAAACTAAGCAAGTAAATCTACCAATTAATTTGCTCCACTGGCTCAAATAAACATAACCCTATTTTAAAAGTTTATATTTTGTGTGTGTTTGATAATTTAAATTTTGATAATGCCAGGATTTATCGGTTTGTATTTTATAAATATAAACAAAACGAAATAGTAAAGAATTAGGATTTTTTTGTATTTTTTCATTTCATTCAGTAGCTCCATCGTTTATCGAAACGCTAAACTGTAAAATACTGCTGTTCAGAGTTATTCTCTAAATACTTATTTTACTTGCATGTACTAGATTTCAATTTATTCGTTGAATAAATATATTCGCCAAGTTGTTATTCAGAGATTTATTCGCTGTTTATAATACCGGCCCTAACAGTATTTGATTTCTATAGCAACTAGATTCAATATAAGGAAACAAATCCCATCTTCATATCTGTTACACATGATTATTTATAATTGTGTCAGTAATCTAACGGTTTAATTCAAACTACATTTTCACGAAAGCTATATTTCTTATTAAAATTTCGTATTAGCATAAAATAGCTTATTTTTAAATATTCGTTTTATTTAATTTGTTCGTAATTTTTATATTTCTTTTGCAATAATGCCTCTAATATTAAAACGTAGTAATGCAATTTAATAAATAATTAATACGTTTTTATCAATTCAGGAAAAAAGTTCTTCGATAATGAGAAATTTTATATATTTGAAGCATATTACTTAAATTCTTGTATGCATTTATTTTTTACGTATAGTTATATCTTTGAATATATGTAATCTTTACTTTTTCATTGAAATTAAAATCTCAAAATATGGTTAGCATGAATATAAGAAATAAAACGGCAATAATTTTCGCACGAAAGTAATCTGATCTTTACAGATTTTAACTGCCTCAAATAGATAGTGTTTCATTATTTGGTCACCCGTAGAACCGATAGATTCTAAAATACTGATAAACATATGAACTTTAAAAAAATTATACAATATATGGTAATGAAATAATATAATAAATATAAAAGTGAAACCACTGACATAAATAATAAATAGTGGACATTTCGAAGTATAGACAGTATCTTATGGAATCTGGATTGTAGGCTTCCGCGAACGTTGTTCATGATCGCTTCTGAGATTTCGGGTGGAACCACGTTCTTGGCAATACTTCCTTCTTTGCCGACGTTTCATCCGTTGTTGCAAAGGATATTTTCAGGGCTGCTATTACTGCTGCTGAACTGAAAGTTTGTTAGTTTGGGACGGGGTTATATATAGGGCTATTTTAAAGTAAGTTTGCAGTTAGAAATGGCCGTAAGTTTGGCAAATTTTGCATATATATATATATATAATCGATAAAGCCTTATTATACCCGAAGGTGTTAAGGCTAATTTTTTTTTTTGCATATATATACAAAAATAATAGCACTAATTTGTTCATAAAGAAACAGAATTTTATTGTAACAATAAGAAATAGGAAAAAGTTAATTTATATTCAATTAATAATATATATTTAATTAATAAAAAAGTTAACACACACAATTGCAGGTTATGGTCGAATAATAATCCGAATAAGATTCTTCAACAAGGATTACATGATGTCCAGGTTACTGTCTGGTGTGGCTTTACGTCAAGTTTTATAATACGACCATATTTCTATGAAGAAATGGAAAATGGACAAACGAAAACAGTAACGGTTAACGGACAGTGATATTTTTGAATGCTGCAAGACTTCGTAATACCAGCATTACGGAATCATTATATTGAAAACATTATTTACATACAAGACGGAGCTTCACCTCACATAGACAATACCGTAAAAACACTATTAAGTAACACATTTGGCGATCGAGTAATTAGTAGGCATTTTCCAAACATTTGGCCTGGTAGATCACCAGACATAAATCCGGCTAACTACTGGTTATGGGGTTACCTTGAAGAGAGGGTATTTCTTAGTAGACCTACTACTCGTGAGGAACCTAGGCAATAGATATCAGATGTCATTGAAAACATACCAAAGAATGCACTTTCTAATGCCGTTTATACCATAGAAGAACGAAGAATACTTATCGAACAACACGGGGGTGGTCATATTTAACTTTATACTATTTCTTGTTGTTATAATAAAATCCCGCTTTTTTATGAACAAATTAGTGCTATTATTTTTGTACGTATTAAAAATTTGCCAGACTTATGGCCATTTCAAACTGGGAACTTACTTTAGAATAACCCTATATATGAGCTGTTCCGGGTCACTGGAGCGTCGCAGTTACGGATGAGTTTTTGAGATAGAAGAAGGGAACTCCTTAGTTCAAGGAGTTTCCTCTATATCTGGACCACCTAATTCTTTACCCAATGAAATAAACAATGTCCACCATCAACCAACACCTTAACTCTAGACTGTCCAGTTCCGTTTCTCGGAACACCCGTCACACTTCTGCCATTTAAAAAGCTTATTTACCTTCTATACAAGGTGCCACAGACAGTATCAGCGAAATCCTAATCAAATATAATATTATAACCACCTTTAAACACTACACCACATTATCGGTTCCCTTTTTTGTTAAGGAACGCATCCATTTTGAAACCCCTGATGTTTACAGAATTACATGCTCATGCGGCAATGTACACATCGACGATACAAAGCTTTCGGTGACCCCTCGAATTGCGGAACACGGGCATTGTACCGGGTCTCCACTAACTGAACATAACTTGAAAAATGTACATCAAATCAATTTTAATCTGCCCAGATTCTATCCCGAAACTCTTATCACTTTAAGTGTAAAATACGTGAATCTATAGAATCCCAATATTATGAACCATGATGACAGATACCCTCTACATAATACCTGGCAAACCCTTCTATCTCAAAAAATCAACTGTCACTACAACGCTCCAATGACCCGGAACAGCTTCTATATAACCCCGTCTCAAACTAAGAAACGTTCAGTTTCAGTGCAGCAGCCGTGAAGATGTCCGTGCAACAGTGAACGAAACGTCGACCAAGAAGGAAGCAATTACAAGGACGTGCATCCAGCCAGGAATCCCAGAAGAAACTAGCAAATTATGTATATCAAAGCTGTAAAGAACACTTGAAATTGTATTACTATGTATTAATATAATTTTAAAAAACTCTTGCATAATTCAAAATAATGTGAATACATGTATTCGATGTGTCACAGCTACCAGCAACGGCGCCAAAAGATCACGCCGATGTTGGAATGGTGAAGAAATCGGTCACATTAGAAACAAACGTGTACGGGAAATCAAGAAAACATCGACTGAGCAGCAGGAAACTCCAAGAACGCTCGGCCAAATTACGTCCTTACATTAAATCAATATTTGTCGAACAACCGTGGTTGTTGACCACTGGCAACCTGACAATTTGCACACAGAACATGAAGCTGACCCTGATCTTGCAATCTTAAGGGTTTGAAAGAAAACTGGGCAAAGACAACCCTGGCAGGAAATTACTTCTCGTTCACGGGAACTAAAATCATACCGGGCACAAAATGAAACGTGAAGTGGAAAATCACCATGGAAGTGAGCGGAAAATACAACTGGTGATTCCCAGGAAACGGATACCATAGGTATTGCGAAAACTCCCAAGTATTTCACAATATATATTCGCATTATTGAATATTTGATATTATATTTTTATATTATCTTGTCTTCCTTGTGTTTAATTAAGACGTTGCAATGAACATATCTGAAAAATTTTAATTAGTTTATTTTGCATCTACTAATTATAAATTAATACTAAGCGATTTTCCAAAAATTTTTGGAAGGAAAGTGAATATAAAAGTAATACTTTAATTAACCTGTCAGAAAGTTATTGTAAAATAAAATATACTCTAGTAGAGAGAGAGAGAGCAACAATTTATGATATATGTACTTAATTGTGGAAATTGGCAAATGTAAAACTCCAAACAAATCAAATTACTATAACCAGTTCCAACAATTAAATTATTTGTAATAAATAATGCATGTACGTACAGTTTGGTGAGAAATTTATGTCTTCTCCTAATTACAGCTAAATATCAATTCTGCCTTTTAGAGTGTGATTTCAAATACGTAAATATTACTAACATGAAGAGAATCGCCGTCAATAATACAAAAAAAATTGAAATAATTCATAAATTCTCAGTGTATGTATACATATAAGACTAATACATATACACATAAATATTTTAATTTCATTGCGAGTTTGCGAGAATTTCGTTTTAAGGCGTTTTACATAAAGGTTCTATTTTCAATTTTTCCTATTAGAAGATAAAAATCTGCCAACGATTTGTTTTCAAAAGGGTTTACCGAATTTGTAATATGTGTTAATTTCAGTTCATTAAAAGCATACATATTTGATAAAAAAAAAACGAATATGTAAACATTAAGAAATATGATTGTGATTGCCTTCGTGAAATTAAAAAATGTTTTTTTTTAAATTTTTTTTTTTTAATTACACAAAGTCGATTCTTTTTACATTGGTAGTGTTTTCGTAATCGAAAGCGCGAATATTTGTGGCTCCGCCTTAGAGATATTAACTTTTTAATAAACTGTACATGAGAGCAGTAGAAGTTTCAATTTATAAAGATTAATAAAAAAATATCCTACATTATTTTTTAAAAAAGTAAAGGCTTCAATTTTCAAAGATATAATGTAATATAATATATAATACAGTAAATATGCTATAGTGTGAAAAGGAAATATTCGTAAAATTTACTATTGCCAAAGTAATAATTAATTTAATTTTTATATTATGCAGTCGTCTAGAGTTTTTATTATTCACATTATTGCTGATTTACTGTACAGGATGCGTATGTATGATCTTCCTTATTAAATTTTCCAATTCGTGAGCAGTGACTTGTTTATGCATACTTTCATGAGAAAATAAAAGTATATTTATATATTCAAATTTTCGTTTTGTGAAAAAATATATACATATGTATAATATATTTCAAGGATAAACACGACAATAATTAATTTTTACATAATTTAAATTTTACATCATTCTTAACAATATGTTATTTCTTTTTGTGTAATCACCTTCCTTTTATAGCGCCCAAACCTTTTTTTTGACAGTTCTAAAGATATTATCGAAACAATGAAGCGTTTATATTAAAGAAAATCTAAAAGAGTTTACTTAATTCGTAAAACATAAAATAGAAAATTAATCTACGTGTTTGACCAATGTAAAAATGGATTTAGTTTTGATCAATTTTGGAACAATATTCGATCAAAAATTTTTAAACTAACTTGACATCTTATAAAGGAATGTTTTCCACCGTTATATCTAGAGTTGTCAGATTTTCCCTACATTCCAGAATCCTACTCAGTATAAGTTAATATATGTATACGTACGAACGTTTTCAAAACACATCGGTTTTTATAAAGAACACGTGTTCGTATGGAATTACAAGTCAGCATTTTTGTTAATATATACAGCCTGATAACTATTAACAAAGAAATTACTTATTGTAAGAGATCTTTACGAAAAGTTTTGTTTTTTACGAGACGCACCCAATTACAAAAGAAAGATTGCGAATTTGAAGATAAGCAGGTTCGTTGTATGTATTGCGTTAGGTCGTGTATGCCAGCCGGATGTTTATATTTTAGTTAAGCGTAGATCTCGACGCGAGGCGGTTGAACTTGTGATGTTATAAACACATATATCAGTGTGTCGATATATATCAGTACGTGATGCATATTGAAAACATTTGCATATATTAACTTGTATTGAGTAGGACTCTGGAATGTGGGCAAAAATAACAAATCTAGTTATATCAGAAAGTGAAAGCATTTGTGATTATTTCACAGATCAATTATTTATCTTTCGACTAAAATGGAAAATTTTACATTTCCTTTTTTTACTGAACTTACATTACATACACACATTCACATACACACTATCCGTGTGTATGTGAATGACATTTTTCCCGGTTGTTTTCTGTTTTGTTGAAACAAAACAAGGCGACCTACTGAAACAAAAATAAAATGCGCTTGAACTGAATTCAAGAAATGTATATGTAGACAATAAGCAAGAAATACATGGGATTGTAAAAAAGTATTTCCCTATTCTGTTATTATAGGCTGCCAATTCCGTTTAACATAATCCTGGTAAATAGCAATAAAATTCAATTCGATTCGCCAATAATAATATTATGTACTTGGAGAAAGTGGCATCAGAATATAGAAATGTGGAATCGATAACAGGAAAATAGTTAGGATATATCTTTTTGGGATTTCATATTTAAAGTCAGAAAACATTGGTGACACATTTATGGAGGATTTCGTGTGCGAAGAAGAGTCGATAAATTTGTTGATTATTTAGTTAATACATATGTATGGAGATTCATAATTTCCACCGAAAATTCTGGTGTCACTTAATTCAAGTACATTAACAACAACTAATTCCTACGAATCTTTTCACGAAAAATTCAATGTGTTTCACATCCCAGTATACATGTTTTTGTCACTGCTTTAAAGGATATATACAAGCCCATACATACGAGGGAGAGTCATTAAATAAGTCACAAACTGCTGTAGGAAAGCTGAAAATAGGAGTGTGTTGTTTGTCAATAGGTGTCACCACAATCCAGCTTTATAATTCTCAAGTGTGTGCGCGAACACAGGCAGTGTTAAAATGGCGACCGTGCTCAAAGATTGTACTGTGGAAGAGCAACGTGCTATTGTGCGTTTTTTCTGGACAAAAGGACTTTCTGCAAAAGATATTCATAAGGAAATGTCTCCTGTTTACGGTGAAAAGTGTTTGTCGCGTAAAGCCGTATATAACTGGGTCGAGAAATTCTCTCAAGGACGCTCAAAAGTTGTTGACGATCAGCGAAGTGGCCGCCCGTTCAGATTTCGACAGATGCAACACTTCGACGGGTGGAAGAGATGATTCGAACTGACAGGCGGGTAACAATAGACAGTATAGCAACTGCAATAGGGTGTTCTCATGGTTTAGCCTACGAACTGATGCACGATAGTTTGAATTTCCGAAATGTTTGCGCACTGTGGGTACCTAGACAACTGATCGAGGAACACAGAAGAATTTGAATGGGCTTGTCCTTGCAACACCTCTCTCGATACACAGTGGAAGGGGAGAACATGCTTAACAGGATTGTTACTGGTGAGGTGTCATGGGTGCACCACTACCAACCCGAAACAAAGCGTGCTTCAATGCAATGGAAACATCCTTCTTCGCCGTCAACAAAGAAATTTAAGGCTGTGCCCTCAGCTGATAAGCCCTCAGCTTACCGTGTTCTGGGATTCTCAGGGAGTGCTTCTAGCCCATTTCCAGAACAAAAAAGAGAACGTGACTGCTGAATCATACTGTAGAGTTTTGTTGTTGCCTCGGGATGCAATTCGACGAAAACGTCCAGGCCTACTGACGAGAGGAATATTGCTGCATCACGATAATGCCAGGCATCCGGCAAACAATCCCGACCTGGCCCCAAGCGACTGTCATCTGTTCGGTCCACTCAAAAAGCATCTTGGCGGCAAACATTTCGAGGGTGACAACGATGTTCAACAAGAGGTACGCAGTGGTTCAGACGCTAGCCCAAACACTTTTATGCAGCAGGCAATGGGGCATTGATAAAGCGATGGGATAAGTGTATTAATGTAGATGGAGACTTTGTTGAAAAATAAAACTTGTTTTTGGCTAACTATTTCTCTAATTATTTTTATAATCCTACCTTTTTGTAACGTAATTACTGACTTTCCCTCGTATATAAGATTAAAGAAGACATATGTAAAAAAAATGTATTTTAATATAATTAATATTTTAATAATAATTATAATTTTCTAAACTGTGCACGTCATAATTTAAGTTCCTTGAATTTCTAATTCGTGTAATTTATTTTATTTTCGCATTACTATTTTGTCATACTTTCGTATTGTATTATTTTATACGTTGAATATTATAGATTTTAACTATTTTTGTATGTTTCTTTTGTTACTAATGTTATGTTCATTAAAATATGTTCTATGTCAATATATTTTCTTTCTTTAACTTGACTATGTTTACTTATCCACCTGAACTCGAGAGTTGTGTAGGATTCAGTGAGGGATTACACTACGGATTAAACTTGATGCGTAATTAATGTCATGTTCATTTATCACAAATTCAGTTGAAAAACAAACTGCAGGATTTTCCACTTTTAATTTATGCATGCAATTCCCATATTCAAAGAGTAATAGTGAGAAACATTCCTTTATGTAGTAGTGACTAATGAATATTATTTGATAACCGAAATTAAAAATGGATTTGCAAACGTTCTATTGCCACGTAAAATAACATTAAGTGAGGCAAGTTGTGCACAACAGGCACTAAACAAATCCTTGAAAGTTGGGATACTTTAATACGCAGGGTTTACAATTAAAAAAAAAATTTCTTCCTTATTTTGTTGATTTAAAAGAATACCTTTTCAATTAAGCAGTTAATAAACAATTTAATCTTTAAATAATATTTGTTATTGGCTCTCCAGTTTTCTCCAAATTGAGCAAAGCTAAAAATACTATTAAAATATTATATTAGTTCCAATGTTTGTTAAGTAATATAAAGTACATACAAATTACTATTGGAAAAATAATCTCTTTAAGCACATTGGATTTGTTTTATTGCTTTTGATCTAAATTTAATGATATGTCCTATAATGGAAATACTGGACAACTTAAAAAAATATTTTTTTCATTTGTATGTGATAATATCTCAATATAGACGCTTCGATTGAGAACCGAAAGTTTTGTAGTATTTGTAATTTCATATCACCATCTAAAATAATGGTTTAGCCTTATATAATTTAAATAATTCGTCGCTTATAGTCGATAATTAAAACAAGTCGGGATAAAATTAAAATTGAATCCCAAATATATTTTAATATACATTTTTGTAGATCTAGTTTTTCCTAAAAGCGTCCTAAACAACGTTTCTTAAAAATGTTATGTAATTTAAAATAAGTTCTAGTGATACCTATACACATTATTACAAGAAATAATTGACTTGTTACGTTTAAGAAACGTTGATTTTATTGAGTATAACATAGACTATTAAGAGTACATTAACTATTTAGTGAAAATTTTATATCCTTGCAACAGATAATTTAACAAAACTTTTTTTAAATGATAGTGTGATTCGTTTCGTCCTAAAAGACATGCTATATAACAACAGTTATGTAGTTATACAATTGTAAAATAATGGAGCTCTTTCAAAAGTTCTGGAAATTGTTACAACCTTTTCACTTTTTAATTATTTTCTTCCCTCGTTATGAAAGTAGTTTTTAGGCCATTTAAAAAAAATAGGAATTTCGCATATTTACGGTTCATGACTTAAATCCTAAAATATCACGTCGAATCAAACAAAAGTGAATGTGGGAGTAATTCAGAGGGCAAATTGTTTGGAACTATCCGAGCTTGTCGAACAGTAGTAGTCCTATTCGGTTAATTAATTTTAAAACTTTTCCTTTTTTGTAATTAAATTATCCAATTCTTGTTATAGCGATCCTGCATTGTACACACATATTTTCCAAAACTTTGAAAAAATCCGTCTTGTAATTAATAAAATTTGAATCACCTGGTTTAGCAATGATATAAAATTTTGCCACGACAAAGACAATTCAATTAAAAAGTATAAGAAATTGCAAAAATAATAGTTATGGAATATTGTAGGACAATTATATTTATATTATGTTAATAGATTTATATTTTAATATTAGTTATCATTAAAAATTTACCTTATTATATATATAACAATTATTATTACACATCATCCACCTAAAATTAATTTAATCACAGACAAAAGAAGCTTGGCCAATCAGTTCTGTATAGTTGCATTTTAAAAATTTTATAACAATATATTTCTATATAATAGTTTTTATATACAAGTTGTACGAAAATTATTGTTTTATAGATGTTTGGAGAATTTAAATAATTGTAAAAATAGTTAGGTTTCGAATATAAGCATCATCGTTTATCATATTAAAATAGAATTAAAATAGATCCGAAGGAAAAATTATATCTAAATTATTTAGTATTCAAATTCGGTTTCAAATAATTATAGTAGCACTAATAAACATATAGAAGATATAATCGGCTAATTTTTAGTTTGAAAAGAAATGCATAATTTCACCTTATTTAAAGCAACTGAATCCTGTACTTCGTATCAAAAATGTTAAATGTCTTATAGAGTAAATCCTTTCTAGTGTTTAAAGACTAACTTATTTCACCAAATAAAAAACTATTAAAATTTAAAACTGACAGAAGCAAGAAAAATTCCTGACTATAATAAATTAATAAACTTTCTACATGCGTATTTCGCAACTAAGTTGCCATCTTCAGTAGAACAATCTGAAAAATAAAGATAGTATTAAATGTTAAAGATTTGGTGAAGAGCACATCTTCAAAGGTTGTATTTTAGCTAAAGACGCTACGTTTAATACTATCTCTCTTTTTCTACTGTTGTTCTACTGAAGATGGCAACTTAGTTGCCAAAATATGTACTAAGAAATTTATTAATTTATATTGCGGTTAGAAATTTTTCTTCTTTTTGTCTGTTTCAGGTTTCGGGACACAGTCTCCACCAATTTGAATTAAAATACAAAATTAGAAAGTAGTTTTAACTTAAAATATAGATGAGGGAAAGTAGAGGAAAAGCCTTTATTTGGAGACTGTGGTTAAGCAAAATCTTAACAAAAGATGTAAACCCTTTACCATATTAATATTTGTATCCTAATTACGTATTTCGACAACTACATTGTCATCCTCAGTATGTAAAAATAATAATCACATTGTTAGCTTTATTGTGCCCCATGTTCAACACTAAAGGGTTCATACCTTTTTTTAAGAAAGTCACGAATTACTAGTAATAACGGAAATTTAGTGCCAGTCATATGTTCCAAACAGGGATTTGATAAAAGATATAGAACGTCTTATATTTAATTTAATTACTTTTTAAAGCATCAAATTTTCGTCCACAAATTTTTTCTTTTTTGGGATGAAATAAAACTAAAATATAAGCATCCTTTGGTGTTCGTTTCTTTCATGAAGAAGTACATGAAGGAATTAGCATCGACGGATGTTTATAATTTAAATTTATTTCACCCTGAAGACGAACAAATTTATGCTTGAAATTTTGGCGTTTAATTAATAATTTAATTATATATAAGACGTTTTATATGTTTAGCTCACCGTTTGGAGTTAATTTACGGGCCTTAAATATACAAGTAATAAAATAGGAACATCTTATGCATTTCTGATTGATAATGTTTTCACATAATTTTAATGTAAATAAGTTCACTTTTTGCCATAGAATCCTGGGAAATCCTGTTAAATGTGCATGTTAATACAGTCGCCACTTGGATTTCTGAGAAGTCGTTAAGTGTTTACATTTGCCGCGATTGGTTAGACACTACAGAGCATTAAAATGGGGACATTTGTCATAATACTTTATTTCGTGTGCTTTAGCATCTTTAGGTATATAAATTCACAGTAGCACGTAGTACCTAGTTAAATTAAAATTGGGCCGTAGACAACACTATACATCCGCATTTCGCAAAATTATTGTGAAACTTCAAGAAGACACATGGAAAATGGAGTATTAGAAAAATAGAGAACCATCAGTCTGCTTCAAAAAATATGATTATTCATTGACTAAAGCTTGGTTTATATGCAAAATATGTTTTTTTAATTGTATTTTATTAAAAAAACATTAAATAAATCTAGAAAACTCATAACTTGTTAGAAGATATATCAACAAAATTATGAGTTTTCTGGGTTTTTATGTTTTTTTAAATTAAATAAGGCAATTAAAAAAAACATATTTTGCATACAATTGTGATCTTTAAGTAATGAAATAAAATATCGAACTTACGAGAAAATTGAAAAAAAAGGAGAAGAGAAGAAAAAACAAATATCGCCTGTGACTGATCTACGACTGAAATTTGTCCTGTGTGTGTCCTTATTTTTACTGGCTTGAAACCATAGTATTTTAAATTTGAGTTTAAAAACTATACCTATATGTATATGTAAGTTAAATATACGCCGTGTTAGGGAATGCTTTAGCCAAAATTAAAGGACAGATTCTTCATAAAAAGTTCTGCAAAAAAGCTTATTATCGCTTTTCTCCTTGTCGTATGGTTTCCGAGAAACACGATGCACAAGATAGACTCAAAAAATTTAGGCAACTACTGATATCTCATTTTTTCTATCAAGTGCCGTGTTGATTAAAATATTTAAGATGCTACTTAGCAATAATAAAAAAGCAAAACATAATGTCAAATTGACAGTAATTCTGCTCAATTTAAAATGGTTTAATATTCCATTCAAGAGTATGTTGACATGCACTTTGTGTATGGTGAATGTGGTGAAAATGCACAGTTAGAAGATACGCAGAACGGTATCCTCATCGTAGAAAACCGAACAAAAATAGTTTCATAGCAGTGCACCAAAAACTTCGGGAAACAGGTTCGGTAGTACCAAAAAACCAAGAAGTGGAAAGAGGACGTGATGAAAGAATGGTGGCTGTTGAGGAAAATATTCTTCCAATTGTTGAAGTAGATCCTTCACGCTGACATTACTTTGTGTATGGTGAATGTGGTGGAAATGCCAGGGACGCAGTTAGGAGATACGCAGAACGGTATCTTCATCGATCCTTCAATCAGCACTAGAGAGGCAGCTCGCCAAGTTGGAGTTAGTCACTGGACAGTGTGGAGGACTCTTACAGAATCTCTTTGGTTTCCTTGTCATTTCGAAAGAGTTCAAAGTTTGAACAGGGACGATTTTGTCGTTAGACGTCGATTTTCCAATTGGTTGTTAACAAAAATTGCAGAAAACCCTCTGTTTCGGAATAAATTTTAATGACTGACGAATGCTGTTTTACTTGAGGTGGAATTCTTAATTTACACAACAGGCATGCCTGGGCCGATATCAATCCTCATGCAAAAATTG
Organism: Melolontha melolontha; assembly: GCA_935421215.2. NCBI lineage: Eukaryota > Metazoa > Arthropoda > Insecta > Coleoptera > Scarabaeidae > Melolontha > Melolontha melolontha. The sequence goes on from OW285235.1 coordinate 93,499,385, forward strand.
AACAAAATTTTCAACTTCGATTATCTATCAATATGTGGACTAGAATTATTGGCACCCGACTTATAGGCTCATATGTTTTACTAAATCGTTTAAATGGAGGGAGGTATTTACATTCTTTATAAGAAGTATTACCAGGATTACTAAAATAATTACCTTTGGAATTACGTAGAATAATGTGCCTCATGCATGATGGGCCCCAGCACATTTTAGTCTGCAGGTCCGAAACTCTTTAAATGAAATTTACGGTGAATGGTGGATTGTACGAGGTGGACCACATGGGTGGCCACTTCGATCACCTGATTTTAGCAGCTGTGATTACTATCTTTGGGGCTACATGAAATCACTGGTCTATAAGATTCCTGTAGAAAATGTGGAAGATCTTGAAAATCGCGTTATGGCGGCTGCAGAATCTATAAGAAATACCTTGAAACAAATGGTGGACATTTTCAACATTTCCTTTAATTTTATGAATTTTGCGTTGTTTTTATTTTTGTTAACTTAACTAATCGTCATATTGACAGTGCTTAAAATGTCCCAGATATCATAGGTTACAAATGAATGTGTTGCCTGCAAGTAGTTTTATTGTTTGTGTGTTGTCTTTATTAGTAACAAATTTAATTATGCTTTTTCTCTAAAACATATTTCACAAGAAAGGGATATAATTTTTTGTTTGTATTTTATAAATAAATCGATATGTAAATTTTGGCTAAAGTATTCCCTAACACCCTGTATATACTGTCCAGAAATATACCGTTGACTTTTAAGTAAAATTTAAATCCTATTGATTGCACCATAATTAACGCAGCACGAGCAGGGCTGTAGGTAGCCGACATACAGATAACCACACACACAACTGTATTCAAACATACATATTACCATTGTTTTATAAAATTTAAGACTACAAAAATAGGGATATTGAATATATAATTTGATATTCAGCAATAATTTTAAAAATATTCCTGGAATTTTATTATGTGTAGTTTTTATTAAGAATTTTTATTAAGAATTAAGAAATAAGAAACTAGAATTTTATTAATTGATTAATTATTACTATTAATTGACTTTTACTTAATGAACTTTTAATACAAAAAAATTAAAAAGACCATGTACACTAATGTCTTTTTCTGTTAGGGTTAGACCGTATACTGTGTTAATTACGATGCAATTAATAGAATTTAAATTTTCCTTAAAAGTTAACAGTGTATTTCTGGACATTATAACTCAACCATTTGTCTTAAAGATACATGAGTTCACGAAACAGTAAATACAAATCAGCTACCTCAGTCAATGTGATTCACAAACTAAATCAAAAAATACTTCAATAAAGTAATTAGATATACATAGCACATAATTCATGAAATAATTGCTAGCAATTTAATAGTAGTTCGTAAATCGATATGAATCAGCTATAAATTTAAACTAAGCGTGGCAAAGGAATCATGTTTAATGAAATACAAACCAATTTTTAAGTTTGTAGAAGGACGATATGGGAAAAGTTAAGAATTGCTAATTGTAAAAAGGAGAACGATTGTGTAAAAATTATAAATTACCAGTAATTAAACTTAAATGGTTACAGAAGTAAGCCAAATAATCTACCGGAAGCCCGAATAGTCTTAATTTATTAAAGCTTTATGCTTTTTATAGTAATACTGATTGAAACTTGTGGCAGGTCTTGGATTTCAAATTATGAAAAGGATTATATTTATTATATTAGAACATATATTAGAAAGTATATTACTAAAAAAGGCTACAAATTAGAATGTGGAATAATAGAGGTCAACATCCTTAATAGAAACTGTAACATATTCTTTTTTTGTATACAAGTTTTTTATTTTTCTATGAGTTCCACCGTAACAATATATTTTCGATGTGGAATATTAGATTAAAATGAAAGCTATTTTAATATTGCAGATCAGTGCTTTTCAACTTCCCTCAGTTTTCTTTAAGACGTACCTTTACTTACAATAAAAAACACAATTTGAATATATGCAACATACGCATATAAATAAAAAACACAATTTGAATATATGCAACATACGCATATATTGAAATATAGTGCATACAATTAAGTTCATTGTATTACTTTGATATTCCCTAATTATTTAGAGTAATGACTCTTACTTATCAACTATGTAATGTAAAGCATATTGTGTAAGATGAAGGACGACCTAAAACTCCAATATGATTTATCATGTTCGTGAATTAATTGAATAGTACGCATCCAATCTGATAAGGAATATTTGAAGTACTATGAATATGACCCATATTTTCCAAATTGTCTTTGAATAAAAAAATATTTATTGAGGCGTAATTAAATAAAAGAAGTTTTAAGTAGAGATCTTATTTGGCTTAAAATACCAACATTGTTCAACTATGCATGCAGTCAAGTTCTACATTTAAAGAACTGACTTGGAAGTAGGAATGGAAACAAATTAAGTGGTGGAATGAGTGTGATTATCTATCAAGGGACTTCCAAAGATTACCGAAGGAAAAATATTTTTTGCTTAAAACAATAACCACAAAATTTAAAGCTAAATAATTCTATATAATAATTCAATAATAATTCAATAATAATCTTAGTAGCACCAAATTATGTAAGAAGTGCTTTCTGTAATATTAGCATAGGGTTTTATATGTTAATATTTCAACCAGATTCTTTTGCGAAATTCTTTGGAAAAATATTACATAGATATTTACATGGACAATCTAGTCCTCATTTACCCGTACGTGTCAAGGAATTATTTCTTATTTATTGTTCTCTCTTTTCTAATTATATTCTACGTCTTCCTAGGACGTCCTCTTTTGCTTTTTACCAATTTTCACCGGTTCCAATACAATTTTCACGTGTACTATCTTGTCTTTTCTGATGCCTTCATTTCCTCTTCTGTCCACTTTCTTGACACCTAATACTCCCCTTTGCTTTTTACCAATCTTCACCGTTTCCAATACAATTTTCACCTGTCTTATCTTGTCTTTTTTGATGTCTTCATTTGCTCTTCTGTCCACTTTCTTGACACCTAATACTCCCCTTAGCTGTTTTATTTCAGTGGTCCGTAACAATTCTTGTCTTACATTGAGTATCGAGTTTTCTGCGTCATAGCTTGGTATGGGTGCACAAACTGTTCCATATGCTATCATCCTTGCTTCCTTTGATATTTCTTTTTACTACTTAAAAAGTTTCTATCCAGCGCCCAGTATTGCATCTTCTTGAGTTCACCTAGTATTTAATATCATTCCCAAGTATTTATATTTCTCAACTTGTGTACTTTTATTTACTTCTATTGTTGTTAGATTTGTGTTTATTGTTTTGTTTGATATAACTATTACTTTAGTTTCTTCAAGATTTATACTTAGACTGAACTTTTTAAATTCTTCAGTTCAGATTTTCAGGTTAATTTCTAAATCCCGTTTTTGCTGCAAGTACCACTTCACTCGCGAAAGCTCAGACCTTCATCTTCACTATTTGCAAATTTCTGTGTACTTTTTATATATTTAATGATTTTACTCCAAAATTATTTATTCATTTCATCCATAATACATATGCACTTACACTTGAAAAAAACTGCTCTAAATTTCCAATTTAGTTCTTAAAAACACAATTTTTCCAAGTAAAACTGCTAAATTCTGATTAATGATATTTAAAGAAAAAAAAAGTCGAAAAAGATAACAGGTGAAATATTAACATTATAAACCTATAACCAATCTTAAAAGAAGTACTGTATAAATTATTGTCTTGAACAAATAGTTATTACTATTACTATTTACTTTATGTATTACTGTCCATTCTCCCAATCATGGCTTTAATTGTTATATCTCAGTATTTCGGCAATACATAAGTTAGTCTAAAGATTCGAGTAAGAAAAGTTTGTTTCTCTCGCAATATCTTTAGTATTTATCTTAAAATTATTTACAGTATCAAATGAGGGAAATGTATTCACAATCGACGAAAATAATGAACGCAAATTTAATCTTATACTCATTTAAACATGAAACATGAAAATTATTAGCTGACTATTTTGAAACATTTTAAAAATTCTCTCTACTTTTTAATATTTATGTTACTGAAGCTATAATTTTCCCTTCAGAATGTTTTCGCCGACATCGCTAGTTGAAAGCCAGAATAATAGACCACGAATTGTTTTTATCATTTTGTTCAAATTATACAAAATTGTTTAGATTTGTGTGATTGCCAAACATTGATTTTATTTCCAATTTTATTTACATTTTACTGTCGATTTCAGAAAGTCTAAAAACAATTCCAAATACATCTATAAAACAAAATTTTATATATGCGTTATTTTTAAACTACTACAATACATCCATTTCGGAGCATAACCAATTCATTAATAGACTTAACATTTTACGTGTTTTGAAGCTTATCTTCGGATCAATGCCTAAATGCCATGAAGATGTTTGCATTCATAATGGAATCAATGCAATTTTGGGGTGTGCAATCTTAACGTACGACTGGCCAATAATGTGAATTTAATCAGATTGCTTGCAAATTTCCCTTTTATTTGTGCAAAATAACCAACAATTTGTTTTGATTTTTTTTCTTTTCTTAAACTTTTATTATTATATTGCACTTCGATACTTTTGAATTCACGCGACCTGAAATCACATGAACTTCAGCACATTCCATTAACGTCAGGAACACCTTACACTTCGATGCAATTGGATCTTGCTGCGATGCTTCTATCGCAGATAAACAAATTCTTGTTTGTATAATCTGCATTTTTGTCAAATGGTAGAAATAATATACCTGTAATTAAAGATATAAATGAGAAAATTATTATATGCAAAATTAATTAGGAAATAAATTCCAATATTTATGACACCATTTACACCAGGGTATTTATTAAAGCTGATTTAATTATTTAATTATTTAAAATATGAATTTCGCATATTGTTGCACGCAATTATACACTGTTGGTTCAGTTTCGCATACAGTCTGCACCTCGGAAACGAGGAGCAGAATGTAGTTACAAGTTGTATTGTTACTCTTAGCATATAGAAAATTTTTAATCTATTTTTAATCCTATTTCTTCTTTGAATATCTCGTTTTAAAGTATATTTAACTTAAGACATTTTTACATTTGTACAACTGTACATATTCGTACAAAGAGAAAGCATTTCTTTTGTTATATTCTTGACCGACAGACCCTTCCTTCTACCTGACCGTCAGCAACCCTAACCGTCACTGTGGAATTTCTTTCTAGATACATTTCAATTTTAAATTGTTTAATTCAATTATACATCTTCCTTTATATGTTGTGTTGCATATTATTGGAAAGCTTATGTCACAAGGGTTATTCTAATAATATTTATGACATCGATAGACCACGTCTTCAGGTCGCGCTTCTAATTAATTATAATTCAAGTTATCGACCCTCTCTTCGATGGATCATAAAACAGACCGTTTTCTAGACCTTTTCTATCGACGCAAAACTATCAGTCCTTCTTCTCGTTAGAACTATCGGAAGATCCACATCTTACGCGCGGTACTGTTCAAGTGCTAGCCATGATTCCACGTGCCCCTGCATCTCACCGCAATTAAAAGGTAATTTTGTATTGTTCAATATATATTATTCTTTTAAGCGAATTCATATTAATTAAACTAATTAATTTCTTATTCCTCCGGCCAACACCGCTCTACATATACTTGTCCGAGTATATCTTCAGACCACGTGGCCGCCACTCAAGGTAACTTTGTATTGTTCTATACAGAGATTATTTTTATATTAATCGTATTCAATTAACCCTTAATTTACTGCTCAATTTAACGTTCGTTTTCAGAGTATTTTTTGTGTGTTATTTTATTAATTATTTACTGCTCCTCGTGTACATATTACTTTTGTTTTAATTACTTTTAAATATACCAATTTCATTTCTATCTTATGTAAATATAAATACAAACTTTAAGGACAACATGTGTTTTATTTTATTTAATAAGTTTTTGTGTATTTATTTTAATTAACCATCATCACACACGTCCTGGACCTTTGAAGGAACTTCATCACCAGCACCATCTAGTTATTGTATTACAAAATAATTTCATTATTATTAGGACCTCCACCACCATTACCTTATTTGTAATAGTATTTAATAAGTAAAGAAACACTCACAAAAGGAAGAATTAGCTCGCTTGGTAGCGAAAATGCCAATACAAAGAATATCTTGTTCGATTAACACTTTGGATACTGCATTGAGGAATGGCCTCTTCCATACCACACTAGGACTGTTCAACATTAACCGAAGTAGTCAGAAATTCTATCGGTTTGAAATTAATTGAAAATCTTGGTCTGTTGGGCATGAAACTCTTCCATTTGGTAGTTGTCGTTTTTCAATTCCTCCGTCACTTAATGCTAATCAAATCCAATGCCAAAATTGTGGCCGAGATGACGCACTACTTCGCAGAATGATATATCGTACTATGCATTCCCACAAACATTCCTCCCCAGTCAAAGCAGCCCTGGCTACCAACATTTTGTTACATTTCATATACCGGGTGTATTATGAAAAACCTTTCGTGCTGTAACTTTTTTATTTTTTATCCGAATGTAATAAATTATATGTCGAACTAAATCGTTTTAAAAACACTGTAACGTGATCCGCTTTGAATTTTTTTTACACTTTGTTTTTGACAGACAGCTGCAAACTGTGTTTTTTTAAATTGCACTAAACTTTTTTATCCTTGTATGAAAAAAAATCGAGAAATTGAAGGTTTTTTTTTAGATCGATTTATTCTGGTTTTTCCGAACACAGAGATTTCTTAAATGCATTTTAAATACTCTATTTCATTTTATTACCAGCAAATGTGTGTACCTTTTAAAATCACTTACATTCAATACTATATAGCCCATAAAGGATTACAAACCAATGTTATCAGTAGAGCTGAGGATGTTTGCGGTATAACCATGGTTATATCATGTAACCATAGTAATTTACTATGGTTACATGATATAACCATGGTTATACCGCAAACATCCTCAGCTCTAGTTATCAGTGAGCGGTGGGTCAATAACAACATTTACAGTGTTTATTTTAAAAATTTAAAAATCAAGCAGTCATATTGAACGATAAAAGTGCATTCCAAATTTTCGAAGAGAGCTGTGACATCTGTCAGTCACACATTCATTATAACATTTTGAACGATTTATTTCTAAATTTTGTTATTGAAATGGATAATGGCGAATTTGTGGATGCGATTCAAGCATATTTTGAATGCGGAACAAATTCTGCAGCTGCTTTGCGACTTTATGGAAATCGTTTACCTGACAGACTGCGTCCAAGTGCCGATAAATTTGGAAGGCTCGTGCGAAATTTACGAAATTTTGGATCATTCAAAAAACCGAAAATAAACGCACGTGTAATTCAAGATCAAAATTTAGAATTAAGCGTCTTGCTCTATGTGGAAGAAAACCCTAATACGTCTAGGCGAGAAATTGCTCACTACATGCAGGTATCACATTCTACAGTTCAGTACATTCTGAAGAAGCACAAGTTCTTTCCTTATAAACCACGGAAGTTGCATGCTCTCGGTGAAAACGACCCTCAACGAAGGGTTCAATTCTGCACGTTTTCATGAGTAAACTAAGGGAAGATCCAATTTTTTATCGTCGTGTGTTGTGGTCAGATGAATGCACTTTTGGGAAAAATGGTGTATTCAACAGAAATAATCATCACCATTGGAGCACTGAAAATAACCATGTTGTGATGCAACACAATTTTCAAAATCGGTTCAGTGTAAATGTATGGTGTGGCATTTTAGGCGATAGAGTAGTAGGGACTTTTTTTGTGGAGGGTAATCTAAACCAAGAAAAGTATAATAATTTGTTACGCAATGAATTAGGCGATTATTTAGACGAGTTGCCACTTGCTGAGTTAATCAGGGTGGTGTTCCAACAGGACGGTGCCACACCCCATAATGCACGAATGAATACTGATTTTCTAAATAATTATTTTGGCGTCAGATGGATGGGCACTTACGGACCTATTCGATGGCCTGCTAGATCGCCAGATCTGAATCCACTGGATTTCTTTCTGTGGTCTTACATTCAAGATCATGTCTATTTGACTCCACCTGATACCAGAGATGATTTAGTAAGAAGGATAGTACAAGTATGTCATGAAATACCACCAAATCTTATATTAAACGCAGCAGTTGGAGTTAATAGAAGGTGTCAAATGTGTCTGGAACAAAATGGGGCCAATTTCGAACATTTGATTCATTAAAATATATGATAGCTTGATTTCTGTAAATTTCGTAGTTCTTTTTTAATAATAAAAAATTTGTCACTCAATTTAATGGAGGTGTCTTCAGGAAATAAATGTTTATTAGAATAAGTAAAAAAAAAAATGTAGTACAATTTAAAAAGAAAATTTACTACTGTCTGTCAAAAAAGAAATGTCAAAAATTTTTTTTTTTTAAAAACAGGTTGCCATGATTTAAAAAAATTTAGTTTGACATATCATTCATTAAAATCAGATAAAATATAAGGAAGCTACAGCCCCAAAGGTTTTTCATAATACACCCGATATATCAAGGCTGTTTTTCTATTTCTATTCTTTTTTAAATAATATTCTTCACAAATATATATATAAAATTTAAAATATTAATAACTTCCATTTTCTGTATATTCGTTTTTGCAAAGAGAAAGCCTATCTTTTGTTATTGTACTAGCCAATTGACTCTTCGAAATCTACCTGGACTGAACGGTCAACTCAAGTACCCAACGTTCGGTTCGAATACGTTTCATTTTAATTTAGTTATTAATTAATTTCTTCTAATTATTTCTTAGTTAGTAAAATATTATTTATTATCGAACTATTTTGCCTAGATGTCGAAATTATACCGACCCTCTACTAATACTGAATTTTTAATACCTACATTTAAATTACTATTGTGAAGTTCATCTAAACTACTTCATGTCTGATATCATTTAAAAGCATTTTTCACAAGTAATGCTTTAATGATATTAATTTCATCGACATCGCAATACTTTAGTTCGCGTCTTTAATTAGTTCTTAATTCTTATAAATCGTCAGCATCGATATGAATCGTCCCTAAACTGGGTAATAAAACGGATCTTTTCCCAACCACCAGCTTTCACTTACACAAAATGCACTCACTTTGGTTCCTGACTGTCGTAAAATACACATCTCTCAATACGTGCTGTTCAAGCATACAAGCACCCTTTGGCCTTTCATTACACATGTCCGATCGCGACATGCTCGTAACACAAATATTATTCTTTTATTCAATTCACATTAACGTAATTAATTAACTGCTTTCCAATGTGTATTTATTGTTTGTAATTTTTGGATACTTATTCGACGTTCCTTGTATATAATACTTGTATATAATACTTTTAATCACTTTTCAAATCGAAATTTCTTTCTTATAAAACACAACGTTATTGTGTTTTATTTAATTTAATAAGTTGTAGTTAATCAACATTTATTTCAGCATACTATACACGTTCTAAAACTTTGATGCTCATTATTGGAGACCGGACGCATCAGGCCGAAATTACGAGGACCATATAAATAGTCTATAACATCACTAAGTACAACACGCAGTTATTGAATAGCACTATTCATTCGGATAATCGCACATTTGTTTTTGGTCATTTAATTGTGACGAAATTACTTCAATATTATAGTTAAAATCTCTTCTTCACGGGCGTAGATAGAAGGGCGAGGAGTTTTAATAATTTATTAGTTTATATTTCGTAAGATAAATAAAGTACGGTGAGTTAGTTTCTTTTTTCATTGTTTTAACTGTTAATTTGATTGGTATCTCCGATATATTGACAGATTATGTGGGAGCATGTGCTATACAGGTAATATGCAGCATATTAGGTTATGTTTCCTCAGAGACACCTTTTCGGAAGTTGATAGACCTGTATCCGCTAGTACGCTTGTGGACGATGAACCATAGGCCTCTCGTGTCGGATCCCTGCTCATAATTACACCATTTATTATTTACATCATTTATATTATCGTTGGACGCTACAGCTAGCCTGGTATGAATCAACACTAACCACAGGTGTTCATCTTGTAACAATTTGGTGCTTCCACGTGGTAATACATTCCATACCCCCAAGAGGTGTTCCTCGTAATAATTGCGATATTCAGTTGATTTTCCTAATCATTTAAGTCCGCGCGCTATATGTAACCGTTAAATTTCGTACTTGTTAGACGCTTTACTTGCAATAATTACTTCCTATTTGCAAATTGGCCTAACTTTATTTTTTACGTTACTGAGGTGTAGAGTGTATACTAGACTGATGAGCAGTAGCGTCCAGTGTCTTATAGCTCTGAAATATCAGTCACACCCACCTTCCAGTTTGGATGATATTCTGAGTGATTTTGAGGATGAGAACACATTACCTTCCCAGGACGAATCAATTTCAGATATCATTTTATTGATGATGGACCTCAACTTTTTATCAGAGTGAGTTCGATGGCCTGGTTAGAGGTTTAGGGTTTTTAGAAGATGCTGCCAAATTGCTGGGATCAAAACCTGCTGTCAGCCGGAACCACATTTTCGTAGTACAGACAACGAGAGAGGGGTTTCACTAAATTTTTCTCCTAGGAGACAAATCTTGTTTTTTGTAGTCTAGCGTTAATGTAGTCTTTTGAAATAGAATATAATTCATCTGAGTGATGCCTATTCTTTGATTCTTCAAAAATAAGCATTAAAGCAGTCTTGCTGCATAATGGGAAAAATTTGCATTGTATTTCGCAAGAAAACTGTACGCGATGGAGGGAAATTTAGATTTTTTTTGGATTCAGCAGACTAGAGAACATAACATTTACCAAAAACTTCCCATGCAGCTGAAAAAAAAATTGCAGGGCTGAGTAATTATTATGGAAAACAAAGCAAAGCTAAATCGTGTAATTAAATTTTATATAGTTTCCATATGCATCATGTACAAATTTAAAGTATGTGTATTTAAGGTGATTAAATCTTGAGTTATAAATCATATTAGTAGTATATATGTTGAGCACTTGTGAAATTATTACACTATTAAACTTAAATAAAACACCTTATATTTCACAAACAATAGTATATTGACTATATGTACATTTCATGTTGACTGCACACATCCTCAGTAGTTACTAATTTAAAAGTATTATTTTTTAAGTACATGTATAGTAAAAAATATCTATTTTTTTGGTTAGGGGTGTAAAAATTACAATTATAAATGGTCAACAAATGGTCAAAAACATGCAAATAAAAATATAAAAATAAAAATAAAAAATTATGGTCGTATATTGTAACAGTGCCTGCTAAAATCTATTGAAATTCCAAGAAGGACAAATTATGGGAAAGACCGTTACCTATGAAAAACGAGACATCTGACTGTGTTTGGCATGTCGAGTTCTATTAAATACCAATATAGTAGTGTGAAAAGGATCTATTAGTTATTAGATACTGTAGGTATACAATTTAAAAGTTTATTATTAATAGGTGACATGTCATTGTTAAGGAGGTAATTTTTGTATTTTTTCATATGTATGGCTTCCCACATGTCTAAATTTTTGCTATTACATTTTTTAATTAATTTAACATTATCTAAGCTGAAATTATGTCCGGTATCTAAATGATGTAGAGCTAATGCTGATTTATCTACATTGTGAAGTTTTACATGAGCTAAATGTTCTTTGAAACGGGTTTGAATATTTCTTCTTGTTTGGCCGATATATAATTTTGGGCAGGAATTACAGTTAATTCTGTAAATACCTGATTCTTTCAGTGGGTCTGTGTTAACTAACTTTGTTTGAAGATATTGTTGTAACTTATGAGTGTTGGAAAATGCAGGAGTTAGATTAAATATATATATTTATATATATATATATATATATATATATATATATATATATATATAATCTAACTCCTGCATTTTCCAACACTCATAAGTTACAACAATATCTTCAAACAAAGTTAGTTAACACAGACCCACTGAAAGAATCAGGTATTTACAGAATTAACTGTAATTCCTGCCCAAAATTATATATCGGCCAAACAAGAAGAAATATTCAAACCCGTTTCAAAGAACATTAAGCTCATGTAAAACTTCACAATGTAGATAAATCAGCATTAGCTCTATATCATTTAGATACCGGACATAATTTCAGCTTAGATAATGTTAAATTAATTAAAAAATGTAATAACCTTAACAATGACATGTCACCTATTAATAATAAACTTTTAAATTGTATACCTACAGTATCTAATAACTAATAGATCCTTTTCACGCTACTATATTGGTATTTAATAGAACCCGACATGCCAAACACAGTCAGATGTCTTGTTTTTCTTGTAACGGTCTTTCCCATAATTTGTCCTTCTTGGAATTTCAATAGATTTTAGCAGGCACTGTTACAATATACGACCATAATTTTCTATTTTTATTTTTATATTTTTATTTGCATGTTTTTGACCATTTGTTGACCATTTATAATTGTAATTTTTACACCCCTAACCAAAAAAATAGATATTTTTTACTATACATGTACTTAAAAAATAATACTTTTAAATTAGTAACTACTGAGGATGTGTGCAGTGCACATGAAATGTACATATAGTCAATATACTATTGTTTGTGAAATATAAGGTGTTTTATTTAAGTTTAATAGTATAAATGATATGTTAAGAGTTAGAGCATTGTATATACATGTTTCTTTCTCATGGCAATGTGATATAAATATAGAAACCCAAAATTTCTAAGTGAATTAGGTTTCTAAGAACACATATGGAAAAGTACGCAACGTTGAATTGCAATAAACAAAAATTATTGTTTAGAAGTGAAAATAGCTTTATAATAACGTTTAACATCCGTATAACTTATTATACGTACCTTTGACTGCTACGAAGTTAAATTAGGTCCTTTGACGATGGAATTTGCTGATTGCCTAGGTGAAATTGTGACCACTGTATTATGCAAAAGCAAGCGGGTCTCCTCAGTAGGCGAATGATCATCCATGGGTGGCGGAGGAGGACATATATATAGTGGCACTTCACCTACACTATCACTCAGTTTATTGTCAATAATGTGTTCATTATTATAGGTTTGTTTCTCTTTGTGTATGATGTCGTCCAAAATAAAGAGCGACGACTTCAATGTTCTCTTATCATTTTCTTGTAATTGTTGACGTGGAATTAATTGCTGCTGTTGCTGTTGATAATTTGGTATGCTTTTTATACGCTTTTGACTAAGCTTTCTGTGAGCGGCAGGCGGAGACGACAGACGTTTGCTCGGAGAAAATTCATTGCCCGAACTGAGGTCTAATCCATCCGATATTAAACGTTCACTTTCCGGATCGGTATTTCGATAACCACTACTATCCGACTTTTTCAGTATCGATTTTGATCGACGATGATGCTCTAATTGTGGACTTGCTCTGCTGTCTATAGAATCTACCGATAATGACGATTTACTTCCTCCATTTTTACCTGAAAGTAATTAATTTTTGTAAAATAGGATAAGGTTTCATTTATTTTAATAAAAATTTTTCGTATTTCAATGAATATTTGCAATGAATTATTTCATCTCTAAACCTTTCTGGATATGGAGTAGAATTCATTATGCAATATTAGAAATTACACTTGCACTTTAAATAATTTAATTACACGGTAGTATTGAATGCAAAATATGATCATTACTGTAATAATGCCCATCACTGAAGAAAATTGTGAATATCATTATGCGAAGGAATTACTACAATACACTCGTCTAGTTTTCTAGTTTTTAAATGCAAGAAGGTTTTGAGCATCATTTTATAATTATTGTCATTTTTAAAATATGTGTAATATAGAAGCCAGTATATTATCTAATTCCTCCTTTTCTGTTTGTAGATGTATTACATTTATAGCACTAATGGTACACTAAATCTTTATTCATTTGTGATTAAAATTATTGACATAATTGTCATAATCAAAAAAGTATATTTCGAGATACACAAAATTTAATTAAAAATAAGAATTTGAAAATTTATTCTAATTAGTTTTACATTATTATTTTTTATTGTATTTGGGCCATAATTTTGTTATTTATACGAAAAATATTCTCTTAATGTGTCAGCCTAATACAAATACTTTATTTTGAAATTTAGATTTTACAGAAACATTCCTATTATAATCGATACAGTTTTTTTTATTCGAAGAAACAAATTTCCAAAGTAATTTGCGTATTTTCACAGGTATGTCGTTCATCTCAATCATGAATTCCAAAGAATGCGAAGACTGGTAAAGGCTGACTTCACTTTAGCTTTTGAGTCATATATTCACAGAACTGAATTAGGCCTTATCACTGATCCACAGCCCTTCTGGCACTTTGTTCGTTCCAAGCAGGGTGTTACTAGAATTCCCAGCAGACTTCATGATTCTATTAATGAGTACAATGATCCGGCTTGTATTGCCAATGCTTTTGCCACGACCTTTTCTAATGTCTTTTTGCCAAAATCTGCAAATTCTGCATTCCCTGATTTAACATCTAACTTACCACCTCTATGTGTACTATCTGTTTCACCGGCTGAGCTTATCCATACTATTGAGGGGCTAAAAAACACGTTGACTACTGGCGATGATAGTATTCCTTGTTCTTTTGGTGAAGGATTGCGCCTATATTTTTGCCGATCTCTTAGATCCCAAGACTTTTAACTTGGCTATTCGAACATGTGTATTTCCAGATTCTTGGAAGGTTGCCAAAGTGATTGTTCCGACATTCAGAATTATAGACCTATCTCTACTTTTGCACAGGTTTTTGAAATGTTGATTTATAAACATTTATCTTATGGCACCAGATCACATCTTTCTAATGTACAACATGGGTTTATGTCGCGAAGGTCTACTACAACTAATTTAGCACTGATATCCCAGGAAATAGCTCATACTGTTGATGCTGGTGGCTGGCTGGACATTGTTTACACGGACTTTTCCCGTGCATTTGCTTTAATTGACCACAGCTTTTTATTGGAAAAGTTAAGGACCTTTGGCATTAGTAAATCGTTCCTAAGATTATTTCAGTCTTATCTCTCAAATAAAGTGAATTATGTTTATTACAATGGATTCAGGTCTAAACTCTTCAGTTCCACTTCGGGAGTACCACGGGTGTCAAACCTTGGCCCACTATTATTTAATATCTTCATCGATGACCTTATCAAGTCTATTAACTGTTCGGTATTGGCCTATGCTGATGTTATTAAGATTTATCACAGGATTGGTGGATATTAACTTATTGCAAACAAATGCTGACAGAACCTATAGCTGGTATTTGCGTAATAACTTAAGACTGAACACAGATAAGAATTTCCTAGTGTCTTATTCTAGAAAGATTAATAGAATTGAGTCGCGCTACACGATTAATAATTTTGAGATTTCTCGTAAGTCTTCAACTAAGGATTTGGATGTTACATATGATGAAAGATTTTCATTTTCGGATCATGTCTTTAATGTCACAGCTGCTGCTTCTAGATCTCTTGGATTTATTATTCGTACATGCAAGTATTTTAATAACATCGATACCATTCTTTGCTCACGTAATGTCAAACCTCTAATATGGATCCATAGCCTGGTATCTTTTCTATGGTGCTCAGATTGATCTACTAGAGCGAATCCAGCACAAATTTTTGAAATACCTTTCCTTCAAGTGTGATGACACGCTACCCAGTGCGTGGAATTAATTACAGGTTACTTGAGCGACATGGCGTCGTTTTACTGTCAGAAAGGAGAAAGACCACTAGCGGTCTATTTATGCGGAATATCGTTATTGGTAGGGTAGACTCATCTCACCTGACTTGCTATCCAAAGTTTATTTTCTTGTGCCACGTTTGGAATCAAGATTAACGCAATATTGCTACAGCAAGGATGAACATATAGTTAAGAGCGCCTATGGTACATTCGGCATAGAATTTTAATATGCTGGGAATGTTAAGCATACATATTTAGTGTGATTATATGTGTGTCTATTTTTATATATTACATATTGCTAGTTTTTTTTTCCCTAAATTATATTTAAAATTTATTAAAAATGTATGTACCATTATTTTTGAACTTGATTGTATATTTATGTGTAAGCAAAAAACTGGATGTTTGAAGGACGGCTTTATGTGCAAGCCATAGCGGGTGATGTGGACAGACAGACGAAGTTAAACCTTTAGACAAGAACGTTCTTTTTCTTTAAAATAAATATATTTATAGTTAAATCAAATTCAGGTTGAATTTATTGTGTTAATTAGTTGTTGGTGGTTTATATTAAATTCCCGTAAATTCTATGAGATTGTGTTCTCGTAATTTTGATTATATTTGACTAAACAACGTTTTCTTGTCAACGTGTCTCACATATTTTTTTTATGTAAGTAAAAATATAAGACGTCTTATTAATTCAAAAGATTTGAATATTGTATTTCAATTGTATTAATATTGTTATTTAGAGATTTAGTCTTAATTAGTTGAGGTAAATGACTAAGAATATTTTTAAAATTTCTACGTAAAAAATATAATTGTAAAAATTTTATACGTTGGGAAGTTCAAGGTTATTTTTTCATGTGTTTGATGTTTGCACATGCGTTAGATTTTTGATCGTGTTTTCAAGTTTGTTTATTTTATGTTGTTCTCTGGGGAGAAATTAAAAATAACTTTGTTATTTAATTTTGTTATTTAATTAAGTTGATCGGAAGTCATTAGAGGATGTTTAAATTCACTTAGCGGTCATATTCAGTGAATTCTTTTACCTCTGGTTGTAAATTATATTACACAGTCTTTATACTTTATAAAGATCAATTTTTTTTCTTTTTTTGATTTTTTTGTATTAAATTTTCATTTAAATTTTATATTGTGCTCATTATTTCTTATTCCTTTCACCGTGCATTTTTAATAAGTAACTTAAAGAAATATAATTATAACATTTATCAAGAAACTTTGATTGGCGCCTAAATAACTTTTTTATTTCCACGTTTTTCCGATTGGAACCCTGAGAAGAAAGTAGTCCAATTTTTGGAAATAAACCGACCGAGTATCCTAGTTGGGTAGATTAGTTGTGGATGGTGGTGCAGTAAATATAAAAACCACAATTCATAGCAATATGTATTAACTGTTATACTTCTCTTTTGCCTAGTTCTGGATAATATCTGTTGGGCATTCAATAAATTATTATTATTATTTCCTCCATTCACAAGAACATTCAATTTGTCCTTGGTTGCCAGTGTGATAACCCATCGGTTCGTGAGAACAAGATGGCTGGCATAACTATCATAATATTATTATTATTGTTGTTTATTATTTCTTATTTCCAGGTATTTTTCCGTAACCTAACTATGCAGCTCTCCTCCATATGGCATGCTTCATTCTTAGTAAGCAGATAATAGCACCTCCCACCATGTAGGGTGGGGGGTTCATTTTCACGGCCCATAGGGTCCGGCGCTTTAGTTGTTATGTTGACGAAGTGGGTTGAGATGAAGGTATCTCAACAACATCCTCGCCTGCGTTCTTTGTTTCTACTGAAGCATGCCATGTTTGTGTTTCATTTCCAACTTGCTGTTTCGGTCTTTGCTGGTTAATCCTACCTGGATCCTACTCCTCCGACCCACCACAGTATCCTTTTCATCCAGTGTTTGGAGCAAGTGTACCACATTGGGGCTGCTAACCCAACCCAACGGTTAGCTCAGGAACCCGTGGGATCGCTAGTTCCCAGTAACCTATCTCTAGGCTACCCTGTGCGGGTTTTATTATTATTATTATTATTATTATTATCTCACTTTAAAGGCATAGCTGGTTTCATTAACAGATATGAAACATTTTCATCGCAACTTATCTTTGACATGTGGGTAAAAATAAATTGTTAGGAGCTTGGGTAGCTCATTCTTAATACATATTGGCAAACGTGATTATGTTGGATTATGACTCTTTCGTTTGGTCGACTATTACGGATATTTTCAAGGATTTTAAACAAGCACACATTCAAAATTTACAGTGTTATAATAATTATCCAGGGATATAGTTACAACATTGCAACATACCTAATGGTCCCAATGAACCTAGCGACTATCGCCATGTTATGGTTTCTTCTCGTACATTTCTCAGAGCAATCTCATTATTGAAAACTTGTCTAACTGCTTCTTTTTTGCAAGACAATATGAACTTTTGTCAAATATTACGTTATAAACTAGATGAAGGGATTCGTGAGCAAAGAGTGGTTCGAAAGGCTCGGCTTAAATTGTCACGATCTTGTAGGTCCATATTAATCCAGGGAACATATACTTGCAGTTGTTAGGTTCTATTATTTGAAATATCTTATAACGTACATTTTATTCGAAGTGTCCAGAAATCAATGCCATGTTGTGAACATCGTGATCTAGCACAGATAGGCATTACGTTAAAATTCGGTCTGCACTAAACAAGTAAAATTTCGCACGAAGCAAAGCCTGTACGAAACTGCGTTATACGTTGGCCTCTCTGTGAAATAGGTCACCGTAAAAGCAAGTGTTTAATATTCTTTAAAAAAAACAACCGGTGAAGTGCATAAATTGTGGCGACAGCTATTAAGAGGAAAAAGAAGAAATTCCCCTGAGGTGGATTTACGAAAATATTCGCCGTATACAGATAAGTGGAAATGTATAATATTTTTCGCAATATGTATACCGCCTAATTTTGAGTAAACGCAACGAACCGAATATATGAATATTTTTCCCGCTTCGAATACAATTCCCCTAAATGGTGTAGGCGCGCCAACATCGATGTCATACATATAGCAAGCGCCAATTAAGTTGGCGCGAGGAGGGGGTTTAGCAACAGACTGTTTTGTGATTGGCTTAACATCGATGTCATACATATAGCAAGCGCCAATTAAGTTGGTGCGAGGAGGGGGTTTAGCAACAGACTGTTTTGTGATTGGCTTAACGCGTTCAGGGGATTTTTATTCGGAGCGGGAGAAATATTCGTACATTCAGGCCGTTGCGTTTGCTCAGAATCAGGCGGTATATCTATTATATATGTATACCGCCTGATTCTGAGCAAACGCAACGGCCTGAATACGAATATTTCTCCCGCTCCGAATAAAAATCTCCTGAACGCGTTAAGCCAATCACAAAACAGTCTGTTGCTAAACCCCCTCCTCGCACCAACTTAATTGGCGCTTGCTATATGTATGACATCGATGTTAAGCCAATCACAAAACAGTCTGTTGCTAAACCCCTTCCTCGCGCCAACTTAATTGGCGCTTGCTATATGTATGACATCGATGTTGACGCGGCTACAGCATTCAGGGGAATTGTATTCGAAGCGGGAGAAATATTCATACATTCGGATCGTTGCGTTTACTCAGAATTAGGCGGTATATAAGGCAGTATTCGTATGTGAGTCCGTTGTAGACTAAAAGACTACTGGACCGATTTACGTGCGGTTTTTTGCAAAATGATCCGCGGTCCGGAGAAGGTTTAAAGCTACTGTAGAAAGAATGTTAGGGGCCTAATAATATATCAATAGTAGCAGTACTATTATTTAATTGTAGATGGCGCCACTAGACAGTACTACTACTATTATACTGGTACAAATTCAGAACTTAAAAATAGACAAAAAAGTTTTTTAACATCATGGCTTTCTGAAGTTAACACACTGATATAAATAAACAGTTTTGATTTAATTGATTATATGGATGTCAATTTGTATTTAAAACAGAAAAATTACTAACCTTTATTGATGTGTATAAGTGTGTGTATGTGTCTTTCTTCAATGCAGAATCATCATGTCCTCTTCGGGCATCCCTTTTGCTTCTTTAATTTTATAATTTTCTATTATATAACACCTTTGTATCTTAAATTTGATAATTTGAAGGTACGTATGTCTTTTGTAAAAATTTAATTTTCGATTAATCTATGTAATAATTATAGAAACTTTCTTTTCGTATAAATCACTGGCTTCCATTTATTAATGCCTTAGTAATAGAACCGGAACATGTCCAGGTGCATCTAACTTAACATGAACGAAATTGTGAAGTATTGATAAAAATTTTTGCTTTCATTTTAATGTTATGATTTTGAAGATTGTTCTTTCATGCTGAGTAATGTGTATTGTGTCAACGTAATATAATGCAATATAATACAATGTATCAGGTTGATTTATAAATAACATTCGTCTTGTTTTGATTTCATTTATCACCAATAACTATTAGCGACTTCAGTATGGGGATGACTTGACAAAAAGTGAGACTAGACTATTAGCAGAATCTTTGAAACAGCCGAGAATTATATTATAATTATAATTTTTTTAATGGTGATTGGTAAAATTGACTAATTTCTAACATTTGATTTGAAAACTACTAGAATGTGAATAAAGTGTCTAAATGGAAAATCTTAAATTGCATAAATTCGAAATTCGTGATGTAATCCAACGTGCATGTTTAAAAAACTAAACACATCTGAAATTTTGGCTGATGTGTAACAAATTTTGACTGATAATACTTCTTTCAAGCCACAATTTGGCACTTTCGTTGTGCAATTTAAACGTGATGAAATGAAGATTAAAAGATTTTGTTCAACCGGAATCATCGAAAATTGCAATAACTGAGGAAGTGACAGATCAAATTAATAATATTGTATTGAACGATCCAGTAACTAACGTGGAAAATCAGGTCTAGGCATCGTGAGTATATCGACTGAAGGCATACATCTAATTTTAAATAAAGAATTGTGCATATCCAACCTATCAGTAAGATGTGTGTTGCAAATCTTGAATATTGTGATAAAAAAACGTGAAAGAATGCGAACATAAGAAGATTTAGAAAATTAATCGATTGAGATTTCAGATTGTGCTGCACCCATCTTATTCGCTAAAATCAAACTTTTTCTTGTTGGAAAGAAGTTTCGATTGGATGAAGAACTTATTATAACAACTGAGCGTTACCTTGAAGATCTTCAGAGAGATCTTTAGCATAGTTGGATCAATTGAAAAGGAATACGTTGGAAAATATTAAAAAACAAAATTATTTGTTTCATTTCCCTCTTTCTGTAGAATCATGCTCGCATATCTATCTAATGATTTTTTAATGCCTTTGATATAAAACTAAGTAACTTTTAATTTCTTGTTTGATCATCATTTGTAAAATATTTCCGGTGTAGCGTCCGAAGAGAATAATAAATATATGAGCACAAGATAGCACAGCTATAACTAGCAAGACGTCGATTAACGGTCGATTATGTAGAATTAATTTTTCTCGGTAATTACTAGTTATTTGGCGTGGGTTTGATTCCACTAGGGCTTACCTAGCGTTGACTTAATTTTTCTGTGTTATATTTCTCGAACAATATTTTTAACACTTCCATCATAGTGTTTGATCTATTGCTATACTTCTGCCATACACATTAGATATTTGTAGTCATAGTATGTCAGACATGCTTTTTCATATTTTAAACGGTCAAATTAAACACTTTCAACATGATGTCCTGATGTCCGTTATGTTGATGATGTCCTACAAACTACTTTACTACCTTATCTAGATGGCCGTCCACAAGTCCTTTTTCAGCAAGATAACGCACATTCCTATATTGCTAGTTGAACTATGGACTTTCTCCAAGAAGCAGGTGTTAATGTTTTGCCGTGACCACCCCGTTCACCGGATTTAAACACCATTGAATATGTATGGGATACCATGCGGAGGAGACTATCCACTTTGCACCATCCTCCACAGAATCTGGCGCAGTTAATTCACGAAACTCAAGTTACTTAGAACGAAGTACCACAAGCAGATATCGACCATCTCATTTTGCCGATGCCTAGACGTGTACAGGAGTGTACTCAGCTACGGGGACGCCAAACACATTATTAATTTTTTTTCGTCTGGATAATTTCTGTGATGTGGCGATGTGGTTCTTTTTTGTGAATGTGTCTGAAGATATCCTTTCTCCAGCAGGGGCGTACCGATGAGCCTGTAGAAAGGCGAAATACGTATCTACGTCTCTGGGGAGGGATATGTTCGGACACGTTCACAAAAATATTAATAGTGAACCTGTATTTGTGTTCTTCACACCAGATTTTTAATAATATTTTATATTATTAAAAATACCTTTGTATTAGGCAAATACTTATTAATGAACATTATTTATAATTCAACCTGATAATTAAACTGTTTATTTATACATAGTATCGTTTCAGTTTACCTGGCTGTTATCATCGATTGAAGATAAACTTTGAAGGAAAATTAATAAAAGTAGTATGTACATGTATCAAAAATAAATTGCAAATGTAAGCAAAAAAATTAATTTTAAAAACGTATACAAATCGAATTGACCTGAAAAGTAGTATTGACAAACTGCATAAAATGCCTCAATTTTTGATTAAGATATGTTAGTAACGAGGAAACTTAAGGACAATTATTGGACATATATTCCTTAAATAACACAGTATTGCATTAATTGAGTTTTAAAAAGAAAATTGAATAACAATTTATAAAAGAAATAATTGCATAGTAATAATTCGTGTTCATAATTACATTAGCGGTAGTTTTTGATATACCTTTATTTACTGTTATAATTTAATTATTTAAAATAGAAACTAAATTAATTTACTAAACGAGTAATTAGCAATTTTATTATGTTAATAATAAATAATCTAATCTATTAATAGAATCATACCTGATCTAGTTCCGCTTATGGTTTGTAAACCAAATAAGTGTTGATTTATAATGCGTGTAGCGGACGCTAAAGGCCGTGATGATATGAATGACGTCTTCTTAGATGCCTTCTTTGCCTCTAAACTCTCTTGGGAATCCCTTTCAAATGCATCACCGAATCTCGTTCGTGGACGACTAAACTGTAAAATTGAATAACAACAATAAACAAAATGTTCAAAGTTTTTTAATTATTTTTAAACAATAAACGATATAGAAGAGGCGTCTCCACCATATTTGATAGATAATTTTTAATTAATATGAACTTAAAAATATTTTAATATATATTTCTTAGTAGCTGACTTTCTTAAATTTTATTCCTATTTGATTTCATGAATGCATTAAGTATTTTTTGAATCCGCTTTGCTCTTCTATTGGTTTTAGTTACAGATACAGCGTGTGTTTAAAATGCAGTTTATTATATTGCTATGATAAAAACAACTCTACATCTTTATTATGTATAGTTTTTCAATATTTCAACTACTCATTATTTTGTACAAATAATATTCCAAAATATAAGAGTCGTGACTTGCCTGCAAATCGTTTGGTTATTATTTGTTGATGCTTTAAAGTTTAGAATATAGTTTCATCATTTATTGTATAGATTCACTTCAAAAAAATTATTTTTTCTATTTTGTATTCGCAATGAACTCATAAAACCCAAAACGGTATTGAAAGGAGTGTCATTTCGATACGCGTCTTTTCATTTTTTGATGATGGCATTATTCAAATTCAGAAATAATAGTTATTTATGGTATTAGTGTGTTATATATCAAATAACACACGAGAGAAAAGAGTTACTTTTCTCAAGTGTGTTATGGTGTATAACTCACGAGTGCCATACAAAATTTTATCCAATACCTCTTAATAACGCTTTAAATATGCATTTTTGAATGCAACGACTTAACATTTCAAAGTGACAAATTCCTATTATAAAAATTTATAAAGTAGGTAAGTGTGCAGTTACTATGGTGAATACATATTTAAAAAAGGTATATAACCCCTTACCACAATTATTAGTCGTATCCTAAATACGTATTTCGACAACTAAGTTGTCATCATCAGTAGGTAAAAACAACTAATTAAAAGTCGCACATGGGGCACAGTTAAACAAGAGAAACGCTTCCGCACAACTATTATACACTGCAACCCTGTATAGACTAAATTTAACAAGTCAATCTAAAACTACGAGAAACTTGGAAAAGGTCTAAACATATGTTAAATTGTCGGACAAAGGAACGGCAGACATCCTCTCTAAGGGGGGCGGCACTTCGATTTTTAAAAACTCCGATGACCCACTATTAAACTTAGATAAACCACCTTTTATTTTCACAAAACAATAGTATATTTAAACGTATTATTTCGAGTACATGTATAGTAAAAATATCTATTTTGGGTAGGGGTGTAAAAATATTTCCAATTACAAATGGTTAAAAAAAGTGCTAAAATCGGAAAGTATGGTCGTATATTGTAAAAACTGTACTCTATTGAAAATTCTAAGAAGGGCAAAATTTTGAAGGAACCGTTACATATGAAAAAACAAGACATCTGACTGTGTTGACTTATATTAAATAACAATCAAGTAACGTGAAAAGGTTCTATGAATTATTAGATATTGTTGGTATATAATTTAAAAGTTAATTATAAATAGGTGACATGTCATTGTTAAGGAGGTAATTTTTGTGTTTTTTCATATGTATGGCTTCTCACATGTCTAAATTTCTGCTGTTACCCCCCCACCCATTTATGTTAATAAAAATGTGAATAAACAGCTTAACGGTATAGGTGATTTATCGCTATTCAAGGAGGTATGTTTATTTTTCGCGATAAATATACTTTCATAAGCATCTAGTTCGTGGGGTTTATTAATTCCTTTGATTATTTCTATGTCAAAGCCATTGTATGTCGCAATATCTTTAATGAAATCTAGTTCTGTTTCATATCTCTCTTTTGTTAACGGAAGATTTTGTAACCGATTGACTAAGAAGTTAAAGGAAGCTGTCTTATGTTGATAACTATGATTAAAATCCGCGGTGATGAATCTGTTGACATTGGTTTCTTTCCGGAAAATATCGATTTCTATTTTATGTTTATTTCTAATCAGTAAAGTATCTAAAAATGGTATCTTGCCATATTGTTCCTTTTCCACTGTAAATTTAATAGTCGGAAATTTCAAATTTAATTGTTTAACAAACATGTCTAATTCGCTTATCCGTGTGTCAAAAATCGCGAGAATGTCATCTACATACCTAATCCAGACTCTAGGGAAATATTTAGCGTTGTTTTGAATTCTACTTCAAATTGACTCATGAATAAATTGGCTATGAAAGGAGATAGGCAGTTACCCATTGTTGTGCCTTGTTTCTGTTCATAAAATTTTTCTCCTACTTGGAAACAATTTTGCGTCATGCACAGTGTTGTTAATCTCATGTATTCTTTTATTTTTGAAGGTTCAATGTTATTCTTGTGGAGCAAGCTTTCTAAATATTTCATAGTCTCTGGAATAGGTACCGAGGGGAATAACGACGTCACGTCGAATGAAACTAAAATTTCCCCGGTTTCCAGTTCACAATCTTTAATTAATTTGACAAATTCTAAAGAATTACTGACTGACAAATTTTCTGGTTTAACGGGTAGGTTTTTAAATTCATTCACTAACCATTTGGAAATCAAATAAGTCGGTGAGTTAATACCTGAAACTATAGGTCTCATCGAGTTACCTGGTTTATGTATCTTCGGTAAACAATACATTCTTGGTACTACAGGATTACTAACATTCAATTTATACTTTTGGGTAGAAGTTATTAAAATTGGACATTTCTTAATTGCGTCTTTTGTGTCACTAATCATTCTAGGTAACGGATTTCTCTTGATTTCTACATACGGACCTTCGGCAATTAAATTTTTGACTCTTTGAAAATAGTCGGTTTTGTCCATAATTACTAACTTGTTCCCTTTATCTGCTTTTAGGTAAAAGCAGTCCTTCGATCTAAGAGTTTTAATGATATTCCATTCTTTATTGACCGACTTCTGTTTGTGCTGCTGCAAATTCTTATCGATTTGGGTTTTACAAGCTTCTCAAATAAAGTTTTTTGGCCCTTGTTCAAAATATTTAATCGAAGTTTCGATGCTTGCAATCACCTGTTCCATAGGAATCTGACGGCTTGGCAAACAGTATTTTAACCCTTTGTTTAACAAGTCTATTTCTAAATCACTAAAATTCTCGAATCATTGATTGATCACTAGTGTTTCTTTTATAGGAATTCTATTAGTATCCTTTTTAGGTGGACATAACTTTCTGAATTTCTTATTAAGTTTTAAACATTTCTTTTTTAATTTATGGTCTTTAATTTCTGTAATTTTCCTATAAAAGTTACACCAATCTTCGAATTCATTATTATTCATGCTTTTAGTTAATTTTAAATGTAAATTATATAGTTCTAATTCTAATTTACTACGTTTACTGTACAGATATTTAATTTCTAGGTTCAACCATTTCATTTTTGCATATGAAATGACCTTATCGTTATTTCTACAATTAGTCGTTACATTTACGTTCATGAATTTAGGAAAAACATTGTTAATTTTACACCGTTTCAGAAAATTGATATCTGTACTTATAAGTTTAATTTTAATATATAACTTATGAAATCTATTGAACTCCTTTGACCGGGAAGTCATTGTGAAAATTCTTTCAATGGAGACTGTGGTTAAATAAAAATTTAAAAAAGGTATATAACCCCTTACCACAATTATTAGTAGTATCCTAAATACGTATTTCGACAACTAAGTTGTCATCATCAGTAGGTAAAAACTACTAATTAAAAGTCGCACATGGGGCACAGTTAAACAAGAGAAACGCTTCCGCACAACTATTATACACTGCAACCCTGTATAGACTAAATTTAACAAGTCAATCTAAAACTACGAGACAAACGCGTACCTACTTTTGGAAAAGGTCTAAACATATGTTAAATTGTCGGACAAAGGAACGGCAGACATCCTCTCTAAGGGGGGCGGCACTTCGATTTTTAAAAACTCCGATGACCTACTATTAAACTTAGATAAACCACCTTTTATTTTCACAAAACAATAGTATATTTAAACGTATTATTTCGAGTACATGTATAGTAAAAATATCTATTTTGGGTAGGGGTGTAAAAATATTTCGAATTACAAATGGTTAAAAAAAGTGCTAAAATCGGAAAGTATGGTCGTATATTGTAAAAACTGTACTCTATTGAAAATTCTAAGAAGGACAAAATTTTGAAGGAACCGTTACATATGAAAAAACAAGACATCTGACTGTGTTGACTTATATGTGTATGAATACATATAATAATATCAACAACAATGTCAAAATATTCCGAAAATGGAAAAATTAGAATTTGCTTATATGCCCGACAATGCTCAAGCCGCAAGTTGTGCTCTAATACCAAACAAATTAAAGGACTTATGTAATAGAAAGCTCGCTAAGTTTGAAGAGTGGAAAGAAAGTTGAGGAGTAATTAGAATAAATGAAAATATCATTCTGAGCTATTTCTACAATTGAAGAGTGGAAGTACCAAAGGCACTAAGTGCCATATTCATAATTCGGAGATAATTAAGAGAACAACTTTAGAAAGGAAATTTTTTTTATTTTTTCTATTATAAACATTTTAAAACGATTCCTAGCATCTAGAAATACAATATGATCATTTATATTTACCCTCTGGCAAGCCATGAAATTATTTCTTGAAAATATCGTGTTGGTAGTGACAAATAAAATACATCTGTCATTATGTGTATGTTCTGATAAATAAAACTCATCTGTCATTAATGTATTTATTTATTGACACTTAAAAATGTTTACAATAAATCATAAAGTTTTTCTAATCGAATCATACTTTAGGAATGGTGTAAAATTAGAAAATGGAGAATGGTCGTACTCCTTGCAGCCTTGTATAGAAGAATTTCGGGCAGAATTTCCAAATTTTCCAACAACATATGACAGTTTGCGGCAATTAATTCAAAAGTCAGTGGTTAAATTCCGTGAAACAGGGTCTGTGTCTCGAAAACCAGGTGCTGGTAGACCACTAAAGCGGACAGTTGAAAATATAGCAGATGTTGAGGGACGAATAAATCAATCACCTAAGAAATCGATTCCTAAGCTTTCACAACAAACACAACTGTCATATGGGACCTGCCAGAGAATCCTTAAAAAAGACTTACAAAAATTTCCATACAAATTTCATTGCGTGCAAGAGCTTTTACCAATCGATCATGTAACCAGAGTTAATTACTGTCAGTGGTTCTTAGGTACGATTAATAACGATGACGTTCTTGACAAATCCTTCTGGCCCGATGAAGCATGGTTTCATTTATCAGGATATATAAATAAACAAACAATGCGCATCTGGTCTAGTGTAAATCCACATGAAATTCTTGAAACACCCTTGCATTCACAAAAAATAGGCGCTTGCCTTGCTGTTTCTCGTAGACGGATTATTTGTCCAACATTCTTTAATAATAAGATAAATGCAGAACGATATCGTAATAATTTATTGCTACCATTTGTAAATCAATTACATGATGATGAGCTCCGCGAGGGATATTTCCAGCAAGATAATGCAACAGCCCATAAGACAAGAGAAACGATGGAATTATTGCATGAATTCTTTGATAATCGAATAGTAGACTTTCCACCACGATCTCCGGATTTAACAATTATGGACTATTTCATTTATCCACATCTAAAAAATAGAGTATTTACGAATCGTCCACATACAATTGAAGAACTTACTAATGCTATCCGAAATGTCTGTGAGGAAATTACACCACATAATTTAAGGAATGCCTTCAATAATATGAGACGAAGAGTTGCGCTATGCATAGAAAATGAAGGAGCTCACGTTGAATATTTATTGTAGCTGTTTTTATTATTAAACTTTTTATTTTTTCAACTGAAACGTTTGTATGTAATTATTTGTCAAAATGACAAAACCTAATCTGTCATCAGTATAAAATAACCTATATCACACACACGCTGCAAAATAAGTTAACTTAAATTATGGTACCAACTTAAGTTTAAAAAAGAAAAATGTTCTTCTAGAGGGTAGAAATATATGATCATATGGTAGTAACTGGTAGAACACAAACTTAATGTTTCTATCAAAAAAATAAAATATTGAAGTTTGTTTAGAACTAAAACTCAAAGAGCATAAGTGCTAAACTATGATTCCTACAAAGGTTATAAGCAAGAACCAAAATTTTGTCTTAAGTACCTTACAACCTAAAGGTTATAAGTACTAATTAAAGGTGAGTTGAGCTGCTGCTTGGCTCCAAGCTTTCTTCGTCTAAATTAAGAAGTTCTATATAAAATATTTTGTGTTCAGGATTTTCCAGGTAAGGAATCATGGACGATAGAGATTTTTTTTTATTAGCGGTAATCTTATTCTGTGGTGGTAAAGTTTTTATTTCTGCTGATCTTAGATCTTCCGTGGTTTTTCCTTTCTTCAATACATTGATTTTTTCCAGGCTTCTAACTCGGAGAAAGCTTCATTTATATGAAGTACATAGTGTTGGATTTTTATAATCAATCTTTATTCTTACTGCCTTACTGATATTTAAGGATTTAGTGTTGAGAAATGTGTCAGCAGCTACTTTTATATCCCAAAATCCGTTTACAGACATGTCAATAACTTCGAATGGCGGATCATATTTTGCGGAAGTTATTACATTCTGCAAATCATTTGGCACCATTGCCTTCATAACACGCTTTCTTTTTTCGATGAGAGCGAAGTCTCGGTCACAAGCCATACAACTGTGACCACTTATTAGAAAGTTATACTCTATTGTCTCAAAAACTTTATGAAGAGCAAGGAAGACTAAAACAAACAAATATTACCATTCTGTTCTTGTTCTGCCCCGCACAGTTGTCACTCCATAGTAGCAAATGTTTTTTTTGGTGTGACACCGGAATTTAAAAGTTTGAGGAGGGTAGATGCTACCTCATTGCCTCCACGTCCACGAACACCTTCATGCCACATACACATAAAAGCATGGTTAGAGTCCGACAAATGTATTCCCAGTTTGTAACAAGATAGTTGAGACAGATAAAACATATCTGAATGTGTCAACGTAGGAACAAATAAAACTTGTTGGAGATCAAACGAAATGCAGCATTTGTCACTACCAGGAAGTTGTGAATTTGCGGTTTGGTTCTTCATATATTTCAGACTTTGTTGTACTTTTCGGTGGTGAAGGTTGAGTTGTTGTTTCGCACTGCAGCCAGCACTAGAAGTTTGCTTTGCCTCACAATTTAACCTATCGCTGGTATGACATGTATCGACTCTAGGACGATGAAAGCTTAGATTCGGGAAATCCTTCTTAAACACACCTCTATAAAACTTATAACTTACAGAAGATTCTTTGTTTTTCGCCAAAAGTGCTTTATAAAGTCGATGAATATTTAAATCAGGACTGAGATATTGCTTTTCTGATTTTGCACGTGAATAGTGTGAAACATCTCTAGGGATGGAGTTTATATGTTGATGGATCAGTTGGCGGTCGTTTTCCGTGAACTTTCTTGGCTTATTGTTAGAACGCCTATCAGTAAATGTGGTATCTCCCATTTTTTTCTTATTTATTAAACCAACCAAACGCTTCTGAGTACAATCAAAAACATTCATAAATGTCTTTCAGCATACATGCACAAAATTTCCATCTTGATCTGGAAGTGTGTAGGATATGGAAATTTGCCTTTTGCTATCTGCGGCAGTTTCATAATTTCCATGGTGACGTCTTTTTATTCTCACTAAATTTATTAGGCCCATCAGATACGTCCCTTGCGTTTTGTAGTTTTCAGCATAAAATCTCTCAAATAGTTGAAGCTTTCGTTTGTACGTTATTTTTTTGCAGTCAAAATAACACTTACACGACTCCTGAAAGAGATACGCAAATATTTAGGTGCAGGTCAATAAAATATTTTTACATTTACGTTTATCACTCACCGTCCGTTTAACTTTACAGCAAACCTAAATACGCCGCCCGTTCAACGGACGAGGAGTCACTATCTATTTGCATAATAATCTTAAACTATCGCCATAACCTAAAATTTCTTACCTCTTGATTAGGTGGATTTTCGGACGAATTTCTCTCTTCTTCCTATTAACATATGCCTTCCCAGCATTCTTTTTCATTCTCTGTTGTTCTATAAACCTTCCTTTAGTCTTTTCTTGCACAACTTCCATGTTTACACTGCAATTTCTTGTCCAATAAACGTTTAAGAACAAAGAAGCACGCTTACACATTCAACCCGATTTTGGAACTTATACCCTTTCAAAATAAAAACTTCCAGGACATAGTGCTGAGCGCCATCTAGTTTTACTTTACTAAAGCTTAGAAATAAAATTACACTTATACCAGTTATACTTATAAACCCTTGCTCGTACATTGGCGATGGTGTGATGTGGGCCGTTGGGTAGCCGCACGGGATAACAGGTAGGGCGACTTATGGTAAAGTAAGACACTCACGAAGTTTGGGTAACATCGTATAATTAATATTTAACACTTAGAACTGGATAACGATTATATACATTATGATATACTTATCATTAATATTATTACTGTCTATCAAAAGAGAGTATGAAAGAGGACATGATTCTGATTAAGAATCCGACTCTTGATTAAGACTGAATATGTGAATGTGAAGTCTGTCCCTTGCATTACTCTCGTTATATATACATCAGATCATCCTCGTACTACTTAGGGAATATTATACAAACCCTGACATGTAGTTTGTGTTTGCAAACAACTCGCGTTAGCGAGGACGTATTTGTAACACACGTTACACTTGCGTTACGGGAACGAGGCTGTGACCTGATTGAGATTGTTTGCATACACACAAACTGCATTGCGTTATCACACCACCCTTCCTGGGGTTAAGAAAAATAACGCTGAGGTGTTTGTTTTTCTTACGTTAAAATCTATACCTTTCTTATTCTTGTAGTACGGTGAACACTAAAAATATGACATATACTATTAACCTTAAAAATAGTTGCTTATTTATTACATGTATACAAGTTCCTTATTTCCTACTAACATATTTACACTTATTTTAACAATTGTACTAACTGACATATTTGTATTTGTTTTTAGGCGTGATGATGCTTAAGGCGGTTTTTGTGTATTTCGGTGTCTTTACCGTTTATGCAAACTGTTATGTTTGGCGGCTTGTCTGTTTCAGTTACTATAAAGGGGCCGTTATACAGTGACTCAAGTTTATTCCCTGCTTCGTTTTTTAATAAAACTTGATCGCCGTCACAAAAGTGTGTGGGCCTGCGATTCCTATTTAACTTTTCTTGCCTCTTAACTTTCGATAGGATCAAATTATGTTTCGCATCGTGCAGGGCTGTCTGGAGTCTGTATTTCATTTCTGCGGCGTAATTTTCAAAATTGAATAGCGGCTCTATCGCGTTCGTTATTGATGAAGGTAGGGGATTGTGTTTACCGAAAACTAACTCATGCGGTGTATATTTGGTTTCAGTATGCACTGTGTTATTAAACGCAAAGCACCAATAAGGTATCCAAGTCGACCAATTGTCTTTATGGTTATCTAATTGGATTCGTAGATACGCTCCGAGATTCTTATGTGTATTCTCTAATGCGCCTAACGTTTCGTGGTGGTAAGCAGTTGATCTCAATTGCTGTATTCCTAACAGTGAGCAAGTTTCCTTGAAAACTGCAGCCATAAACTCTGTTCCTTGGTCGGAAGCTATCTGTTCGGGAATAGCGTATCTTAATATAAAATTCTCGACCAGGGCTCTGGCTACTGTGTGTGGCAGCTTCTTTGCTTTGAATAGGATATGCTTCCACGAATTTAGTTAGTTCGCATTGGAGTGTCAAGATGTACTTGTTCTCCTCGTGGTCTTGGTTTAATGGACCTACTAGATCTACAAAAATTTTTTGGAAAGCGTATGACGATGTGGTCGTTACCTTGATTGGTTCTTTGTTTGGTATTGAGTGCTTGTGTTTTTGGCAATCACTACACCGTTTCACGAATGATTCGATGTCGTGCTTTAGTTTTGGCCAATAATAAAACCTTTTGATCTGGTTAAATGTTCGGTTTACTCCTCCGTGTCCTCCTGTACGTAGCATATGATAATCGTTGATGATTAGTTGCTGTGTTTCGTAGTCTTCAATCCTTACTACTCCTCCTATTACGTTTATCTTTAAATCGTTTGGCTCTCTCTTCTTCCATGGAATAAAATTTCTCAGGAAGTCGCTGTTCCTGGAATTGTCTTTGACTATACATATTTCCTGTATGTCGTGTCCTGCGCAAGCGCATGTACTGCTGAGGACTTATTGTAGCTACAGTCTCCTTCATAAAAATTGTGAGAGCATCTTCGTCGTATAGGAATATTTCCTTGGAACGCATGCTTGTTCCGTTACGACGTTGGAGGGAATTGAAGCTTGCCTTGTCTATCACTCGAAGTTCAATAGATCCCGCTGGCCTTTTCAACAGTTCCACAACCCCGGGGTGATCTGCCCTGGAGCCGGTGGAATCTGTGACTGCTGGTTTCGTAATGGTGCAATCGGCAGCTGTCTGTCTTGACTGGGCCCTAGTCGTAACAAAAACGCTGTCATTAATCCCATTACTAACCTTCTTCAAGTCGTTGGAATCTATCTCTATCCGTGATAAGGCGTCTGCAACTACGTTCTCTGAACCCTTAACGTAATTGATGATAAAATCGTATTCTTCTAACACTAATCTGAATTTCGTAAGACGGCTAGACGGGTTGGTCATTCCAAACAAATATACTAATGGCCTATGATCTGTGAAGATCTTGAATTTTCGACCATATAAGTAAGGCCTGAAATGCTTCACTGCCCAAACCACGGCTAATAACTCTTTTTCAATTGTGCAGTAGTTCCTTTCCGCTTTGTTTAGGGATCGACTGGCATAAGCGATTGGCCTGTCGTTGCCGTTGGATAGCACTGCACCAATTGAGTAGCCGGATGCGTCTGTTTTTAGAGTAAACATGTTATCTGCATCGAAATCTGGATATTGCAAAACTGGTGGTGTCTGTAGGGCTAGCTTGAGCTTTTCAAATGCCTTTTGTTCCACATCGGACCATGTAAAAATCACATTTTTCCTTGTAAGGTTGTTCAAGGGATTCACGATGTTGGCAAAATTTGGAATGAAACGTCTATAATAGTTGGCGAATGCGACAAATCGTTTTACGTCTTTTGCGTTCTTAGGAACCGTGTATTCCATTAAGGCTTTTACGTTGGAAGGGTCAGGTGAGACTCCTTCCGCCGAAATGACGTGTCCCAAATATAAAATTTCCTTTCGTAAAAAATCGCATTTGCCTGGGTTAAGTTTAAGATTAACCTTTCTTAGCCGTTCCAGTACTCTAACTAAATTCAGATTGTGTTGTCGGAGATTGTTGCCGAAAACTATGAGATCGTCAAGATATATGAAACATTGTTCATAATTAAGTCCTGACATTGCTATTGTCATGGCTCTGGAAAAAGCGCTACTACTCGTTTTTAGTCCCATTGGAAGTCGACACATTTGATATTGGTCTTTGCCGGTAGTAAATGCTGTGTAGGGACGGCTTTTGGGCTCTAATTCTATCTGGTGATAGCCTTGTGCCAAATCTAAATGAGAAAAACAGACTGCGCCTGAAAGCGAGTCTAAGATCTCGTTGATTGATGGCAGTGGGAATTTGTCATCGACTATCTGCTTATTTAACAAGCGGTAGTCGATCACTATCCTCCACTTCCGGTTTCCGTCCTTATCCTTTTTCTGGGGAACTAATAATAATGGGGATGACCACGGTGACTTTGCCTTTTCTATAATGCCATCGGACAAAAGTTTCTCTACTTGTCTGTCGATCTCATGTTTCTGGGAATGTGGCAATCGATAGGGTTTAGAATATATCGGATTTATCTGCGGGTTAACCTGTATGTCTCCCCTGTATATGTTCGTGTGCGTAAGCTTATCTGAATCAAGGAAAAACACGTCGCAATACTTAGCGATAATTTTTTGCATCGTAATGTTTTCTTCTTTGTTTAGATGTGAGGTGTTTACTGTTTGTAAAACTTTGTCGACGCGTTCGACTGATTTAGTGTCATTACACCTGAAACTGCAGACGTTGTATTTATCAAGGTCTGTTACCGTAGGAGCAAAGTTCTTCAATGTCGCGTCGCTATCTCTTGTATTCAGTATTCTTACGGGCACTAATCCATTTTTCGGGGTGACAACAGAGCCTGCTATAAATATACCTGGGGCAGCTTCCTTCTGGGAAACTACACAATCGCTACACGTACTTACTTTAAAATATTTGATTATTTCACAACGAGGCGGAATATTAACAACCGTGTTTTCGTCGGAATGCATTGGTAATGTAATTTGCTGACCTTCAATTGAAAACGTAATATTATATTTCTCGTAGTCTATAACGGTGTTGTATTTAGCAAGCATGTCAGAACCGATGATACCTATAAATTTGTTACTGTTTACATTGTCTAGCACTGCAAATTTGTGCCTGACCTTGGCCTCGCCTAGGTTTAGCGTAATGAAAGCGGATCCGTTTGTTTGTGTTTCGCCGTTGATGCCGATTATGTTTACCTTCTGTGTTTTATCAACAATTATGTTTGTATAAATAGAATTTAAAAATATAACACTTATCGAAGCACCTGTGTCAACTAGAAATAGATTGTCTTTATTATTGAAATATGAATTAATATATGTTAAACCGCCGAGGTTAAAAAAATGTTGACTGGAATCTGTTTTTAGTTGACTACTCTTCGAAAAAATTGATTATCTTTATTATCGTCGCGCTGAGTCGTGTTTGATGATACAGCGAATACTCTGTCGCGGCTATCGCGTTTGTCGCGCCTTACAAATTTCTTTCTATAATTTTGATTATAATTGCTATGTGTATTGTCATGTTGAAAATTTCTTCGTCTATTCTCGTTGTTAGTGTGTCTATATCTTCGATACCGATTGTCTTTGGCTTGTGCATGATTAAACGTAGTTTTTGAATTATTACACGTAGCTTTTCTTGAGAAATGATAAATTGTATCCTCAATATCACTCTTATTACTAACATTGTCTTTCCTTAAATTACTAAAAAATACCTTTACTTCTTCGTATATCTGTGTGAATTGGTCGGGGGCGGACATGGGTGTTAGACTAAACCTTCTCCTGGCTTCGGTGGAACTCCAGTTGAACCTGAGCGGAGAGGGCCTTCGTCATCCTCTTGTTCACGTGCCGGTATACACCGTAGCAGCAGCAGGACGTTAATATTACCATAACTCCCACGAATGCCACTACGCCGAGGATGTCGATGGTGTCTACGTTGTTTTTTTATGTTGGCGTCATTGCCAGCGATGATTACCTCTTCCTTCGTCGCGTAATTGCCCATTTCTTGATTTTGACCGGCTACACTGTAGGTTTTTCCTTCCTTGGTCCGTTCCGGCTTCCTACATGTTCCCTGCAGTCTTACTTGACTGGCAGAATGGTCCTGAGCCGTAGGTAGGCAGAATCGCCATGTGATGTGGGCCGTTGGGTAGCCGCACGGGATAACAGGTAGGGCGACTTATGGTAAAGTAAGACACTCACGAAGTTTGGGTAACATCGTATAATTAATATTTAACACTTAGAACTGGATAACGATTATATACATTATGATATACTTATCATTAATATTATTACTGCCTATCAAAAGAGAGTATGAAAGAGGACATGATTCTGATTAAGAATCCGACTCTTGATTAAGACTGAATATGTGAATGTGAATGTCTGTCCCTTGCATTACTCTCGTTATATATACATCAGATCATCCTCGTACTACTTAGGGAATATTATACAAACCCTGACATGTAGTTTGTGTTTGCAAACAACTCGCGTTAGCGAGGACGTATTTGTAACACACGTTACACTTGCGTTACGGGAACGAGGCTGTGACCTGATTGAGATTGTTTGAATACACACAAACTGCATTGCGTTATCACAATGGGACTTACAACCTTTTTAAGTAAATATCTACAAAACTCAGATTTTGGCACTTAGTGCCTTTGGTACTTCCACTATTCAATTATAGAAAAAGCTTAGCACCTTCTTCACTATGGACGAGGTATTCCATGCTTAAAAGCGTATTGAAAATATATAAAAATATTGATATATCAAAATGTGGAAAAATGATTTCTTATTCAAAAATAGAGAGTAGATCTCACAATGCCAAAAACGCAAGAATTTTAGAAAGAGAACATGTAGGCATTTCCTACGCGACGCACATAACCATCAGTAGCTGATGAAGGTATTTCAATTTTATTGTCTTTATCCAAAGTATTTACTTATTTCCACCATTAGGTCGCATTAATAATGGGAATATCAGGAGCTTGCCGCTGTGATGAGATAGCTAAGTTGAGAATTACTGATAACTCAAGAAGTTTTGTTATTATTAAAGAAGGATTTTCAGTAAACTCTTTGAATGTTTACAGAAAATACGTTTCTCTGAGACCGAAAAATGTCCCACATTATAGATTACTTCTTTATTATAAGAATGGTAAATACAGTAGTCAACCCGTAGGAAGAATCAACATTATATCGAAAATACCTCAGTTTGTTGTATCCTTCTTGTATTTACCTGAAGCACAATCATATACAGTACAAAAATGAGACGTTCCTCAGCAACATTGTTGGCAAATGCAGGGACCGATATTACAACAGTAAAACGTCATGATACTTGGAAGTCCTCTACCGTCGCTGAGGGCTATATTCAAGATTCAGTTTCGAATAAAGTAGAAATAGCGACAAGAATAAAAGGTTCGAATAAGACATCGACATCAACTTTGCCGAAATACCTGAATCAATTCCTCTAGATGATACTAAAACTACACATAATATAAATATAAATTCCAAAGGCCAAAATCATGTTAATAACAAATCCATATCCTTAGACTTTAAGATTAATATCAATATATAGTTGTACGAAATAAATAAAGATAATAAGTGTCAGGTGATGGTTGTTTTCATTAATTGTAATTTAATTATTCCTTGTATGTGCATTATTTCTTAGTTTGATATTTGAAAATGACATACGATAATATTCGTAAAATTTGACGCAGTTCGTATTCATAGTAATAAGGAAAGTATTTCTATAACACACTAGTGGGTTATGTTATTAGTTATTAGTTATTAGACTTATTAGTTATTAGTAGAGCTGAGGATGTTTGCGGTATAACCATGGTTATATCATGTAACCATAGTAAATTACTATGGTTACATGATATAACCATGGTTATACCGCAAACATCCTCAGCTCTAGTTATTAGTATATTAAACAACAAGTATAGAAAAGCAATGTTTTACTGAACGAATATAGCGTTTGAGTACGAGCAAGCGGAGCGAGCGAGTAACTTAAAGCTGTATGAGTTTAGTAAAACTGCTTTTCTTACGAGTTTGTTTACACTATTTTTTCGCATTTTGCAAGAATAAGCATTATAAACTTAAATATTTAAAATGTTATAGTAGGTATTTTTACAGGATTTCCGTAATCTGATTCGGCTATGTTTATTTACATAGTAACGACACAGTAACAGTAAACAAACTTCATTTTTTGTAAGTCGATTTGAGTTTTAGTTAAAAATGGTCTTGCTACTAAACATACTTTAGAACATTATTCTAAAGATATTTTAAATGCCGCTCGAGAAGCGTCTTCGGGTTTATTTCCTTTGAAATCAAAAGAAAAATACGAGAAGACATATGAAATATTTTGTAATTGGAAGATAACAAAAAAAGGCACTAATAATTGATGAAAGTGTAATGCTAGCGTATTTTTTTGAGAAGGTAAGCTATTTGTTTCTATATATTTTAGTGTTATTCATACAATGTCTTTCATTATTTTAGGCAAAAGTCCTTAAGGCATCCAGTTTGTGGTCTACATATTCAATGTTGAAAAGTACTATACAAATTAACGATAATATAGATATATCACAATATAAACAACTAACTGCATTCTTGAAACGTCAAAATGACGGGTACAAAC
This sequence comes from Melolontha melolontha, assembly GCA_935421215.2. Classification (NCBI taxonomy): domain Eukaryota; kingdom Metazoa; phylum Arthropoda; class Insecta; order Coleoptera; family Scarabaeidae; genus Melolontha; species Melolontha melolontha. The sequence goes on from OW285235.1 coordinate 93,538,095, forward strand.
CAAAGAAGTCAAAAGTGTTGACTATGGGAGACGTTATGAAATTTTTGAAAGAGGCTTCAGATGACAAATTTCTATTCTGTCAAACTGAGTTTTATTGACATGACATTACTATGTAGTAAAGTGACGTATCTATGTTGTAAAGTGCCACTTTAATAAACGATTTTGATTGTAGTAAAGTAGCACATTACTTGTCAAAATGCGAAAAAGATTATAAATAACTAATGGAGTTATTGGCTACTTTACATATTCAAAATTACCATAGTTATAGCTTCATAACATTGAGGTATTGGATAATAGTTATTTATTGTACAAGTGTGTTATGTTACAAGTAAGTCACGCGAGAAAATGTTTAGCTCACGAGTCCGCTAGGACGAGTGAGCTACTTTTCTCAAGTGACTTATTTGTAATTAACACACGTGTGCAATACAAAACTTTATCCAACACCTCTTAAGATCCGTTCAAAATGGCTTTTAATATTTTATAAATTTGACGTTCCATGTCAAATTTAAATTATAAATTTGACGTTCCATGTCAAATTTAAATTATAAACGACTAATGAAAAAAGGTCAATTACAGTAATGCAGTTACTATGGAGAATAAATAATGCAAATCAACAAGCAAACAAAATTAGTGATTGATTAATAACTGCAGTTAAAAGTTGATGGTAATGGAAGAGTTGCAAGAGGCTGCTTTCATTCCGCTAGAAGTTAAGAAAGAAGCTCAAGCAGCATGTTATAAATTACTGCCAAAAAAATCGAAGGATAATTACGACAAAGAATTTCGTCATTTTGAAGAACGGAGAAAACAGCAAAGTATCACTGGAATTAACGAAGAAGTTATGCTAGCGTATTTCCATATTTATAGAAGGAAAATAGCACCTTCTTCATTGTGGACGAAGTTTTCCATGTTAAGAAGTACTTTGAAAGTGTATATGAATAGTGACATATCGAAATACGGAAAACTGATTTCCTATTTGAAGAGTGAGGCAAGAACCCACAAGTCCAAAAAGGCGAAAATCTTGGAGAGGCTACATATAGAGAAGTTTCTGAATGAGGCTCCTAACAATAAATATTTGATGATGAAGGTATTATTTATTTTCTTATATTTAATTCAAAGTATTTATTCATTATTCGTTCGTGTATTCTATGGAGGTTGCCTTAATAATGAGTATATCAGGTGTGTCGTTGTGATGAAATGACTAAGCTGAAAGTTGACGATATAGAAGATGAAGGAGGATACTTGTATGTTTCGATACCTGACAGAAAGACAAACGTATCTAGAAGTTTCACTGTTATGGCAGAAGGATTTACAACATATATTCTTGACCTCTACAGAAAATATGTCTGTATGAGACCAAAAGGTATTCCACATGGCAGATTCTTCCTAAATTACAAGAAAGAAAAATGCACTATCCAGCCAGTTGGAATTAACACCATTTCTAAGATACCTCAGAAAGTTGCATCTTTCCTGAACCTACCAGAAGCTCAATTATATACAGGACATAGTCTGAGACGTTCGTCAGCATCTCTTTTGGCAAACGCAGGAACTGATATTACAACAGTTAAACGACATGGTGGGTGGAAATCGTCCACTGTGGCAGAAGGTTATATACAAGATTCAGTATCCAACAAGATTGATATAGCCAGAAAGATACAAGGTCCAGACAGTCTAACGACTTCGACTTCTGGTCATCAAATTTCTGTTCAGGATACTTCAAATACGTCTTCTAGTATAACTCTAAATTCGAAAACCCTGAATGCAGAGTCAGATACAAAGAGGATTTCCTTCAACTTTAATATTAATGTAAATGTTAATTAGTTGCTATTGTTTACCCTTTAGAATTAATATAAATGTGTTAATACTATAGCAGTTTGAATGTCTCTATGCAATCTAAATTTCACCTTGTTTTATCTCACTAGTGAGATAAATTATGTTTTTAACTCACTAGTGAGTTATAAGCTACATAATTGATTTAAAATCGCCATAGTTATAGGTCTATTATTAGGAGGTGTTGGATAAATATATTATTGCTGTCATTTGATTTTAATAATTTAATTACGTTTGTCAGAAATTATATACAACGAGACTATAAATGATTGTAAATTTTCGACTTAAGTTGGAAACACTTCTGTAATTTTATGTTAGCACACCTGATTTTTAACGCATCCATATGATACAAATGACATAACCTACAAAGTTGTACTTATATACGAATATCCAGGCAAGCCAATTTTTCAGTGTTGCCAAAGTAAATATTTGTTACAAACATTTATAGTCACGTAGTTCTTACATAGAAAAGAAAAATGCTACACAAACAACGTACCTATATTGTATAAAATTGAAAACAATACTTTCTGTGTTACTCATGTTTATATTTTTAAATAAAATATCAAGTAATGTTAACGAAAATTAATAAATATTTTGTAGATAGCAATATTTAAATTTGAAAATGTCAAGTATCTATGTGACGAACTGCATACTTTATATAAAAATAAACCTCTGAACTTCCAAATTAAATAATTTCAATTTATTAATGTAAAAAAATGCAAAATATAAAATAATATAAAAACTCGTTTCATAAGGCCTTTTATCGGACTCGTTCTTTAGAGAACTCGCCGGCTCGTTTTCTAAACTGAGCTCTGTGCGGCAAAATGGTTCCTTATGAAACTTGTGTTTTAATATAGTATTTTAAACTTGAAAATGCAAAAAAATTATGTATATCATTGAATGGTAAATTGAAACTTTTCATGAACGATAAGTTTAAATGCTACGGACATGAATTTTCAGTATTTCTGACAGTTTCCAAATAATTTTTCTGAATATTCTCATTAATTTGATAAGAATTCATATTAATTCACTTCTTGGACGGCATGAATGAAGTCGGCATCAAATACTTCATGTTTTTTAACATTTAGTTCATAAAAATATGACGATAATTCTGTATACAGCAGAATTCAGTTCTTTACCGGTAGATATGCAATAATATTATCACAATTTCACAAGCCAAATAAAATATAATCTAGAAGCGTGTTTTTTCTCCCCTGTAATGGCGTAGCAATTCTAGAGAAAACGCTTGTACCGACGTCTGTCAGCTGCAGATATCACGAGATATCTCTTGTCACCTGACGGGGTAAGATTGTGCTTACTTTCGAGAGCGAATCATAAGATGTTACTACGTTAACGCGCACTTATGAGATCATTTAAATCAAAACGCATGTGTACGATTGTAGTTACCATTGGCTAAATATGTAGTATATGTACATGTATACAGATACAGATATTGTTACGCTTCGCATATATAAGAATATTTTAATGTATTTTTAAATTATATTTCTTCTTTAAATATCTCGCATTAAAATATATATCTTAACTTAAGACATTTTTCTGTACATGTTCGTTTGCAAAGAGAAAGCATTTCTTTTGTTATATCCCTAACCGGGAGACCCTTGGAATATACCTGCTTACAACCATAACGTTCACTATGAAATTTCTATATACATTTCATTCAATTGTTTTAATTTAATTATGTACATCTTCTTTTATATGTTGTGTTTCATATCATTTGGAAGCTTGTGTCACAAGGGATATTTTAATAATATTTATGCCATCGATAGAACACCTCTTCAGGTCGCGCTTCTTATTAATGTTTATTCAAGATATCGACAATATATATATCCCCACTCAACTTAGGTCCTTAAAGACCTTTTTCTGGACTAGTGTTCCACTATCAGCCTACTTTTCTTAAGAACTCTCGTTAGATACACATCTTACCCGCCGTGCTGTTCAAGTACCGGCCATCATGCACGTGCCCTTATATCTCGGCAAATAGAAGGTAATCTGTATTGTTCAATATATATTATTCTTTGATCTAATTCACATTAATTCAACTAATTAATTTCTTGTTCCTCCGGCCAAACATCGCCCTAAATGTACTTGTCCAAGTATATCTTCATAGACCACGTGGCCGACCATCTTCGTAACTCAAAGGTAACTCTGTATTGTTCGATACAGATATTATTTTATATTAATCGTAATTAATGAACATTTAATTTACTGTCCAATTTAACGTTCGTTTCAGTATATTTTTGTGCTAATTTTTAATTACTTATTTACCGCTCCTCGTGTATATATTACTTTTATTCAATTATAGCAAACGCCAATTAACTTTGCGCGAGGAGGGGTAAGTTCGCGCAGGATTAAAAGTAGTTGGGAGATTTGTATTTGGTTTTACATCAAATGTCAGATAATTCTAACCTCTGAGCGTGTATCACTTTATGATCCCCTAGCAAAGACATTATGTTCTGTCAAACGTCAATGACAAATGTATTCTGACAATTAATTGAGTAGTGGGGGTGGACGTTTTTAAAAACGGCTTCTGCGCACCCCCTCCTCGCGCCAACTTAATTGGCGATTGCTATACTTTTAAATATAAAGTTCAATTGCTTTTATATACAAATAAATACAAACTTTAAGGACAACGCTCCTCTGTTTTATTTAGTAAGTAAGTTGTAATATATTTATTTAGTTTAACCATTATCATACACGTCCTGGACCTTTGATGATACTTGAACAGCACCACAATTATTTTATTTATTATATAATAATTTCATTATTATTAGCACAGCAGCCAAAACCAGAAACGTGAAATGTCAGTGATTGTAATATGTTTTAACATATTTGAATTAATTTATACCGAGTTCCCTTGAAAGAAAAAGACATTGTATGAAAAATGGAAAAATTAGAATATGTAGAACATGTATTCAAAATATTTTCCCAAAATTGCCTCTCATAAGCAAGAAAAAAAATGACAAGGGTATTTAAAAAAATGTTACGCCACTGTGCCACTGAATATATCATAAATACTATCGAAGACGATATATTAAAGCTGACTCATAATAATAAAAAGAATAGTTTTGTTATTGTCCATCCCGCTTTAAGTATCGTTCTGTTGTCGATCATTACGTACGTTTGATACAATTTTTCGATTAAAGGTAATAGAGTGTAACCAAATAGAACGTTGAATGCTCATCAAGCACACATGTTCTTTTAATATGTAATCTTTAAAAATTCATTTGCCTTTCGCACCAGGTTGAGCCCTTATCATGACAAAACTTAGACACAATGTTATTGTTTTTATAAACATAAACATTTCCGCCTTTATATATATATATATATATATATATATATATATATTTCGTCGAATGTTTTCGCGGTCGTTTGTTGAAGCGTTGTTCTTCGGGATATTTCGCCGCGTTTGGATGATTTCGTCCTGAGGACAACTTTCTTCCTGACGATTCGGTGACATCACTTTCACCTTTTTCTAGAGGATCTTCTCGTTCCAACTCTTGAAGTTACCATTGCAACGAGAAGATCCTCTAGAAAAAGGTGAAAGTGATGTCACCGAAACGTCAGGAAGAAAGTTGTCCTTCTCAGGACGAAATCATCCAAACGCGGCGAAATATCCCGAAGAACAACGCTTCATATATATATATAATATCTTCGTGACCTTGGTATGATATGGTAAACCTAATCAGTAGGCGATTAAAGGTCTGTATATTACTTCAAAATATATGTATTTAAAAAAACTCTACATGTTTCGGCTGTGTACGCCTTTATCAAGAGAATACAAAATATGAATGACAGGATATAAATGTCAAGTAATTAAGTTGCTATGGTTTAAATTATTCAAAGATATATTCTAGTAATAATAATAAATCATGCCTTAGTATTCCAAAAAATAGATAACAAGGTGTGAAAATATGTGTTGTTCGCTGCTAGCAATTTGTGTCTCCTTCTGGATATGAACTTGTGTGTTGGTTGCTGCTGGCAGCTTGCGTCTCTCTATGGGTGTGTGGTTTTGTGTGAGAGCGTAAGTGTAGGGTTTTGTATGTCGGTGCGTTCGTGCGTGTGTTTAGTGATCGGTCGCATGAATTTAGAGAGGTCGGATAACCAGCCGTTGCGTAGGGCCGCCAACCCTTTCCCGACAACTTCTTTACAATTCCGTGCAGTACTTCGACGGTCTGACCCCCGCCCCAACGAGGCAAGGCGCAGACAGGCTAAGCGCACCCTGTACGGGGTTGCTCATCGCAACTAAGGGAACACTCTTAGTGGCTACCTCGGTCGACGATGGTCACACTTGTGCCATCTTAACGTTTTCCGCCGAAGCGGGGGCATAGCACACACGTCGAACGTGTGTGTGCTGTTAACGGCAGCCTAGCCAGGTTGTCGCCCAGGACCGGTCCTAGTGGTGTGTGCATTGCGCGGCGACGAGATAGCGCCGCGTAGCATGGTTCCTCACTCTTGCTGGAAAGGCGGAATGGCACCTGACTGCCCAACAGGCAGACCCCCCTAGAGTTTTGTAGCGCATATGCTAGGCTACAACCCAGTAGAGGACCACATCAGCAAAAAACAGAAAACAGGGATAGGCAGGGAAAAGCAAGACATGAGTTATTATTACGTATGCGCCCGTGGAGCTACTTAAGATGCAAAGTTGTCGACCGAGGTAGCCACTAAGAGTGTTCCCTTAGTTGCGATGAGCAACCCCGTACAGGGTGCGCTTCGCCTGTCTGCGCCTTGCCTCGTTGGGGCGGGGGTCAGACCGTCGAAGTACTGCACGGAATTGTAAAGAAGTTGTCGGGAAAGGGTTGGCGGCCCTACGCAACGGCTGGTTATCCGACCTCTCTAAATTCATGCGACCGATCACTAAACACACGCACGAACGCACCGACATACAAAACCCTACACTTACGCTCTCACACAAAACCACACACCCATAGAGAGACGCAAGCTGCCAGCAGCAACCAACACACAAGTTCATACCCTGAAGGAGACACAAATTGCTAGCAGCGAACAACACATATTTTCACACCTTGTTATCTATTTTTGGAATACTAAGGCATGATTTATTATTATTACTAGAATGTATCTTTGAATAATTTAAACCATAGCAACTTAATTACTTGACATTTATATCCTGTCATTCATATTTTGTATTCTCTTGATAAAGGCGTACACAGCCGAAACATGTAGAGTTTTTTTAAATACATATATTTTGAAGTAATATACAGACCTTTAATCGCCTACTGATTAGGTTTACCATATATATATATATATATATATATATATATATATATATATATCAAAAATTAATTAAAATTCGGGTAAGCGGTCAATTAAAAAACTCCTTTATTAAATTACCCTATATTTCGCGACAGACTTTGTCGCTTCTTCTGGGGTAACTACAAGATTAATGAGAAAAATAACAAAAAATAAATAAGAGTATAAAACAGTAGTAAAAATACTTACAAAATGTAGAGTTAAAAAATAATAAAATTGACGTACAAAATATAAAAATGATTAAATATAAAAAATAAAGTAACTATAGAAACAAGCCTTAAGAACTTTTAAAAAACATATATATGAAAAGTTAAAACATGAAAAATAAAAAACATAATGCAATATAAATTAAAACAACATATGGAACAAATAACAAAACGATTTAAGATCGTCAACTAACAGTCAAACCCAGTATATTAAAATAAATTATACTAAGACCATTAGTATCAGATCTATAATTTATGTTATTTGTGTCTCTGTTGATGTGGACCATTTCTAAAAAAGTTCTTCTTTTATGGTTATTTTCAACGTCTAAGATTTTAACGTCAACAAAATTGAAAGTATGGTCACGATCAAGTGCATGGTCCACCAATGCACAAGATCTCTTACCAATACGGACATCACTTTTATGTTGAGTAATGCGCTGTTTTAGCCACTGTGATGTCTGACCTATATAAACGCCACAACAATCCGAACATGCTATCTTGTAGACAACATGACTATTTAAAAAGAAAGGTGTTATGTCTTTTATCTTACTATACAACTTCTTCAAGGTATGGGTGTTGTATTTAGCAATTTTAATGTTATTAAATTGTTTAAAATGTGATAAAATTGTATGAGTAAGACCGCCAATGTATGGGATTTTTTTGTAAATCACACTGTCTGCAGGAATGTCCTCAGTAGGGCCATCAAAAAAGTTTGAGCTAAATATCAATTTATTTAGTATATGCTTAGGATAGCCATTGTTGACAAAGATGTTGAAAAGTTCTTTAAGATTGTCATTTAAAAAGGTTTCATGACAAATATGTGATATTCGGTTTCTCATACCTATAATGGTTTTAATCGTTTTGTTATTTGTTCCATATGTTGTTTTAATTTATATTGCATTATATTTTTTATTTTTCATGTTTTAACTTTTCATATATATGTTTTTTAAAAGTTCTTAAGGCTTGTTTCTATAGTTACTTTATTTTTTATATCTAATCATTTTATATTTTGTACGTCAATTTTATTATTTTTTAACTCTACATTTTGTAAGTATTTTTACTATTGTTTTATACTCTTATTTATTTTTTGTTATTTTTCTCATTAATCTTGTAGTTACCCCAGAAGAAGCGACAAAGTCTGTCGCGAAATATAGGGTAATTTAATAAAGGAGTTTTTTAATTGACCGCTTACCCGAATTTGAATTAATTTTTGATAATATATCACGGTCGATAATTTCTTTTCAATTATATATATATATATATATATATATATATATATATATATATATATATATATATATATATATATTGTAAAGATACTGTGAAGCGCTGGTACGTTAATAAGGCCCCACGTTGGTTCGTCAAATGTAAAGATACGTTGAATAGCTTAAGATCTATAATATTAATATAAATGAATGATAAATGTAATGAAAGTTCAAGTTTATAAATTTGAATTTTTAATTGGGCGCCTTTTAATATGATAAATATATTTAGATCAACGCTATCTATGTTCTTTATGTGCCAACTAGCCGTCGTGAGCATGTACAAGATTAGAATGTGACTCTCCAGGATCTTCGCCGGTAGATTGGTTGTTTCCTCCTTAATATGGTGCTTAAATTAGATAAATCTTATGTGAAATAACTCTTACAACTTAATACTAACAAATAAAAGAGTGACTTGGTTAACAAAATAAAATAATTTATTGAAATAAATAGAAAACTGTAAATTGAAGAAATAACTGTATCTAGCGACAAATAAAATAAATTACTTAAAAAATATGCACGTGTGTTTTATACTTAAAAGGTTATGTGTAATAACGATATGTGATCTTATATTAAATTTCTACAGTTTACATATTAAATTAGGTAAGTACTACTATGTATTAATTATTCAAAGGGATAAATATTCAAAAGAATTATTATGATATGGAAGGTTTAGATATGAGTAAAAGTAAAATTCAGGTTTTTATTTTATTTATAGATAAGTTTTAATCAAAAATATTAACGATTACGACTTTGTTGTAGAGAATTGTTGGTAGTGAACCTGTATTCCCTGCAGTTGATGTCCAGAAAAGGTGCAAGATTAACGGGAAATACGAGTGCGGGTTTTCCGAATATGATGTCGGCGTATGCGGCGTACACAGCTTCAGTTCTGCCTCATCGTCGGAACTCCAATTTTAGCGATGCTCGTCTTGTAGTTTGTATATTACCAAGTGTTGAGCTTCAGGCTTGTTTTCAAATGTTAAACCACTTATTAATCTCTCGATTCAGCATAAATTTATTATGAAATCACTGGTATTTTAACTTTTATTTGAATTTTCTTTGGAGTTGTTCAAAAATACCGCCATACGTTTTAAAGCGTTTTTGGAAAAGACTGTTTCAGCGTAAATTTATAATGATTGCACTGGTATTTTAACTTTTTTTTATCAATTTTCTTCGGAGTCGTTTGAAAATACGGCCATACGTTTTAAAGATTTTCAGGAAAAGACGCCGATATCGTTTCTTTATTTTCAAAGCCTAGTTAATAATATGATATAGCCTCGAAGTTTTACTTTTACTTACTCTATTGACAAGAATAATATAAACAATTTAATAATTTGACATAATAATAAAATTTAAAGAATATTTTTCGAGTTTACAAGATACGTTTTCTAATGCTAGGTTATGTTGTATCTGCGTATAAAAATAACATATTCGCGGGTTGATTGTATTTTAAATAAGTGGGCGTGTTTAACTAGTATCGATACAAAATATTGATGTAGATAAATTAGATATCTGTAATTTCGCGCTAAAGATTTGAATTATGAAATTGAAAATAAAAATATAAAAGGAAGTTTAGAAATAAAAATAGGTTATTTTAAATTATACAATGTTATCGTCATATTAATTTATATACATTTCGATACTAATTTAACATATTAAAACCGCTTATTTAACCCTTTTTCAATGAATTTTACAGTTGTTCATGCTGTTTTTCCTATTGTAGATGCTGGAATTCGGATACTGTTTGCCCCATTACAATATATATATATATATATATATATATATATATATATATATACAGGGTGGGGCATAGGAATCAAGTGTTTTTGGTTTGGGTAGTACTCGGCCATTAGAAAAGGGAGTGGCGCGCGGTTTATTACAATCCATTCCTCGACTCAAAGCATTTCACTTTCTCAGTTTCCACTTGCCATCATGGAGAGGTGGACGCTAGAGCAACGCGTGTTCGCGTATGATTGTTTTGTTCGAAGTGGCGAGTCGGTGACTGCAGTACAGCGTGAATTTCGCAGAAGATTTAATATCCATCGTAATGACTCTATTCCTGCCCGAGACACCATCTTACGCTGGGTCAATAACCTTCGAACAGTAGGTTCAATAATGAAAAGAAAGCCGCCCGGTCGTCAACGTACTGTGCGTACTCCTGAGAATATTGAAAGGGCGAGACAAGCATTACTGCGAAGTCCACGCCGCTCTGCACGTCGACATTCAGCTGCACTTCAAATCAGCAATCGCACTGTACGGCGGATTTTGCATGGTGACTTACATTTTCACCCATACAAAATACTGGTTGCCCAACAATTAAATGTAAGAGATTACGCCCAACGCTTGAGTTTCGCACAACAAATGCTTGAACTTGTTCAGGAGAATGAAAACATGTTGTTACTCATGAGTGATGAAGCTCATTTCCATCTTACGGGGGCCGTCAATAAACAAAATTGCCGGTACTGGGCTGACGAGAATCCACGACAGTTACATGAGATGCCATTGCATAGTCCTAAGGTAACAGTTTGGTGTGCGGTGGGAAAATTTGGCATCATTGGCCCATATTTTTTTGAAGAAAATGGGGTAACCGCTACAGTAACATCTGCGCGTTACATTCATATGGTGAATAACTTTTTCATACCTGAATTGTTAAGAAGAGGTGTGGATATTCAAGATTTGAAGTTACAGCAAGATGGGGCCACGGCACACACCGCCAGAGCATCTATGGCTGTTCTTCGCCACCTGTTTCCAAATCGTCTAATTTCGAGATTTGGTGACGTTTTGTGGCCTCCTCGGTCTCCCGACTTATCGATTTGTGATTTTTATCTATGGGGGTACCTCAAGTCACGTGTTTACGAGGCCAAACCCCGTACGTTAGACGCATTAAAGGAATCGATTCGTTATGAAATCTCCCTAATCGACAGAGACATGCTGGAAAGAGTGGAGGCGAATTTTCGTCAACGGCTGCAACAGTGTATCAATGAAAACGGACGTCATATGCCAGATGTAATTTTCCGTACTTGAATATTTCAAAATGCTTTATTATTAGCTATGTTGTACTACCAATAAATTTTTTTTAGAGTAAAAACTAATAATTTTATTATCATTTCAAAAACACTTGATTCCTATGCCCCACCCTGTATATATATATTTCTTACTTCTCCTAACCAAAAAAAACATTCTCGTAATGCACATGAAATTATGTGAATTCTAATGGTGCACAAATTATTTTTAGTATGATTTTTAATATGGGTTAGTAAATTATTGTAACACATCTTAATTTTTTAATAATTCACTTAGCATACAGAATGTTTTTATAATAATGACAGATGTTACGTATGTAAATATACGGTGTGTGAATAGAGGTACATATTTATTATTTATAAATTCTAAATATTTTGAATAAGTTGTATACAACTTTCAGGATATTTTTAATATTGACTCACAATATTTGCGTTTATATTCCATATAATTACGTCTTTCCAGTTTTCATGCGATATTTTTATTTCAAGGACAGCCTGTATAGATTATTATTTGTTTTTAAAACTGTGTTTATTAAGTTTTTCAAATATATTGAAATATTTTCATTAGGTTCGCTAGTGTATGTTAGTGTTCTAACTTTTAATTTTTTTTTTGTTTTTTATTACAAGCGCTTTTTATATAATACTGTAGTAATAAAATTATTCATTTTCGATTAGTATACATAGGGCAATTTTGTATATCATCACCGTATAGTATCTTTTTTACCATTATTTGGTGGTATTTTACCACAACTTTGTTATAATCTTTTACCACAACTGCATCGTACAAGCAATCGCTTTAAGAAATTATAATAATATTATATTAGACAATACCTATCACTATAGTAAATATTGTTTATATCGCATGTTACAATTGTTGTAACCTATATTATGTATTTTTAACTATTTTTTATTATTATTTAAGATTGTTATTATTATTATTTATTGTAAACAATTTTATTAAGTACGTTAATAGTGCTGTGAATATAAGATATCTATAAATTAATAACAATTATAATTTTATAATTTGGCATAGTAACAAAGGAAATAAAATTCACATTTATTACGTACCTGTTGAAATCTTGTTTTTCGCTGTTTAGGATAAGTTGAGTCGTTCAAACTAACACGACTACCTCTATCTATAGGTCCAAATCCTCGATAATTTTCATCCATGGGCGAGGTTGTTAAACTTCTCAAAGCTGTATCTCCAGAAGCAGATTTTTTAAAACCACTGCTTCTAGTTGGTGCTGGAGTTATAGGACTGTTGTCACCGCTCTTGTCCAAAGGATTGACATATAAGTTACTATCGATTGCGCAGGAAGGATCGGCGATATCTGATGTTAAATCTCCCTGAGAATGGAAAGGATGAGTATTACAGCTAGCAAATGTATCGGAACTATCCATGCTGCCCATGTCTCCGTTGTTGTTGTTATTATTATTTTTACTGCTAGCATAGCTAGCAAGTGATTTTGATTTAAGCTCTATTGCATCATAAGCGTTCATCATCATAATAGTGTTCTGTAATGCCTGTTCGTTTTTCAATGTCCTCATCTCAAGACAGACTGGGTTGCGGAAATCACTTGTGGGCAGAGGCATTAAATTTTCTGCGTCAACGAATTCTCTGAAACCCTGGGAAATTTACAAACGTAATGTAACTGTATTTCAACTCAATGGCTTTACATATTCTTTTCAAGTTTATGAAAATATGCACATTTAATTTTCAAATATTTATATTATATTAGAACTTTTTACTTTAAGGAATATATTATATCACATTTGGTACTAAAATTAATCACTACACAATGTACAAACAAATATTTACGAAGGAGAAAACTCAAACGCAAAAGTAGGATTGTAAAGTAATTGAAAATATTAGTCATGTATTTCTTATAATCGATTATTTACGAATACAATATGTGGAGGATTTCTAAAATAATACCAATTTTAAAATTTGATTATATTTATTTAACTTTGGTAAAGTATTGAAAATTGTTTTGTATAACATGATCCATCGTATGGTGAAGAATTATATATTGCCTTGCAAATTCAGTTACGTGAAGATGAGATCTGCATTCAAAACCTCTTAGTTTTGTATCTGAAGAGTTATCTAGATGTTATATATTCTTCTAAGGCTCTTTGGACGTGATTGAGAGTAAACTAAGTATTTTTTTAGTATCTCTCCAATATATTCTATAGTTTCTTACTTGAATAACACACATGTGCTATGTTGTATGCTATGACTGTCTTGAGTACCTTTCATTACCATTGTGAAAGTTTCGCAGGAATCTGATGAGGGGAAATTTTTATTTATATTGGTCGCGAAGGATATTTTTTTTTGGAAATCCGGAAGGTATCACATGTCAACAAATTTTCATTTTTGTAATTTTTCTTTGAGAGTAAACTAAGTATTTTTTTAGTATCTCTCCAATATATTCTATAGTTTCTTACTTGAATAACACACATGTGCTATGTTGTATGCTATGACTGTCTTGAGTACCTTTCATTACCATTGTGAAAGTTTCGCAGGAATCTGATGAGGGAAAATTTTTATTTATATTGGTCGCGAAGGATATTTTTTTTGGAAATCCGGAAGGTATCACATGTCAACAAATTTTCATTTTTGTAATTTTTCTTTAGAAACTATGTACAATTTTCGCTTCTTTAAAAATCTAACAATAGTAATAACAACAAATTTATTCTAGCACGTCAGATTTTGCAGAGGGCAGACCATCGTAACTAATATTTTTCTTATTTTTGTTAGAAAACCTGAAAGTTTTCGTGCAGCAAAGGTAGTAATCAGTCGAATGGTCCGTTTGTTCACGCCAAATCATGGGTCTTGCAAATGACAGCGTCGTCTTATTGTTTGACCAGTCCTTTAGTATAACAGAACAGCGTGCACTGCAAATGCTGGGAGCTCATGGCTTGTCTTGATGTTCAATGGTTAAGCCGAAATAGTGAAACATTAACTTTTCTTTTAAAGGTGTAATATTCCGCTTATGCTGGTAGGTAGTGCATTATTTATACACATGAAATAAAAAGACTTTCAGGTACCATAAGCCGACTTACATTGAATCTAACAGCCGTGTGTAGCTCTTTATATACCCATATTGCCAGATATCTACCAATTCTTAATTTGATTGGTTCCAAAGCAAAAATGGGCATGGCTTAAGTGCTCTGACGTAGAAACCATGCAAGGATATGTTCAGACATGTCCACTCAATTTTCGACAGAACTATATTTTTAGTAGTATCATTCTTATATAAAAGTAATTTTGAAATTTTGTAAAATACAATGAATTTTTTGAAAAAACTATTTAAGAAAATATCTGAAAATCCTAACGTGATGGAGAAAATTTTAAATCAGATTCAGAATCAGCATGAATAAAGACATAAACTACACGTATTGGTGTATAAGAAAGACAAACTGTGTTGAGAGTGTATTTAATTACAATTTTCTTTTTACATAGGAAAAATATATGTGAAATAATAAAAAAAGAACTAGGTATATCTGAATGCCAAATCACATCACCACCGTATGTAATTAAACGGAGTTGTAAAAACTTTAACAAATTCAGATAAAGAACACTTACAAAAAGAATTCATGTAATTGCACGCAATATTGAAGCAAAACAGATTCAGCGACAAATAAACTCAAAGAGTGGCAAAAAACAAATAAAAATAGGGAAGAAAATAATAATTCCAATAAAGTTTTGCTACCGTTTCTAAAAGGAACTATGGATAAGATGGGTCGGATGCTGAATAAATACGATGTTGTCACAGTATACTCAACGGATTCAAAGATTTCACAGGTTTTTTGAGAAATCCGAAAGACAAGATCCAGTTGGAGGAGTAAGACATATATGAAAGACCATGCAACCGTAAATTTGGAGAGATATCAAACTGGAGAACAAACACCCTCAGAGAAGACACTGAAACGCGATTACATGAAAAGTTGTATCTTCGTCGCTATTCGAGCATACACTACAGACAGGTCATTAATTTAACTTCGAGGTAACCAAAACTATAGCGAACATCGAACACCTACACGCAAGAACGATTTGAAAGCAATAGATATAGATATTAAACCAAATAGCTTCAATAAAAGAGAAGACGGACAGAGATTACCAAACACATGGAAAGGCATTTTACTATCTAACAGATACAGCGGCCTGAACATACGCACCTAAAATACAATGCGCGGCAAAATACACCAGTTACGGCCACTCTTACTCCCACCCCACCCCAGAGCATTACATAAATACCGGCACACAGGCAAATGATACGGATTCGCACGCTATCGATGGCTCTGAGCACATCGGTAGTAATAGAATAAATACGACCGATATATTATATTATAATATATTTTACCGACAACATAGCGAAACCAGAAGAAATGGCTGGCTCCAACGACAACGCCCAAAGTTTAACACTGGACATAAACAATATCAACACGTACGAAGAACTTCAGAATACAATCGAGAACTTTGTCAAGACGATGAACAACGTCTTCGAAAACAAGATGAACGAGCTCATGAAGAACGAAAAACCACCACGAAAATCCAACAAACGACAGAAGACAGAATCACCGGATATAGAAACTCCGCACGATCGACGAAGACACGAAGAAAGAAGAAACGACGCCAATGGACAGCAGCGAAGAAGAACCGACAGCCTCCACCTCCGTAGAGAAACCCGGGGTAAGTACCAATATCACAAAACACACAAACACACACAAACAGCATAAAACACACACAAAAACAGCAAACAACACAATCCAATTACCCAAAATGCCCTCTATCTCCCCAATTACAATCACTGACCCAACACAATGGCATCGAGTCCGAGATCTAATGAAAACACACAACATTCAATACACACAAAGTAGATCCGTCCCGGCCGGAGTCCAAATCACTCCATCAACAGAACAAGACTATCGCAATCTCAACCGAATTCTCAACGAAAAAGCCATTCAATCTTTCACATACCAACTCCGTAGCGAGAAAAAATTAAAAATCGTCATCAGAGGCGTACCCCAATTCCTAACCGACGAAGACATCAAAGCCGATCTAGATTCTAGAAACTATCCGATCGCAAAAATCACTAGGATGAACGGTAAAGACCGCCTTCCAGCCCCCCTTATTTTAATAGAAATAGACAAAGAATACAAGTTAATTTTCGACATCCACACAGTTTGCGGATTAGAAGTAAAAGTAGAGTCCCTCAGACTTAGAACAGACATCGTACAGTGTCACAGATGTCAGAAATTCGGTGATCAACAGCGTACTTGCAACGTGAATTTCGCGTGCATGAAGTGCGGAGAGTCACACTCGACGCATGAATGCACAAAGCCGTCAACCACCCCCCCCTAAATGCGCAAACTGTGGCGGAGCTCACCTCTCGTTCAGCTTATCATGCAAAAAGAATCCAAATAACCCAATAAACACACCAATACAAACACGCAAACTCATAGAAGCACCACTACACCAACACACAACGCGTGGACTCAAAGACAACAGACAAATAACATCACCGCAACGACACCCACACCCACAACCCGGGAAAATACACCAAAACCAACACTTAACTCACACGAAAAAGCTGACGACACAATTGCACTCATGATTGGGAAACTATTCCTAACATTTAGCTCGACAAACCCTACACCCCAACAAACACAAAGCTTTTTCGAACAAACAAACGAACTTACAAAACTTTTCCACGCACGCAGACAATGAATCACAAACACAACATTAAAATAGCCTATTGGAATGCACAAAGCATAACACACAAAAAACATGAATTACACGTATTTTTAGACGAACACCAAATAGACGTAATGCTGCTAAATGAAACACATCTAAAACCAAGTCACTCATTAAAAATACAAAAATACAAAACATACAGACACGATAGGCCGGTACAAAAAGGCGACGGAACAGCTATACTCGTACACGAAACAATAAAACACAGCGAACTTGAATACAAAACACTCGATAAAATCGAAAACACAGGCATACAAGTAAACACAAAAAGGGGACCGATAAACCTTTACGCAAGTTATCTTCCCTCCGGATTAGACATAGTAGAATCAGACATACAAACGATCTTCAATCAAAACACACCTACAATATTTGCGGGAGATTTTAACGCGAAACACCAAAACTGGAACTCGAAAGTAGCCAATAAAAACGGTAAAAAACTAAAGAAAATAGCACAAGACAACAACCTCAATGTAATCGGGCCTGTAGAACCCACACACATACACATACCAACGGGCACTACTGACGTTTTAGACATAGCAATACTTAAAAACATAACCACAACACATACAATAGAAACTATAAACGACCTCTCCTCAGATAATTTTCCAGTGATATTAACGCTTGACATGGACACAACTAGAACGAAAAAAACATTTAATAAGACAGACTGGGGAAAATTTAAAGAATCCCTAGTACTCAGAACAGTAAAAATTCACAACGCGAAAGACATCGATCAAGCAGTGATCACACTGGAAGATGACATAAAAAAAGCAATCGCACAAACGACAAAAACTAAAACCATCGACACAAAACTTAACATCCCGACTGAACTAAAAATAAAATTACGACTCAAAAAAAACATACTTAAAGAATATAAAAGAACGCTAAATCCGGTAATAAAAACAAAATTAAACGCGATAACTAATGAAATAAAATCTGACATGATCGAACACTTTAACAAAAACTGGAATAACAAAATTGAATCCCTTAATACGCAAGATCAAACACTCTGGCAGATGACAAAAGCCCTAACAAACAAAAAAAAACAAAATTCCACCGCTAAAAACCGCAAACGGACCGGCAATAACTGATAAAGAAAAAGCAGACGAATTCGCGAACGAAAGAAGTTAAAGAAACAATTCGAAACGAACCCAACAATACCGAAGCATAACACATTTACAAACCAAATTGAACGGCAACGAAATACAAAAATCGATATAACAGATGGAGAAATCGACGCCACAAATACCGACGACGTGGAAAAAATAATTAAAAACCTTAAAAACCGAAAAGCCCCGGGAGCGGACGGGATAACTAACTACGCAATAAAAAACCTACCTAAAACCGGTATACAAATTATAACCGACATAATAAACGGAATAATAAAACACGGACACTATCCCGCGATTTGGAAACACGCGCAGATAATAATGATCCACAAACCTGGAAAAACAACAAAAACAACCGCAGATTACCGGCCAATCAGCTTACTTCCGTCAATAAGTAAGCTGGCAGAACGCGTAATACAGACAAGACTTGAAAACGAAGTCGAAAACAAAAACATAATCCCAAATTTTCAATACGGTTTCCGGAAAGACCACTCTACCACACAACAGGCACTAAGACTGACAGAACACATAACCGAAAAAATGAACATATCGACATCAACGGGCGCAATCTTTCTCGACATTGAAAAGGCCTTCGACCGGGTTTGGCACGCCGGCCTCATACACAAAATGAAACGTCACAAAATATCAAACACATTAATAAAAATAACCGACAATTACCTAAAGAACCGTACATTTAATGTCACAATCGGAAACGAAAAATCGACAATCGAACACATAGCAGCAGGAGTACCACAAGGATCCGTTCTCGGACCGCTCCTGTATAACATATACACTTCGGATATTCCCACAATAGAAAAATGTAATATCGCACAATACGCAGACGACACCGCTATATACATAAGCAGCAGACGAACATCGTACATACACAAGCAGTTACAAAACAATCTAGTCCTCCTAAAGGACTTGTACGACAAATGGAAAATTAAAATTAACCCACTAAAAACCGCGGCAATTTACTTCCAACACAGAAAACGACACAAAAGGCCGGACGAAGTCAAACTCGAAGGCCACACAATACACTGGCAGGAAAAAGTTAAATACCTCGGGGTCACAATGGACTCACAACTAACATACACGGCACATATTAAAGAATTAAAACGAAAAATAGGGTTCACAACACACGCACTGTACCCGATACTAAACGGCAAAAGCAAACTAACACTGGAAAATAAAATATTTCTAATAAAAACGATAATACTCGCGGGCGCAACATATGCCAGAGAAATATGGCATCAAGCCAGCGAAAAGCAAAGACAATCGGTACAAGGGAAAATAAACAAGGTAATTAGACTCGCGATAAATGCACCGCGATACATGACAAACGCGCAGATACATAAAGAGACGAAACTCGAAACACTGGAAACAATAATATGCAAACGAACACTAAAAACAATAGAAACAATAAAGTCACACGAAAACCCCACAATAAGAAAAATAATAAATCCAAAACGGAGACTAATTAAAAAAGACGGACTTAAGCAAATTAAAAGACGCGCAGAGGATAACGATATCCAAATAGCCGCGAAAAAAATCAAAAATTAACAGATAAACAGAGATCAACACAAACACACAAAAATGTAGCAAAACACACAGTATTCCATATAGGATAAACAAACGTAACACACAACTACACATAATAACACAAAACATACACAACCCCGGGTAATGAAATTGGAGTGGAAATGGAGGCAACTCCGACCACCGAACAAAATCAAGAGGACTCATATAAAAAAACAAATGATACGCGGTATCATTCGAAGAACGGTAATCCTGAGGATGACAGCAGAACGACTGCCGAAAGGTTGTTACGACATCCGCTTTTTAAAGCGCAGGAACATACACGCGGTAAGACACCCAAAAGAAAGGTACGGCGAAAGCTAGGCCGCGAAACCCACGCAACAACCTAGAACAATTCTGAAAGCGAAAACATTTGAAACATTAGTATATTTAAATTCTACAAACAATGAATTATGGCATTATTTCCAATAGTTATTATTGTCCTCAGTGTTTTTCTCCGTGAAAATATGTAAATTTATATTAGCAATGACAAAACCCAAAAAGCGTTACTAATAAACACAAATTAGAACTAATATCAGGATTAATTAGCTTTCAGGATATAAATATTATACAGTAACACGTAAAAAGAGAAAATACAAATATAAAAGAAATTGAAGAAAACGATAAACTTAAAGAATTTTGTGGAAATATGCAGTCTCAATCTTTATACGTATTCTTTTAAAAGTCGCGAGGCAGAGTAATATGTAATAAGGAAGCATATAGAAGGGTAAAGATGAGTTTTAAGAGAAGCAATTAAGTATTTTGCCTTTTCAAACAGCTTACGTAAATGCGTGAATTAACTTAAGTAAGTAAGGTATTTAACTTAAACCAAAATGGTTTTTATCTCAAATTTGGCGATGAATGAAGTTTAAAACGGCATATTTCTTGAACGGCAACATCTTCCGGGATTATTCTGTTGCTAACTTACAAGAAATAACTTTTCCAGTTGCATACCATGAAATCAGTCAATTAACACAAAATCAAGCGTTAAACAAACTTTGATTATTTTACAATACTATTTCTAGCTTTATTTTAGAATTTCCAAAAATACATTTTCATTTCTTCTTTCTTGCAAAAAATACATTGGAAAATACTTTCTTCCGATAATTAAAACATATTTCACTTGAAATTTTCATATTTAGAATATTTTTTTATTGCTCTACAATCCTACCAAGTCCAATGAAAATAATAATTTAACACATGGTAAAGTGCATTAATTAATATTATAAGAGTTGTCAAAATTGACTATTTGAACTTAAGGAACTTAAGAAAGGATAATTAAGTTTAGATATCTATTCTTTAAACATTAACAATAATAGTTCCTTACTTAAATGTTCGCAAATGAATAATCTGAAAAACTATTATTACTTAAAGAGGTGCTTTAATGTAATATTTGATATAAAATGAAAATTGCTATATTATAAAATATTTATTAGATAGTGTACGTCAATATTTTAATGAATATAACATTGCTCTAAATTATGACATTAAATTAAGAAAGAAAAGTAAATGGCAAATACGGAAATGAAAGAACACAGACTATAAGGACAACCGTGATACATTCATTATTTTACAATATTTTAATATTGTAAACTTTAAATTAAATGCGCACTTTCATAATTATAAAAAAATTATTAGAAGCAATATATGTTATATTAGTGTATTTTGTGATTTTGGCGTGGAAAATTAAAGATGAGCTTTAAATGTGAGAATGTACTAAAATCAATATTTCTTTTTCCATATACGTACTAGAAATAACTAAACATTACAACACCAATACATTAGCCAATTTCTATGACTCTACTAGTCACGTGCACCGGTGTAGCTAAGCAATAAAATTATTCCACTCCACCAATCAGACAAGAAACACGTTTTTTAAAAATAAGTTGTGCGTGCACTAGATGAGTGACTTATTAACTAGAACTATAGAATAGCGTGCAGAAAATGTTACAATTTATAAGTAGGTTATATTAGGTAGAAATTTGCAATACAAATCTTTTACAAACCTCGTGAACGAGCACCTTTCGGTAAAGTTGTATAAATGTGTACTGTGTGCACAACATTGACCATATATAAATAATGTTTTTCGTGTATAATTATAATTGCAAAATAAAATTATGATTGGAATGATAGATATGGATCAACAGAAACTAAGAAAAATTTGGTGACATATAAATTAGCAAAAATTAGCGTTCAAATTTACAAAGTCCCGGAAGATCTTAATGTAAATACATTTAAAAAAACTAATGAAGAATATTCGTATGATTAAAGGTTTAGACCTAATTTAATTTACCTAACGGATTTGATTTTTTTTAATTGAAAAATATTACATCAGAATAATAATTTTAATATCCGAACTACATATACATAACTAAGTATACAGTAACTTTTCTCTAAATCGATTATCAATTAGTTTATCATTTTAAAAACGCTGATAATAAAACTCTTAAACTTAACTACATTTAAACATATTTTGGCAGAAATTTAATTCGAAAAAAAGGGGAAATAATGAGAGTATAAGAATTATCGAGACCTAAATTGTTTCGTTGTCTCTTGTGCTGTAATTACTAAATTGACCTGTATTCGTCATTACTTCTTAGTCGATGAACATATCTAAGTTCTACGAGGAAAGGAACACTCTACTATTGCAACAGTATCTCGAGGGCGGATTGACATATGTGAGCTAAAAAAAGTTTTTCAAGTAGACTACGAACGAGAAACATAAGTATAGCAGTCACGTCCGAGTATAATTGATCCCTAGTTTTTGAAATGTTATCTGTCATTCTTTGATTAAATTAACAATCTGCGAATATCTTCGATTATAACTATTATCGGGATAAAATAAAACAAATTTTAATAAATTTCACTACTTTTTACTTTACACAGTAACGATCGTTTCGCTCTACAGGAGCTTCGTCAGACATATAACTAACTTATGGACATATCTTTACATAAATGTACCGTAACAAACACATGTTTTGAATAGTTGAAAAAATGGGTAGTTTTTATTACTTAAATGTCTATGAACAAAAATTTTCACAAAAATATTGAACTACGGTTTATAAAATACTGTTCGTAAAATGATAAAACTAAGGGTCTACATTATGTTAAAGGGAGGGGGCAGTGCTATGGAAAAATAAAATATATGACAGTCTGAATATCAAATAAATAAATTTCTAATTGATCATTGCGGATCTTATCAGTTTTCTTTAATTTATTAATTTCAAATCACTCTAATAAATTAAGCTTTTTGCCCTTACGTGTTTTAAATTCTTTTTTAAAGTTGTGGTTTGTTAAATTAATGTGCTACGCGTATGAAGAGTTATTTTTATTATTCCTAAAGGAACAAAAATGTTCTTCGATGCGTATCTCAAACTATCTGCCTGTCTGTCCGATATATGTCATGGGGCAACTACCGCAGGTTAACTCATAGAATCCTGACTTATTATTGTTATTTGTTAAATCCTTGCAGTTTTTTTATAAATTATGATGAATTATTGTTAGTTCTATATGCTGTATTATTGTATAATTTTCTTAAATATTTACTAATCCTATATCTTCGATTATTCTTACAAATTTATAATTAAATAATGGCTTATGTATTTAATGAGTAGCAAAGGAGATATATGGTTGAGATTTATTTAGAAATGGCAGAAAAATCGACGGTGAATGGATTTATCTCTGAAAGATGCCTATAAAGATTTTTTTAATGAATTTGATAATGACGCTTGCTATGACCATTTTTGTGTTTCTGTTCGTCATTTTGTGAATTTATTCAAGAAACAGGAAGTGTGAATTGTAAAATGGGAAATAGTGGATCAATGGTCAGAAATGAAATTACTGTCGAAGAACATACACAAACTTTTGTATGACGTTTACAGTAAAAAATGTTTTTTACGGTACCTGTCAGCGTATCGTTAAAAATGATCTACATATACATCCTCACCGTATACAAGTAACACATGAGATACTTCCTGTTGATAGGTGCCGAAGACAAGAATTTTGCCAACGATTTATTGAACAATTTAATAACGATGAAGCATTGTAGAAAGTTATGTTTACAGACGAATTGTGGTTCTATTTCTCAAACTCTCAAAATATGGGAATGTGGAGTACAGATAATCCACACGTTCTTATAGACTCCATTACATTCGCAAAAAATTGGAGTTTGGGACGCTATTAGTCAGAGAAGGATTATTGGGCCTATATTTTTTGAAGGTATGTTAAAAATAGTTTTTAAAAACATTTGATTAGATTTCTAAAACACTAGGTTGGCACAATAATGTCATTTTTTTAACATTTTAGGAACAATAAATACTAAACGGTATCAGTTAGAAATTTTCGCTTTATTTGTTAATATGTTAAAAGATTATGAGCTACAGGAGGTTATTTTCAGGAAGATGGAGCTCAGGCACATACTTCAACATTGCTTTTATGCAAGAATTTTTTGGAAATCGCATTTTAGCCTGAATACAGATACTATCTGGCCACCATGATTTTGTGATTTAACACCATGAGATTTCTTTTTATTGACACATTTAAAGAATTAAATTTTTGAAACATCTTTGCGATTTAAAACAAAGTATCACTAACAGGATTGAATAAATCAGTCTTATAACCAGAAATTCTTGAAAACCTACTTAGTTCGCATAAAAAAAGAATTACTTTCAGCAGAGATGTGGGTGGTGGTTATATAACACATCCTATTAAATATAATTTTTTCTTTTATTTTGTCATTTTGTATTTTTTTGTTCAGCGTAATAATAAATCATATATAGCTTTAATAGCTATTTATGTAACCAGTTATGAAATGGGTTATTTTGTGTAACGAAATGGAATGTTTGCAGGACGAGCGAGCGTAGCGAGCGAGATCCTGCAAAATGACATGAGTTACACAAAATAACATTTCATAACGTGTTTCATACAAGATTTTATCTAATTTTGACCAAAACATAGATTTATAATTTTCCAGTTGATCTGACATTAAACGTCATAAGTCGTATTAAATAATTAGTGACAGTTTTCATGCTATTGATAATAATTCATTTGACTTGACAGGTGTTTGTTAATTTAAGTATAAGTATTTACTTTTATTAGCTAAATATTTCGGTGCATTGTACGAGTAAAGATGTCGGATTCAGATTCAGGTGGACTACCAAGCGATATAGAAGAGGCTGCACAAAGTGCATTATCGACTGTGATTCCACAAAAGTCGAAAGCCTAGTACGATTTGGCTTATGAAAAATTTGGGAAGTGGCTTAAAGACAAAAATTGATCGTTGGAATAGCTGGTGCTTGTCGAAAAAGTGAGCTAACTTTTCTACGTGTGGGGGATATTTTAGACGAGTTTTCTCATTTTGTAATAAAAATCCCTAATACAACGACAAAAGTAACGCGCGAGTTTGTGATCACAGAAGGAAATATTGAAGGGCAAAATTTTCTTGATCTTATTAGAAAATATATTTCTTTGCGTCCACAAAATGTTAATCACGATAGGTTTTTCGTCAAATATAATAATTGTAAATGCGGGGCACAGCCAGTTGGCATTAATACAATCGGTAAAATCTACCGAAAAGAATTGCTCAGTTTTTGAAACTACCAAATCCCTTCTTATTTACCGGACACTGCTTCAGAAGGTCATCGGCTACCTTTTTGGCAGATTCTGGTGCGGATATTTTTAAGGTTAAACGACATGGAGGCTGGAAGTCCAATACTGTAGCTGAGGGCTATGTAGAGAATTCTATAGAAAACAAGAAAAGGATTGCCGATGATATTCTTGGTGAATCAAGCTCAAATGCACATTCCGTTTTGCATCATAACATCAGAGTACCTGCCATGAATACTACGTGTGCAGGAATTAACCTCACCAATTGTTCACATTGTGTCATAAATGTTTATAATGCATAAAATAAAAATTTAACCAGTTTGTGTCATTTAACGTTCCCCTTTATTAACTTGAGATGAAATGATTTTTTCAAAATATTTCGTAACTAGTGATGAAAAGAACTTTTCAACACTAGTTACGAAATATTTTACTTTTCGTAACTAGTTACGAAAAGTAAACCGTTTCCTAACGTCATACAGTTTTGAAAAGTCACTTTATGTGTCAAAATTAGATAAAAATCTTTATTATTTATTTTGTTATGAGAAATATTACATCTGCCGGTATTATAATTAAAACAAAATTTAAAATAGATAATTGAGGTTGAACTATCATTAAATTAAACAAAGTGACAGGTAACTCTAAGTCACATAAAATTAAGACACAAATGATTTTATTCATGGCATACTCTGAAAATCTCGTTTTTGGCTCACACATTGTAGGGTGGGGATAGAAACAAGTTCTAACCTGCAAACAGTAATTTCAAGTATGTCGTCTTAACATGGAAAGCTTCATTTTCCTATGTCGCCGTTGCGTAACAGTATCATTTATCATGAGTTCCATTTCTGAGCAACGATCCGTGATAGAATTTTTAAGGCTGGAAGATTGCACGACTATCGAAATTTACAGGCGTTTGAAAGCTTTTCGTGACAACGATTGTATAGATATGAAGAATGTTCGCCAGTGGGTTCGACGTACAAAACTCTGTCGTAGAGGGGAAATAAAGGTATTTTACGAAAAGCGATCAGCTCGACCAGTATCAATTACGCATGCTGGATTACGAAAAAAACAAATTGCTCAGCAATTATGCATTAGTCAAGAAAGAGTCTAGTACATTGTTTCGACTTGAATTATAGAAAAATTGCGTTAGATGGATCCCGCGACAATTAACGGATGTCATGAAACAACAAAGCAAACACATTTGTCAAGAACTTAACCAGTACCGGCGTGAAAGAGATGATTTCCTCATGAACATCACCACCGGGGACGAATCTTGGGTTCATCATTATGACACAGAAAACAAGCGCCAGCCAATGGTGTATATCGTCCTGATTCTCCACGTGTAAGAAAATTCAAAGGAATTTCATCAGCCCAGAAAGTTATGGTCACTATTTTCTGGTATATAAATGGAGTCATTGCATTGTAGCAACGAAAGTATGAAGACAATGACAAACATGAAATGCGCACCCTCCGTACAGTCCTGATTTAGCACCTTCAGGTTTCTGGTTGTTCCCAAAGTTGAAAGCTCAATGTTTTTCATCAAACACTGAAGCTGAGGCTGCTGTTCACAATTGGATCAACAGTAAACAAGAAAGTATTTTCATGGACGGAATGAAGAAATGGATTCAGCGTTTAGAGAAATGTATTGCATTAAGTGGTGATTATGTGAATAGATAATTATCTATATTGATAGTACGATAAATTTACTTCATTTTGAGACTGGTTTCATTATTTTGCTTTTTCTTATTCTTATTTTATAGAGTTGGAAATCTTATATAGCAATCCGCCGTAAGATTAATTGAGGATGGATGTGAATTTGTTCTGCACTCTTTTAGATCAGGTGCTTTCGTTTATTGTAACAAAATTACCAAAACAATAGATAAAACATGGGATTGTTTCGACAATAAGTAAATTTCGGGCTTTTTATCTAACACGCAAGATTATTAACACAATGCCATTGTAAACAAGGATAATAAAAGCGTAATTTATGGTGTTTACACCATCTAATGTAGAACAAAGTTATCATTAAAAAACTCTATTAGTCGAGGGTATTTGGTATTATGTGTACCTGAAACAGGTTACTTCATACGACTACAAATAGATGTATGAGAAATGAGACTGAAACTTTTGCATTTTTTTTTGTATAAATCCTTTAACCCTTAAATGCATCGTGTTGTCATTTGGTAACATACCTAAATTCCTTATGATGGAATTCACAGTTTCAAACTGTCACATGCTGTAGTCGATTTCCTACACAATGTTCATCTATAAAGTATAGCTACTCGCGGACAGATGACTTTGGTAGTGGTACTTCAGAATTTGTCAACAGTGCATGTACACCAACAGCGTGTTCCGGGTTTCCGGGTAATTACGCCTAGCTCGACGCGGTTCCAACCCGGAAACCGTGATCTACATGTAAAGGATTTACCCATAATAAATGCAAAAAATGTGGATTTGGATTACGCTTAATCAAACACAATAACTGTTTCAGATATTTTCATAATTTTTAATTTTTTTTCTGTACTACTAATGCATGTTTTAGACAAAAATAAAAAATCATGTATTTAAGGGTTAAGCATTTAAAAAACTAAAACATAGGTTGTCTTTGAGATCTAATGTAGCTGCAGATGTTACACTTATCAAGAATTAAATAAAATTCTCTATTCGTATATTTAACATTGTACATATACAGGATAGGCCGCTTAAAATAACGGATCTGAATTGCAGTCTAATTCATTAAAAAGTCTAAAATTCGGTTTAGATAAATTTATACTATGTAGCAAAAAAAAAATCGAGTCATCCAGGGAAACTGTTTATTTTTAAACCAAGTTTTGTGCAAATATTTACTGTGTAGGGCATAAGAAATGATTAGATTTCAAAATTCGCATCCTTTATAGAGAAAATTTAATAATGAGATGCCGCTCCACGTAAAGAATTCCATTCTGCTATTCGCCTGAGCATGCTTGTAATAGGATCATCTATTGACTTCTGTGGAAGGTCATTTGAAGCAACTTGAAATGCATCTTGTAGCTGTCGTAAGTTTATTAGAGGATTAAGAAGCAAACCAGCCTTTAGATCTATTATATCCCAGAGATTTTCTATAAGCGATAGGTCTAGCGATTGCACAAGTCAATTGAAAATATTGACTTTGACTTCTTGCAGAAATCGTAACAGCTGCAACATGAGAACGGGTACTGTCTGCTGAAATGTGGCATTATTAAGTCCTTGGATATATGGGAAAACAAATGGTATAAATGCACCATTGAGCATTTAAATATAAAATGAATCCTACTTCTTATGCTAATTACACCCAAACCATCAATCCTCTAGTAAGTGCACTTTTATACGTTCTAGGGAAAAATCAAAAACTGTCTTTCTCCTATTCTACGTTGGATTGGTCTAAGATCATCCTCGGTCCACAAACAAAAACTGGTCTCAAAAAACAATAGTGTTCCACTTTGATCCCAATCTGCTCGTATAGTACACCATTGTAATCTGAAGGCGCAACGGCGATTAGATTAGTGAGAGGTAGTTATTAGTCATAGACAAGAAGAAATCAACTTGAACGAATACAGTCATATATGGAACGCGTTTGTTATTCTTTGACCTATCTCTCCAAAAATACCTTGCCAATATTGGGGTACTAGGTCGATCACTAAGGGCAAGCAATTCTAGTCTCCTATATGTTTCTTTCATATAATAAAAAATTTCAAAACTATATTGGAAAACATATTCTCCGAGTAATTACAACAAGCCTCACTAGCAATTTCTAGATTTTCGTCTTCAGAATAATTTTTTTGGATGCTCTACAATTCTACAGTTCTCAAGTTAAATGAAAATAATAATTTAACGCATTTCGAAGTGCTTTAATTAATATTACAGGAGTTGGTGAAATCGACAACTCGAACTTAGTAAAATATAATTCGCTTTAGATATTTTCTCTTTAAACAATAATAGTTACGTGCTACATTGTTTTGAAAGTGCCAAAAAACATTTCTCACAGACTTTGAGGTAGTACGTCGATCGCCAAGGGGAAACAATCTTAGTCTCTCCTACATTCTGCTCGGTGATTCTTCTGAGTCTCTTCAACGATGTTGCCTATCTTTTTGAGAGCAACCTCTTCAACAAAGATTAACTATAGCCATATTTATTTGTATCCGCCTAGTGATTTCACGAAATGCAATACCCGTCCCATGCAGTCCAACGATGCTTCCCATACAAAATCGCTGAAGCTGGTGATAATTATTTTTTTTCGAACTCTTGGCATTTTAGTACTCTAATTCACAGCTATATGCTGTTACAATGATATTATTTTATAATAGAACTGTAAAAATGCACTAGCGGACAAAAAATTCCGGACACTGAAGTGTCTGTAATATAAAATTTTTTTTTTTTAATGAAAATGTCAGTAAATTGTGCAAAGTTAACAAATTCATTTCATCAAATAGGTTTTAGATACGTTTTCACACAATTTAAGCGATTAATACTGCGTACTACCTCCACAAATTCTAATGATTTCTGGCTTACGGCATGGTAAACTTTGAATGCAGTTGGCAACCTCCTCGTGTGTAATGTTTTCCTATTTCTCACTGAGGGCTATTCGAAGATCCTGAATGGTTACCGGTATGGATTGTCGGTGCCGAATACGTCGCCCTAATGAATCCCAGAGATTTTCGATAGGATTCAAGTCCAGGCTTCGAGCTGGCCATTGCAAACGGTGAAAGTTAAGCGCATCCAAGTATTGCTCAACCACCTGTGCGGTGTGAAGTCACGCGTTATTGTGCATTAGAGTGCACTTGCGAATAGAGAAAATGGTACAGCGTGATCAGCTAAACCCTAGTTGATGTACCTAAAAGCCGTCATAGTACCATTTTCAATGAGAAGAAGCTCAGTTTTCGCGTACAGTGAAATGCCGGCGCAAACCATTATACCGCCTCCCCCATTTAGCATTCTTAGAGATATACAACACGCTGAAAATCGTTCACCAGACTTTCTCCACACATATTCTTGTCCAGCTGGTGAACGTAGACAAAAACGAGACTCATCCGACAACAATATGGAGCTCCATTGATCCATTGTCCAATGTCTATGTTCACGGACAAATCATAGTCACTGAACACGATGAGCTGAGAGCAAGAGTGGACAAGCAGCAGCAGGTTTCCTTGTCATAAACCCGATTCCTTCAATTTTCGGCTAGCGGTTCGTGCAGAAACTTAGTAGTACGTGCAGTACCGTGAACGTTTAGCGAAACACAATTGTTGTGGTAAACCACGATCGCGTAATGTAGATAACACCATAAAACGGTCTTCTCGCCGGTTCGTGGTGCGAGGTCTAGCAGATCCTGGCCTTCTTGTATATTCCCTAGTTGGAGGATGTCGTTGTATTGCGTCTTGGACGACACTCCTGGGAATATTCAAGACAGCAGCGATGTATCGAATACTGCGTTCGTCTTCGTTCAAAACTACTGTTGGGGCTACATTTTCTGCTTGCATTTTGTCAACCAATAAGTGCCAGTACTGATAGTTCAAATAACCTTTCAACGTAACAGATAAAAGCTGAATAAAGAGCACACCAAGATTTTTTGGGTTGGGTTGGATTTTTAGGTTCGCCATTATTTTTGTTTTTCTTTTGGCTGTTTTGATAAATTAAATGTTTTCTATCTTCCTTAATTTCCAATTATTATCTTGTAGATAATACTTCATGTTTTGTGAATTTTTTGTCCACGAGTGTAGCCTTCCATTTAAGGAAATGGGTGTTGATTTTGGAGTATCGTCACGGGGATTGCTATAAAACCCACATTGTTCTTGATAAACTTTACCCGATAGAAACTTTAAATTTATATTTAGTTTTGCCGCAATCTGGAGGCATTATACTAAGTGGGCTACCCAGTATAGTATTTGCAAAGAGTTTGCTGGTATAGTGAGAAATATGTAGAATGTTTCCAAAGTTCTGGGAAGTTAGCAATAATTTTTTATTTTGTCAATTTTCAGTAATATGACAATGCAGTTTTCAACGATAGCTGCATAAACACGTCAAGACTTGTCTATCACCAATAGCATTGCCTATAAGTTCTACGTAATTTAATTAGAGCACAATTCCCAGAACTTCGAAAACATCCCTCGTATCTTGTATATAAAGAATGAAGAAAGTTTCTTGAATGTTGTTCTTATCAATAAACTGTGAAGTGCACGTAATGTAATTGTTTAATTTTAGAAATTAATTTTGTCTTTTATTAATTTTCTTTTGAATAAACAATTTCTAGATCTTATAACTAACAAAGAACCCCTTGATTTTAATTTGGAATTTAAAAATTGATTCCACATAATATGCAATATGTATGAACATCGTAATGAAAAGGGCTAATTTTTCCGAAAAATATAATAAGCTGCTAAGAAAATCTACTCCAAATTTACATTTTGAAAATATTTTATTTTTTTTTACAATTGACTAAAGGTCAACATCACAAACATCAAACAAACCATCACTGTCCTCATGACAAGTGTACAAGTCCTGGTAAGTGGTTTTCGAGGGAGGATCACGGCCGCAACCGACGGAAACTGTTTTAGGAAGAATTTTCACAGGAATATGAACTTGTATTGTGTTCTCGATTTTTAGTAATATTTTTATATTATTAAAAATGTTTTTGTTTTATACTCAAGTATGTTTCAAATTGTTTTATTATGTATGCTGTCGGAGTTGTCCCATTTATAATCGAAACACGCTAATACCGTTCCCGTCGGTTGCGGCTGTGATCGTTCGATGGAAACCACTTGCTAGTCTTACACTACACTTACGTCATGAGGACGGTGGAGTTCGTAATGTTGTCATTAGTCAACTAGCGGCGCTAAATGTTCATCTATTCTGCCTTTTGTGTCTTGATTGTATGGGTGTAAGGGTGTTGTTTTTTTAGAATTTTGTCTATACCAGCATAATGCACTGACGAGTCTATAGCAAGCCGAAACACGTGTCTGAATGTCTGGATATGAATTTTCGCACAAATATGAACTGGTATTGTGTCCTCAACACCCGATGTTTAATAATATTTATTTATTATTTTCTATTTTTGTTTTATAAAATATTTCCTTATTGAAATTATTGTATATATGAGTGAATTGCATAAACTTGAAAACAAAGACCACTCTAAAATTATTGAGATACACCTACTACAGTGACTATAAGCAGGATCTATTGTCTATTCCTCAAAGTTCCATATAGCATAAATAGCGGGAATGTACCTCTTATTTCACTAATTGCGACGTACTATTCCATACCACGAATTATGGAGTTGAAACAATAGTACTACCGTGTCATCGTCTCTTGTTAAATTAAATTCTTCAGATAAACTGAAGAATTTAATGTGTAGAGGTTATATTCGGCAAATAGAGATGATATAATTTCCCGGGCAACTCTTAGCAGGTGGTTTAAATTATTTCTCAAGGACTGTACTTTACTACATAAGACGAGAGGCCCTCTACGAAAATGTAACCCATGTATGTAAAACGATAAGAGGCGACGACTGGTGTGCCTACCAAATAATAGCAACTACTATTGATATTAGACCGCCAGAAGTACATAGAATTCTTTACGAAGAATTGATTGTTGAAAACATACTTGTGTTGGATTTTGCAATAACTAACAGAAGAACGAAAAATTGTCCGTGCGAGAATCAATTAATAAGTTATGCAATTATTCAATAATGCCAAGAACAAAATCCTTACGAACATTTCAAGAGGTGGTGAAACATATTTCTTTTTTCGATATGTCGACATTTCAAGGAAGTACAGGGTTCGGCGACCGGCATGACACATTTTCAGTTGGTTGCTATGAAAAACCAAATAATATGATGTCAGTTTGAAATTAAACTTAATGCCTGTACATGCAATTAAGATTAGAATGGAGAAATTTCCACTAAACCAACGTGTTTATGCAGTGAATGAGATCGTTAGAAATAGTTTCGTTATCCAAGCTCAAACAAGTTTTCGTCGGCAATTTAATGTTGAAAGACGTGGGAGAATTCCATCGCGGAAAAAAATTTTAAGGTGGGTGAATGATTTTAATGAATGAGGCAGTGTTGCATCAAATTTTAAATGTGGTATTACAAATGTTCGGACACCAGAAAACATTGAAAGGGTTCGTGTCGCCGTTAAGAAAAAACATTCATTGGTCCTGCAAATCTCTGAAAGAAGTTTTAGTAGGATTTCTAAAAATGATTTACGTTTTCGCCCCTATAAAATTCAGATTGTGCAGTCTCTAAAGCAAGGCAATGGAGCACTTCACATGGCATTGTGCAGAGAATTCTTAAAAATTTTGAATGAAGATGAGAATGCGTTGTTTGTTAATGATGGGTGACGATCACATTTATTTAAGTCGTTTCATAAATAGACAAAAGTGTCATACATTTAAAGACGTTTCAAAGTCAAATTCTGTGAAAAATTAAATGAAAGTAATATAAGATCAAAGTTATCAATCACGTTTACTCACCTGGTTAACTTAAAAATTGCCATGGTTGCTATTTCACTTCAGAGAAAGAGATAAATTCAGTTATAACAAATATTCCGTTTAGAAGAACAGGTGGTGTGACGTTTTCCATCTATCGATTTAAAAAATGCACTAATGCTGAAGAAAATTACTTTGGACAGTTCTGAAGTTTTGTATGGCTAGTTTATATATTAGATTGAGTCAAAAATAATGTCCGTTCTTGGAAACAAATCGTAATGGTACCTCAATCATTTCGAAATAAACAAATCTTATTAGAGCAGTGACAATGTGCACATTGGAATCCTATATGCTTCGCAATGAAATAATTGAATCGAAAGTGTGTATTCGATATTCGTCACGCAATGTAATTGAAATCTAAGCAAGAGAAAAACGCGAAGACGTATAAAAAATTATTAATTTCGTGTTTATAGTGGAAGAGTTAGAACTGACCGGCAGGTGCTTAATTGGTTTGCCAATTTTGTTTCTGGAGATACATCGTTTGAAGATATATCTAGGCCATGGTGCTTCTAAGACTTTGGTCACGAAGTTTTGAAATTATTGTGTATTTGGACTCAACATACTGAAAGGAACAAAGTGGATCGTTTATCCATAACGGCCAAGTCTTCTTTCACGACAGAGAAATGGCTGGTTCCTAAATATGTTATACCAGATTATTAAAAATTACTCATATACAACATTGTTCGACTCAAACGGCAGTGGATTGACGAGAATTAACCTCCACAACGGACCCCAAAAGCTTAATTTCACGAAAGAAAAATATGATTATGTATGAGGAAGGATCATTGTGATATTATTTATTTCTAGTTTTCAAACAACAAAATCTAAACTAAACACTAAACTAACTAATAAATTGCAATAAGTAATTGAAAATAATAGCGAATATATCATATATTAGGATATAATTGCTGTTTGTTTTATTGATAAATAAAGTTGATTTACTGATTTGCAAATCATTTATGTCTTAGCCCGATAGCTTTTCCGTATCTCGACAATTTTAAAGATTGTCTTTCTTTTTCCAGATATTTTTCAAACCAATTATAAAACTATGTGATTGACAATATGCGTGAATAAGTTTAAAAAAATTCCTTTCGTAGTTTTGTATTTAAACTTGGAAATATGGAAAAGTACGTACGATTTAGAGTGGACTTCAAGTTCTAAAAAATCTCTTGTAATAACTGTAATTCGATTAAAATTTATTATCCTAATTTGAGTCTTAATGTCTTAATATATTGAGTAAAGAATCGCCTTTTAGTACTGCTAGTATTAAATACACACACACAATGAAATAAAAATACTACTATGCTTTTCTTAAATTTAAATGTGGTATTAATATTTAATTAGGTAATTCAAGCTATTTCCTTAATTATATTTTATACTTTCATTATTTTAACTATTTACAGCTTTATAAATTTTATTTTGCACATAATAGTGAGCTGTAGATTAATCAAATATTTATAATTATCGTTCTTATTTATTTTAAAATGGGAAGTGATGTATTTTACATAAGCATTGCTTTTTGTTTTCCCGTTTTGCTCTTTTACTGATTTTCTGCTGATCTGCCATTGTAACTCACCTGTTGTTTTTGTATTAACGTTGAGTGGATAATACTACACACTTTTGGTACGAAGAGGGATACATTCGCCACGGCATCTTCCTTTATAATCCTGCAACGCACCACTAGAACTTATTTCGATTTTGACTCTATCCTGGTATATAAAATGCTTGTATATGCATTCAAATACAATACCTTCGCAATTCAGCAATAAAGTATATTCAATGCACAATATTCATATGATTTGATTTTGTAGACATTTGGACAATCGGACAGCAGAAGTACTCGTAAGACATGACATTAAACAAGGAAGTACATATATACAATTATAAAAACACAATCGAAATAAGTAAGATAAAATGAAAAATAGAAGTATGTACGAACACAGAAATGATTGACATGAAGAGTGTTAGTGTAAGTCTTTTTCGTGAGATTCAACAGTGTTTTATTTAGATAATAGTAGCATAATGAATCTAAACTTATTGGTTATGGTTTTTAGTATTTCTTAACGCTTAACATTGAAAATTACATTTAATTATACGAAAGTATATATCAATTAAAATAGCAGTATTTGAAAGTGAGTATTGTAATTAAAAGAGTAAATTTATCTTAATTGTGCATATATATATATATATATATTTATATTGTGATGTGAGTCATGCTAGGACGTCACCCACCGTACGCGTCAACATGTCCAGGCCTTTCTAGAAAACACCGGACAGAAGATACTAGAAAACCGAACATTTCCCCTTCGATATACATATATATATATATATATATATATATATATATATATATATATAGATAATTATGTCTTGACCTTTGTCTAATATCAATACAATTTTCCTTTTTTGGACCTGTCTTTAACACACATTCCTAAATAGTATGGTGGATTAAAAGATTGGACATTGCAGTTGGTTGTACTTCGAAAGATAAATAATACTAATCAATTTTATTAAGTACGTGAATAAATCCAATACTGTTTCAAAAGAAGATACAAGTTATTGAAAAGTACCTACCTAATTTATCTGTGCTTAGTTTAAAGAATGACCACTATTATATAGCTAGCTTATAAGTAATAACACAAAAAGCGAACGAATAAAATAAACATTTTTGAATTGCTTTATTAAATACAAATTGGTTTTAAGAACTTTCTAAAATTCTTAACTAACAAGGAAGGTCCCCCAACACGGTGACACCGATTGGAATGAACCTTGTCAGTTAAATAATTCTAATAAAACTACGTAATGAATCGATTTGTATTCGTACGATAAAAGCGTTTCAAAGAGTGAAACAGCCCATGGAAATTCAGCTTTTTTATGGCTTTTTGAAAATTTCTCCGTAATGATTCCTAGCAAAAAATATTGACTGATGTAGGTATGTAGATTTTTAGAAGAACTATAAAATATGGCAAAATCAATACCTTTTATTCTTGAAAAAATGCCATCTTCGTAAATTTTTTGATACGATTTCGTATTCCTCATAAAAAAACATTTCAAACGAGAGTACATTTGAATAGCTTTTGAATACAAATTCTTCTAAAAATTTCCCTAAAACACGGAAATGTGGCATACATGTGGCAAATAGTATTTTTTACTTTCGCAAGAAAATAGACTCCACTCACAAACCCCTAGTCCACGCCACCATAACGGAGAAGGAAGAAAAAAGATCTTAGGAGAGTTGAACTGTATAAGAAATAAAGTCAATGTTCTCAGTCTCGGTGAAGTATATTT
Organism: Melolontha melolontha; assembly: GCA_935421215.2. Taxonomy (NCBI): domain Eukaryota; kingdom Metazoa; phylum Arthropoda; class Insecta; order Coleoptera; family Scarabaeidae; genus Melolontha; species Melolontha melolontha. Next base: position 93,575,532 of record OW285235.1, read on the forward strand.
GTAGTTATTAATAACGGTATTTTATTCACATCAACAATCAAGAAATATTAAGAAAAATAGGAATGTTTCTTATATTTTAAGAAATAATCCTTTTGTTCACTTGAGTTTCGTGTCCGATAAAATTATAAACAAGGACTACATTATTTTTGAGCGTAACTTGAACATACTAAAACATTGCGATCGTATACCTGATTAGATAGTAAACCGACATAAATACAATGTAAGATATAGAATGGTATGATACACATAAATTCTTTGAATATATCTGAATTGTCTTTTGGGTATCATGAAGATATAGGTCATCTGCATGTTACAGAAGAAGGACTGTATAATGCTATAAAAGATATAATAGATAGGAGTGCAAGAAATAGTGATTATGATATCAGACAATTTATGGATTGGAATTTTTCGATTAATATTATCCAACTGTGGTGGTGGACAAAGAAGAGCCTCTACTAGATGATTTGAAAGAGATCATAGAAGAGCAATTAGAAGAATCATGTTCCAGCCACTTCATTTATTTTCTTTTCTGAATTCTATTTTTAATTAGAGATAAGTTTCAAACTTTTATTTACTTAACAGAGAACAATATTACATATCAACAATATGTCCACCATATATCCGCTGATAAGGATCTGCTTTAACTGTTTTACTTGTAATTACAAAGATTTCATAAAGGAATATCTATTTTTAGCGACAAGTCCGTTAATTATAAATTTCACGAAATATGATAAAATGGGATAAATTAATTATTTCAGATATACAATTTTGTGTCACCTTCTTCAAGAAATAACGCACAAATTTAAGATTATTTTATTTTATTTGTACGAGCTTTTAAATTCACAAATACTCAACTACAATTATAAAATCCAAACGTAGACAGTATTAATCTTGTTTATAGATTTCTCAGGTCGTTATACGTATATTTTCTTAGTTTATTATATATGTCAATGGTTCGTTTTTCCATACATGGAATAATTGTTTGAAAGCAATAGCCTCAGTATTGGTTTTACCTACAAGATCTAGCAGGTAAATAACGAGACTTTTCTGGCTTACGAGATGGCAACACTGACGTGCTATCAACTGTATCAGTGCAGTAGGTCGTGCGTAATATGTTTTGCAAATCGTACGTCAATTGTGTTTATAGTTTTCGAGATAGAAATTTTTGCGATTATGGTACCTCAAAAGAAAATGAGTGATGTAAAAATAGAGCAAAGAATGCAGTCTTGCAATCCGTGTACGGTAAAGAATATTTATCGAAGGCGCATGTGTGAACAGCGATTGTTGGCTACCACTTCATACGTTGTTGTGAGAACTCGGTATCATAAGGACACAATTCACATCATATTGCACGAACGTTTAAGGATAAGAAAACTGTGCTTGGAATTGCTTCCTGAAGTCCTCACCGACGGTCTAAAAGCGTGGGGTTTAGCGATTTGTAAAGAAATGCTGGTGTGCATCGACGCAGGCGGTACTGGTTGGGCATGATTATGACTGAAGATGAATCGCGAATCTTCAAGTAGGAGAAAAGACGTAGTAGTTAGTAGATGGCAGAGGGAGAACTATGGCCAATGATGTCAGAAACATCAATGCCGCAGATCAAGACGTTGATCATTACTTTTTTTGATATCCGAGGTACGATCTATCGAACATTTGTATCGGTAGGTCAGACAGTCAATTTTGCGTCCCACCTCGAAGTTCGGGAGCAAGCAGTTGTTGGCAGAACTCGGTATCAATAAGACAACAATTAACACAGAGATAAATTATCACCAACGGCCTAAAAGCACAGTGTTTGGTTATTTGTAAAGAAATGCTGCTGTGCGTTGAGACAGAGGGACGAAACTGGTTGGGCACAATCATGACTGAAGATGAATCGCGAATCTTCGAGTAAGAGAAAAGACATAGTGGTTAGTGGATGGTAGAGGTAGAACCATGCCCAATGAGACCAAGGAGATCAGTGCCGCAAATCAAGATGATGATTATTAGCTTTTTTAAATCCGATGTATGATATATCTAGAATTTATACCGGCAGGTCTGACAGTTAATTTTTCGTCTTACCTCGAAGCTCAGGAGTAAAGATAGTCCACATTCGTCTGGAATTATCTAAGAACGGATAGTTGTTGCATTATGACAACACGCTGTCGCATTCAGCTTTAATTATTTTTGGCTACAAAAGGATTTCCTGTGCTCCTAAATTCCCAGTAAAGTGCTGACTTTGCCTTAGTGACTTCCTTCTCTTCTCAAAGATAAAGGGTCAGTTAAAATGGACCCGTTCGAAGGAGTTATGAATATTCAAAAGACCCTGTGTTTTTAGGAAAATAGTTACGAAAAAATTCAAGGCTGCATGTCGATTTAGAAAGGCCGTTGGAATCGTTACGACCAGTTAGGCGGGAACCTATTGTCAAAGCATTTGACCCTAGTTATGTGATACTGTTCAATATAAGTTTGCCGCACTTTATGCAGTAGTCAGAAATGAAAAAATACAAACTTGTTAAACGTGTTATCAAAATCAGCTCCAAAACCAAATTTAGTTCTGCCTAAATTTTATTTCGTAAATGTCTCTGCCACAATAGTATAAACAAAGAATACAATTCATTACTGATTTTATTACATGATACCTAATATTTTCGGAGGAAACAATATTCCCCAAAAGCTTTTGCTATTCGGAATATTTAGTGGTATTTGAACCCATACAGCCCGCATGGACGCAATTTTACTGAAAGTCAGCAGTGCAAGAAGAGTAATTTAGTAGATCCCAATCCGCAGACAAAAACAAAAAGATTACAGTGCAATACAGAATTCATACAGATTATATTATTAAAATTACTTTATTATAAAAGCTTAGTGATTAATAATTATACTATATACACCATCGTAAGCCTTAAATTTGACGCAACTTCAGAAGAAAATATAAATAAAACAGCAAATATATGCTGTATCAAACGTTATTGTATTAATCTTAAATAATTAAATATTCTAACACGTATATGTATGTAAGCCTACAATAATACAAACAAACGGAAACAAGAAAAAAAAATCATTAACCAAAATAAATTAATAAGCTTCTAAATAAGTATTTAAGCAACTAAGTTGCCATCTTTAGTAGAACAATCTGAAAAAGAAAGGTAGTGTTAAACGCAACGTCTTTCTTTTTAAGTTTTTCTACTGAAGATGACAACTTAGTTGTCAAAATACGTATTTAAAAGTTTATTAATTTATTGATTTTTATTTTTGTCTATTTCAAATTTCAGACCACAGTCTCCACCAATTCGGATTACAATAATATAGTCTGCAAAATTCGCTGATAAATTCACTATTTTAGAATAGTTTATAATTTAAAACTCAATGCATGATTATTTTAAACAATAATTAAATGAAATTTTCCCATTTTAGTTCATTATGCTCTCAATTACAGTCAAGGGAACAGCGTCGCAAACCTGTCGAGTTTCCAGTAATCATAACATCTACTATAATAGCAACAATATTACTTAATCAATTATAGACCTTCTACTCTACGCAGGGAGGCGACATGCTCATGCCAATTTAACATGAATGCAGTGAATGGTAGCACAATCAATAATAAAATTAAAGGTTGAGAAGTGCATTTGAAGTTATATATTCTACATTAAATTTTAATAGATTCTGAAATTCTTATGAACCTGTATTTTAAATGTTTTATTTTGCAATATACTACTAATGCAAAGGCAGCTATTTTTTCATAGAGTTACAATAATTTACGTCAATTTAGAAATATAATGAAAGTGGCTGTTTTATCTCAAACTTTTTCTTTAAATTAGATATTATAAATGTTCCAGAGAAATATAAAATAATTTGATTTTTTTAATAATTGCACAAAAATTACTTCAAATAATAATAACGTTATCTTATTCAATTATCTTATGATTTAAAATAGGATTAAGACAGCTTTCATTATTATTAATTAAACAAATTGTAGAGATCTCTATGAACAATCTGTTGGACGCATGTATAAAGAAGGTTTTGTGTTTTTCTTCACGACGCTTTGAATTTCATTTTGGAATTGTAAATTGCAACATTAGCATAAATACTATATATAATAATACGAAAAAAAATGAAATGTTTATGTATTGACCCGACCCATGGACCCATAAAGAAAAAACAGCTGATTTGGTCCAAATTAGTGATTAAGTAGTTATGTGAAACAGCTGGAAAAAAGCTTCCTATAGTGGGACTGAGAGATATAGCTTTCGATTGCCTTATTGGTGTTATTTCATGCAACGTTTAGAGAAATTGAAAAGTCTAGCCAATACAGATCAAATATCAACCGCTGTATGCAACATTATAGACCATATTATAATGTTGTGGTCTTTAAGTTTTGAAAAGATAGAGACTGGTTTTGTTATAATTAGATATGCTAATGAGATACTTAGAGAAAAATTTATTTATTGAATTAACTATTTGGTAAACATAAATATTAAGCAATAACGGTTGTTTTATGAAAAAAAAAAACTGTCAAAATCAAGAAGAAAGGATAGTTCTAGAGATAAGTTGCCGAATTGAAGCGCTAAAAAGAATAATTAACTAATTTGAGTTTGAGTTTCGCAAGGTACCCCTATTCTTGATTAAGTAAGGAAATTGAAATTTTAGCAGTCCCAAATCCCAAAATTAAATGTTTGGATTAAAATCGTTGAAAATCGAAATGAGATTTTCAAACTCAAATGTATTTAGATTCTTCGAGTTTTCAAGGAGTTTTAGCACTAGCAAATTTGTAGTCAAGATGCTTCTAAGACACTCTCGAATAACATTTGGATTCCATTCCATTAAAAACTTTATAGAATAAATATAATAACAAGAAATATTTCCACCCAAGTGAATAATGTCAAAAGACGAAGTCCTCTCAAAAATATACCGAACTTATGACGTATGACATATTCCTTTGTCTTCGGATAATTGTCAAAATTATATACTATCTAATTCATAATATTGGCACGTAGGGACAACTGTAAACATGGGCAATTGCAAGAAGAAACTATGCATTGCTATAAATTCCATCAATTTGTAAAATGAGCCTATGTACTTGATGATCGACTGGGAGATCTGATCAGATAAACTATTTGGAATTTACAAGACTGTAGGGCTTTAGTGAGTTGTGGTCGAAGCCGAATTCACCAATAATATGCAAAGGAGTTATGGAGGTTTTTCTCTCGAGGATGTTAGGTTCAATCAAGGGTATATAGAGAATGTGGAAGCTTTGCGTAAATCAGATCAGGAAATAAAAGATGAACCAGGGCGATCTACCTAAATAATTATATTAAGCTATGAGGATCAACACCGTAGAAGAAGTGGATTTGGTTTGGGATGAAGAAATCCAATCAGCTAAGCTACCTGGTATTTCTAACACCAGAAAATGCACTTATACTCAAATATTTAAAATATGGTATTTCAATGCTAATATAATTTGCGTAATAATTAAAAGCGGGTGATTATATGCTAACGAAAACACGAAAGGGATAATTGGGGATATGATCAGATAGAGAGATTACTTCCCTAATTCGCATGGTAAATTTTAGTCCAATATTAGGCCTTGTGTGAATTGAGTTCTGTATAGGTGAAACGTTTTGAATCAATTTTCTTTTGCATGCATCCAAAAGGACTAAAAATGGATGTAAGCTGCAAAATATTTACGAAAATCCGAGGTGTTCGTAAGACAGTAGATATTGCCAGTCGAAACAGATCCCGTTAAACCAAAACAAGACAAGTTACAGTTATTCTTAACTTGCTTAAAAATGGCTTGGATTATTAACAATGCGAGAAGAATAGACAGAACTGGGAAAGAATAATATAAGAACGGAATATATTACATGAAAGGAAGGTTATTTATCGCAGTACGTTAATAAAACCGTTGCTCAAAAGGTCATCGTGTAAAGCATCTTGCTTGGGCGCGTAAGAACACAGAGCGAGATTGGCCCAATTTTGTTTTCAGACGAAAATAGTGTCTGCGTTTGGGTCCCCAGAAAGAAAGTACGATCCTCAGATACAAATAGAACGTATAGTGAAACATCCAGTGTAAGTTAAATGTTCCAACATACAGGGTATTAGATCATTGTGCATGCATCGAAAAGAGTTAAAAATGAATGTAAATGTAGCTGAAAAATATTTACGAAAGTCCGAGGGATACGTAAGACAATAGATATCCCCAGTCGAGACAGATCCTGTTAAACCAAAACAAGGCAAGTAATCTAGACGCACGGTACCAAATGGTACTCTAAGCGTCAATGCGAAAACGGTTTGATAGCAACACAGAGGTATCGTTATTGCAAGAGGGCAAAGATCCAAAGCACTGCAATGGGCTGTGTGGAGAATGGAAAGTAACAAAAGCTATTGAAACGATTGAGGGGCTTTCGCATTCGCCGAACAGAAATCCATTTAAAAACATGTGAGCCATTACGAGACAAAAACTTCGTGATAGGTTTTTGCTTCATAAAGCTAAACTATAGAACAGCTTTCCTTTAATATGATATTGACAAGTTAGGCTAACAACTTGAACAAGCATGAAGAGTAGATGTTAAGCAATAGCTAAAATAAATCGAATTCCTTATTAATTAGTCATCACATTAGTGTCTCTTGTATATTTTAGTAATATAGATCTGGTTTTGTTTATTAATTTTTCGATATCGATTTGTTTTTTATACAAATATATTATACTGAATATATCATTTAAATCTATTTAAACGTAAGATTCATTATACTTACTTGTTCAATCATTCATTTTATAAACTATTCTAGATAGACTAGATAATAAGTAAATGAAATAAGTTTTTATAAATTTACATGCGAGTAAAAAGTTGAAAGAAAAAATAGAATAACTTTTGAAATAAGTTTTAATTAGAAGGCGTTCTTAATCCTATTTGAAGCATGTATATTAACAAACGCTAATTAGGAATAACACAGATACTTCTACTCGTTAAATTCAAGATATTTGACTTGAATATCTGCATATAATTCTAAACTTACTTAAATATTTAATGGTGAGATAATGAAGAAAGTGAAAGATAACATGAATGGATAATAAGCCGTTATGAAGTAAGCCTTTTGTTTTAAATAGAAAATACAAAGAGGGTAATACTACCTTTGAGGTGCAAAAGCAACATTCGAATTCGTTAGGAATTTCGTCAAGTTTCTCGATCTTCTTGTTTGAATCAGATTTTTTGCTGTCCGCCTACAAGACAGATCGAAACACTGAAGATACAACATGTGTTTGGCATAGCAATAGAGAATAGGAGACAACAAACATTCAAATGTATCTTATATTACAGAAATAATACAACATATACAAATAAAAATATACACATACGAAATAATAGAAAATGTACCGTGCAAGATAATCAGTTCAAATATGTACATAAATTACCCTAAAATTATCTTTTTTCACTAATAATATTTTAATTTAGTACTTTTGTACTGAATATATTGCACAAATATAAAAGTTTTTTCATACAATGTGTTTAAAGTAAATTTGTTTTAATTTATAAGTACAAGATTTAGTTTAAATCGGGTAGTGTGGAAACTGATGTATCAGAGAAAATAATGTATATATACTACCAAACTTATCTTAAGAACAATATTGGATAAAAGTTGGGAGGTATTTTAGATAAAGAAATTAGTAAAAATATTAAATTGATTAGGATTTATTGAACAATAAATTATTTGATCTAGTATGCAAAGTTGCTATATTCATAACAATATCTTTATATAATTATACTTGAGATAAGAACAATTATAAGCTCTGGCAGAGTCAATTTGAATCAGAATACGTAAACATTTGCAAATTTGAAGACCTGAAAGATTCCGAGAAAATTTTATATTTTAATATTCAAAAGGAAAGAATATATCGTATTTATGAATCCAAGTTGTGATATTCAAGAATGGAATGCCGTGTGTTTTACAAACTTTGTAGTACTAAAGTTCAGTACACTTTCATGATCAATTTCTATAATTGTCTTCTTCCGGGTTTTCGTGTATGTAATTGTAATAATTTTACTAATATTGTCAGTATTTTAAAGATCTGCTATTAGACAAATTCTCTTCATTGTCTTTTTTCATTTAGTATACTAGAGTTTTAATAGTGCGTAACCTACTTCCTTCATTGGCTGTAACAACTAATAAATTCCGTCAGATGTTACTGAAGTTAGAGTTACATCAAGACGACAGCTATAAGTTTAGCAGCAAAACACAGTTTTCCAAATATATTACAAACTTCATTTTTTACGTCAAGAAATTAAATACTGCAGATCATCCGAAAAATTAGTAAAACAAAAGAATTATAGAACAACGAATGCATAAGGTTGGATAACTTATGCTCTTTTATTAAAGTGTGTGGTTAGAACTCGCGAGGAACCAAAGCTAAATCCACACTAACATGGAAGGTAACTTGTAAACAGTTGTGTGTCCGTAGAAATTGATTCAGCTGTTATTTCCCTTCTTACCTGCGGGAACAGTTTAGAAGTTTTTGTACCTTAATGTAAAACTTCTAAAACTGCAAGGCAGGAAGCCGCTATGGGTAAGTCGAACCAGGAAGACAAGAATGAGCCAGGGTCTTCTACCGAAAAAAATACATAAAGCTGTAAGGGTCAATACCGTGGAAAGTGGATTTGATAGAAGACGGGGAAATGTAATTGCCAAACTATTTGGCGACTGTCAAGGCGTAACAGAGCTACAGACAGGCCAAAAGAGGTGTAAGCAAGAACAACTTCACCAGGTATATACGACCCAAGCGCCGAAAACGGTCTTTTCTTTCGAAGCTGCTGGGTCTAATTAAAGAAATGAAGACAAGATATGAGGACCACGATAGATCTGGAAAGGTGCAGGAGAATAGGCTTTAGAGCCACTTCAAATAATCTATCTATCTATATTTTTGTGAACAAATATATTTATAGATACGATAATACGATAATCGTATATATGCATAAGCATGGTCACTTTTTCCGTTGTACGCTGATGAGAACAAAGGAAAGCCCCGTGTCCATGCGTTGAAGTCTCTAATGTAAATTGGTATACGCTGTCTATAAATGTGTGCGTATACAAATATGTTTATAACGTATACGAGCTGCTACCCAACAATTCTCGGAATTTGAATGTAACGCGCGAAGGGATGGTAGTACAGTTTTGCAGCGCTAGATGGTGTGAGCTACGTCTAAACTAAGCCAGTCTGTCAAATGGTACTTTGCTAGGTGGTGACAAACAGATTTTGTGTTTATATTTCTTGAGATGTGTTTGAGTTATTCTGCGACACTACCATGTCTGATGTGAACGGGCAAAAAATCTGCATAAAATTCTGCTTCAAACTTTGTTTGATAAAACGACAGCGGAAAATGCTTAAACAAGCGTTTGGTAGGATGCTTTAGGCTAGACGCAAACTAATGAGTGGTATAACCGTTTTAAAAATGGACATGTGTCGGTCGATGATGATGAGTGTATCGGAAATCCATTCACGGAAAACTCGTCACAAAATGTGGTAAAAGTGCGTAATGCTATCTTGTAAGACCGAAGGAAAACAAATAATTCAAGCCATTTGTCTGCCTAATAATATTATCTGCTTGTTGTACGCAGTTTGCAGGCGTATTCTGCCCGTTGAAGACAAAATGCTTCGTATTGCTGCGAAATTTGTGTCAAAGTTACTCAGCATTGAACAAAAACGGCACCGTGTTCATGTACACAGAGCTAAAAGAAACTGCTGAAAATGATGCAAACTTCAGTACCAGAATCATTTTTGACGACGAATCACGGGTGTAACGGTATGATCTCATAACAAAGCAGCAGTCATCGCAGTGGAAGATGCCCTCGTTACCACGACCAAAAACAGCACGGCAAGTTCGTGGCAACGTCAAATCGATGTTAATTTGCTTCTTTGACCCTGATGGCATCGTGCACCAATAATTTCTCCGACGAGGTAAAACAGTTAATGAACGGTTTTATTACAATGTCTTCAGTGACTAATAAGAGAAAGCATTCGAGGCTGGCGGTCTGCCAAGTGGCGCAACAATTCGTGGATCCTACACCACGACAATGCACTAACCTACACGTCACTTGTTGTGCGTCATTTTCTAGCCTCAATAAAGACGATACTACTACCTCACCCTTCCTACTCCCCAGATCTTGCCCCTTGCGACTTCTTTCCGTTTCCAAAATTGAAACTGTAGCTCAACGTGCGCCATTTTAGGACGATTAAGGAGAGCTAGACCGAATTGCAGGCAGTTTTAGACACGTTAATACGTGAAGACTTCTAGCACTGCTTCCAGTCGTGGACAAGTCGTTAGGATAGGTGTATTCACGCTGAAGGAAGTACTTTGAAGAGGATGTTAGTGAATAAGTTGTAAGAAAAATTTATGTTTTTTTCACATTCCGGGAATTTCTTGATAGCACCTCGTATATATAATCGTATTTATACACTTGATAGTAAATATCAACATACTATTGTTTACATGAAATGAATTTGTGTGTTACTAAGTTATCAAAACAAGGGAAAGCGTTCATAATTTAAAAAAATATTTATAAAGTGATATGAGTTTGTTTGAATGTCATCTACAAGTTAATATCAATTCGTCTGAATAAATATACTTAATTTTGCATAATACTATGGCTACAAATAGCTTTTCATAAAATGCCCTGTTTGCTTATGGCAGAGCAAAACATATTTATGTAGTCAGTGTTTTTAACGAATATCCAATAAAAAGCAACTATTCGAACAACAATTTATGCACAAGCTGTTAAGCTACTCTTCAGAATCACGCCAAAACATTTTCAAAATTAATCGAATGAAAGATGCTGCAGTCTATGAACGAATATTTCGAAGAGAATGTAGAAATTCATTCTCCAAAGGAAATACAGCTCGACCAAATCATCGTGATAGTTGCGCGGTAGCAAAACGTATAGAGCTGCTCGCATCGTATTGGCGCGCTGCTAATTGCCGGTCTGATATTGGTTGCTCACTAATGTATATAAGTACGTATATAAGTACGTGTACTCCACCCACTCTAATACAATATGCGCAGACCGGCCCATCGCTATCACGAGGTTTTGGTCGAACTTTTTTTTTTGTAAATTAAAAAGTAGCAGAAATTATTATGGTTTATTTTGAGTATTTATTGTTAGCAGATCTTTAAATAACTTTTTCTACACCTTTTTCTTAGTCGGTTTCAATTGCTTATTTTCTGCGAATTTTGTTATATCTCTAATTGTTTTCTGTTTTCACCGTTTAAATGATAATTGCTAACTGTTATTTTAAGTGTCTCAAGCGTTTCGGTCTTAGTAATGATTTTTTTAAAATTATTCATGAAAAAATTAAACAAAAAGTTTTATACCATAACACATCGTTTCATCGTTTTTTTACTACATTCGCGAGTGTGTTAAAAATTATTTTTTTTTAATTTACAAAACTACTATTATTATTTTATTTGAATATTGTTTCTTTTTGTTTGCATGCACTTTGGTGCTGTGTGTGTATCTTTCTTTAAACTTGTTTTGTGACACTTTTCAAGTGAATGAGTTTCTTCAACTGTGCCCTCCCTGTCTTTTGAAGTTATTACTGGAATGAGTTTTTCTGCCCATACTTACTCTGATGATTTTCTTTGGTGTTAATGCCGTTCTTATGTTATACCATTTTAATATTTTTTAAATATTTTTCTCTTAAATTCTATATTTGATCTACTGACACGTACGTGGTTTTTCATTATTTTACTATTTTTATTCTTTTTTTTTAATATAAGATAATCATAAGATTATTAAATTTTTCGGGAAAGTTGTATTTTAAGCATTTTTTAAATTTTTAGCAAAAACACAACCACACATTAAAATAATAATAACGGTATAGTACTTTTCATAACGTTACAGGTTCAACGATAAAATGATTTCTTATATTTTGCGTTCGTAATGAACTAATTATGATACCCAAAACGGTATCGAAATGAGGTTCATTTCGATACGCTTTTTTCATTTTTCAGTGGAACCAACTGTATACTTTACATAAAAATTAAACTCTGATCTTTCAAATGAAATAATTTCAATTTATTAATGTAAAAAATGCAAAACAGAAAAATAGTATAAAAAAATCGTTTCATAAGGCTTTTTGTCGCACGAGTTCAGTTCCTTAGAAAACTCGACGCTGTCGCGGCTCGTTTTCTAAAGAACGTGGATGGTGCCTTATGAAACTTGTGTTTTAATATACTATAATTATTTAATTCATAATAATATTATTATGAAAAGTACTGTACTGTACGTTTGTATTTTTCTTTTTCTGCAATAATCTTAAATACTAACGCTTGTATTATAGTGTAAGCTTCATAATAACCATCAACTCGCTTTTTTAATATTTGGCACTACAAGTTAGGGACAGAAATTCCCGAAATTTGAATGTGGTGCGCGAAGGTGTGGTAGTACAGCTCTATAGCGCTAGATGGTGTGACATCCATACTAAGTCAATCTATCAAACCGTACTTTGCTAGGTGGTGATGAACAGTTTTTGTGTTTATATCTGTTGAGTTGTGTTTGATTTATTCTGCGACACTACAATGTCTGATATGAAAGAGCAAAAAAAACGTGCATCAAATTCTGTTTCCAACTTGGTAACACGGCAGCAGAAACTCTTAAATCGCTTCAACAAGCGTTTGGTGAGGATGCTTTAGACCAGACGCAAACATGTGAATGGTACAGCCGTTTTAAAAATTGACGCGTGTCGGTTGATGATTACGAACGCTCTGGTCGTCCATCGACAGAGAAAACATCACAGAATATGGACAAAGTGCATAATGCTATCCTGCGAGACCAAAGGAGAATAATCCATATTTGTAACATTGTCGGCTTGTCGTACGGCGTTTGTCAAAAGCTTGTCGTACGGCGTTTGTCAACATGCGGCGTATTGTTGCGAAGTTTATATCAAAGTTACTCAGTACTGAACAAGCACGGCACCGTGTTCATGTGTGCACAGAGTTGAAAGAAAGTACCGAAAAGGATGCGAACTTCAGTACCAGAATCATCACTGGCGATGAATCATGGGTGTGTGCCGAGTATGCTACCGAAACAAAGTAGAAATCATTGCAGTGGAAGACACCATTGTCACCACGACCAAAGAAAGCATGCCAAGTTCGCAACAACGTCAAGTTGATGTGGATTTACAAATTTGACGCTGATGGTATCGTGCACAAGGAATTTGTCCCACCAGGTGAAACAGTTAATGGACGATTTTATTGGGACGTTCTTCGGCGTCTAAGAAAAACTTTTGACGCAAGCGACCTGCCAAGTGACGCAATTCATGGATCATACATCACAGCAATGCACCAACTCACACATCACTTGTTGTGCGTCCTCGGTTTCAAACCTCAATGAAGACGGCAGTACTACCTCACACTCCCTACTCTCCAAATCTTGTGACTACTTCCTGTTTCCGAAGTTGAAACTGAAGCTTAAGGGGTGCCGTTTTCAGACGATTGAGGACATTCAGACCGAATCGCAGGCAGTGCTGAACACGTTAGCACGTGAAACTTCCAGCATGCATGCCAGTCATGGTCAAGTCACCGGAATCGGTGTATTCATGCTGAAGGAGAGTACTTTAAGGGGAATTGTAGGGAACAAGTTGTAAGATGAATTTATTGTGTTTTTTTTTCACATTCCTGGAATTTCTGGGTAGCACCTCGTTTTGAGATTATTAATGGCACTCATTTTATATTTTAAGAGTGCATTGCAAATTTAAAAAGAGTTAATTCTTTTAGCACTTGAAAATGAAGTAACTTTTTTAATCTCCTCTGTTAATACAGTCTATCATTATGTGAAGTATAAGGCAATAAACACTTATTATGACAAAAACTGTGAAAATGTAGTAAATAAATTACGAAACTCTGTGTTGAATAATTTATTTCTTTGTTTTAGTATGAAACAAAGTAATTATTAATACCGAAATGCATATCGACAATTAGCAATTGCAGTTTTAACATAAGGCAGTTTTAATTTATTAATGAATCATTAGTTTTTTATTCCCTTGTCATACATAGAATGACATAAGTAAATATAGGAAATTATTTCATAAGATTCTTGTTTTAATTTAATATGAATTATTTAAAACATAATGATCCAAGATTTTAATCAACCCTGCCAGGGTTAGATATCTTCAAATCGTGTTTTTCCCATGCTTCGTTTAAATATATTTTGGTTTATTCTCCATTTAGCATTTCATATCAATTCAGGCGTTTATTGCACCAATGAATCGAACTAAATTGGACAAGAGTTGTACATAATAGAAGGAAATGTTATGTTTCAACACACACACACACTAAAACACACGCATTATATATATATATATATATATATATATATATATATATATATAAGTGTTTAGATAATTTCTTAGCCGTTCATTAATATAGACCATATTTTTCAAATAACGTAGACCATATTTTTCAAATAAAAAATTTCGTATGATTTGCTTTGTAATTTGTAGACAGCAATGTTTACATCCCCACTTACTCTGCAATTACATACATTCTAATTTAATATTTGTAAATATTTCATATAATAAAGCCGAAAAACTCCAATAATTTATCAAATGTTTTATATATATATATATATATATATATATATATATATGTATACCGGCTGTCCTTGAAATAAAAAGGCAACGTATGAAAAATGGAACACAAAATTATATAGAATATATACCCAAAATATTTTCTCAAAATTCCCTCTCATAAGTGAGAAAAGAAATGGCAAAAACATTTAAAAAAATTATGTTACGCTACTGCATATTTTATAAATACTATCGGAGACGAAATCTTAAAGCTGATCCATAATAACAAAATGAATAGTCTCGTTATTGTATATCTCGCTTTAAGTTCGTTCTGTTGTCGATCTACAATTTTTTGATTAAAGCTAATAGAATGTAACTTAAATAAACGTAAAGCACACATCTTGCATTTTCTATCAATATATCAGCTTTAAGAATTTACAAGTATAAATTTATATAAATAAACAGCTGACTGAGGTTATTGAACCCTTGCCCTAAGAAAAAAATAAATTTATATAAATAAACAGCTGACTAAGGTTATTGAACCCTTGCCCTAAGAAAAATTATGGCTTGTGTTTATAAACATTGCCGCCTTTAAATACAATGGGCCATACGTATTCCGACATTTGTATTTAAGTTTCTCTAATAAAAAAAAACATTGTCGTAATACACATCAAAATTTTCGTATGATTTTAAAAATGGGTTTGTAAATAAATCTAACACACGTCTTAATTTTTAATTACATATTTACTTGAATAAAAAGCTGATTTTGTACGAAGTTTTGACCTTAGCATACAGAATATTATATCTTTTATAATATAGACAGCTGTTAATATGTAAACATACGGTATATGTATAACTTCAATAGAGGTACGTATTTACATTCTGAATATCTTGAATTCATTGACGGCATATATTACAATTTTCAAGGGTTCTTAATTTTGGGGTTTGTGTCGTTTTATGTAGACTATTTTGGATTCACATTCTATATAAAAACATCTTTTCATTTTTCATACGTTGTCTTTTTATTTTAAGGACAATCTGTATATGTATTACACAACAATAAGTGCCAGCTGAATGTCTGATTGATGCATAAGTTTGTAACGTTTTTGGTTTCTAGGATAAGAATACCTTGAAAAAAATTGTTAGGCATATGTTAAAGTTAGTTTAATGTCGTTTTATTGTTTAATCTAATAAGTTGCTGAATTTGTCCAAAGAAAAGAAAATGGAAGGTCAGGTAGAAATGACGAGCATCTGAACGCTTTAATTCATGATGGTACACGCCGATCGACCCAAGAATTGGCTATTGTAGTGGATTGTAACCAATAGGGTAAAATACGATATTTGCATTACATGGTCAAAGTTCAAAAACTGGGTGTTTGTTGCCGCATATTTTGAGCGAAAACAACAAGAATCAGTTTGCCAACATTTGTGTCTCTTTTCTACCTCGTCATGGACTGTTTTTGTCCCAGATGGTTACTGGTATCGAAAAATGGTTCCTTAATATTAACAACAATACCAGAAAAGAATGGCTTAGCCCTAACAAAAGGCTTTCCCAGCAAAACTTGACACTCATCGACGTGAGTTGATGTTGTGCATCTGATGGGACAAAGAAATTACTACTAATTGCTTCCGAGAAATTTCACCATCACTGGTGAGATTTACTGTACTTGAAGTCGCCGTTCAAGATGGTAAGACCGGTAAAACATCATCAAGTCATTTTGAAGTACGATAAGCCTCGCCCCCATGCCATCCTAGCATTATAAAAGCGGCTATTCAAGAAGTCTATTGGGAGATTATTTCACACCCACTTGTTCCATCAGATTTACCCCTCTTTCGCTTTCTATCAAATAACCTTCGACAAGACTTTAATAACAATTTCGCACTTAAAAGTCGGCTCCTTTTTTACTTCCAAACCACCAGATTTCTTCAGGCGTGAAATGGCAATCGTAAATAATGGAGGAGAATATATTCTTGATTAGCTCGGTGTTCTAAAGGTGAAAAAGTTCTTACGTCCCGGGCAGCCGTGGTTTGCAAAATGTAACATGAGAGCAAAATAAATTGAGGTAGTAGGAGGCTGCGGTTCGCTGATCGTATTTCGTGAATTATAAAGTAAATAAATCTGACAGCACTTAAATGTCTCCTTGATACAAATTTAATTTACAACTTAAAATATTTATAAAATGTCATACAAATGTCATGTTTTATATTTTATTGAAAAGTTTACAATAATTGTTGAAACTGTTGTCCCTCGGCATTCAAACATAAATTTACGCGCCGCTTCATGTTTTCAAAAACCTTTTGTAAAATAAATCCGTCTACTAACTCGCACTGTCGCACGATATTGTTCCGTAAATCGTCTATTGTATGCACTGGATTTTTAAAAATAGAGTTTTTTAAGTATGGAAATAAAAAGTAATCCAGAGGAGTTAAGTCACAAGATCTTGGCGGGAAACGGTCAACACTAATAATTCTTTCATCAAAAAATTCACGTAAATAATTTATTGGTTCACGGGCAGTGTATGGTCGTGCGGAATCTTGATGAAAGAAACCTAACTGTAACTCGCCATCATGCAGTTGATTTATGAATGTTTCCAGTATATTATTGCGATATCTTTCACCATTTATAGTTCCTTCGAAAAAGATCGGACCAATAAGCCTTCTACGTGACATGGCACACCAAACCCCTATTTTTACAGGATGCAACGTTGTTTCCCTATAATAATGCGGATTGTCTGTTGCCCACATACGCATATTCTGAGTGTTTATGTAGCCGTTCAGGTGAAACCACGCTTCGTCGGTGAAAAACGTTTTATCCAAAACATCGTCGTCGTTGAGATTTGCATTAAAGAAACGACAATAGGCAACTCTTCGAACGTAATCTGGCGGCAATAGTTTTTGATACAATTGAACCTTGTAAGGATGCATACCAATATCGCGTTTAAGAATACTGCGGCAGGTTCCATAACTTATATCCAACTGTTGTGCCAGTCTTCTGACAGATGTTGTAGGTTGTTCTCTAATTGCGTTTCTTGCATTATTAACAACATTTTGGGTCCTAACTCGAGAAGATCTTCCCCCTTTCCATTGTCTTTTTACAGACCCAGTTGTTCGAAAGATATTTATAATTCTCAATAGGTCACGAGAAAAGTTCTTATTTACTAAAACAACTTCAGGAAAACGTTGTTGGAATTCTTCCTTGCACATTTCTATTGAATAATACCATTCGCCGTTTGACAAACGTCGACCGTTACGAAAGTAACATTCTAAAATGAACACCATTTGTTCTTGAGTAAACATTCTGAATGTGATTATACTGTTTTTTTTAAAGGAAATTGTATTGAAAGAATTAATAATTCACACTGACAGTCTGTCATCAAATGTTTGACAGAAAAATATTGTGAATATAATTCACGAAATACGATCTACGAACCGCAGCCTCCTACTACCTCAATTCATTTTGCTCTCATGTTATGTTTATGCTTAAATATATTCAATGTAATTATAAAGAAGAAGTTATTAAAAGTCACACAGAAAATTAACTTATGTCAAATAAATTGTAACTTTTAACGTTTTAGAAAATGCAGTGCTTATCTATTACAGACATGCATTCACCAGTCCATAGCCACCTGAGACGTAAAGATATTTTGAGCAGTCATTATTTTGTTTATTATTTAATTGATAAATTTGAGTTCAATAAAAACGTTGCGAACTTAGGCATCAACTAAATATCTAAATAATAAAATAAAAATAGTCAAAACTAGAAAAATGGATCGCATTTATAACAAAGTAATTCGAAACAAATTTGAAATTACATTGCTATATACGCCATCGCTTGTGTCCGATGTAGAGTGGAGGCACGTCAATACAGTTTCCGCAAGTTGCGGTTATGCCCGTAAGATGGAAACACCTGGCTAAGTCTTACACTTGTTATGAAGACAACGATAGTTGTTTTAACGTTTGCAATGTTTACATTTGTCAATGAGCAGCGCTTAATATTCGTCTACGCTCTGACTTAATAACTTTGTAGATAATGTAGTAAGGGTGTCATTTATAGTGAAAGTATCTCTCCGGCAGCACGTTCTGATGATTCCATAGTCAGATTAAGCACGTGTCTGCATGTCTGGAAAGATACTTTCACACCAATATGAATTTGTATTGTGTTCTCTACACCTAATTTTTAATAATATTTTTATGTTATTAAAAATGTTTTTGGATCATGTTTAGTTGGCTATTACGCTCTTCATATTCATTTTGTATTTTTTATATAAAAGTCTAAATGGAGAACATTTCACGCTATTACATCAAAATTGAATGAGAAAAATAGCAAAAATAGAAAGAACACTTGCATGTTATAAATATCTTTTAGGGTGGAATATACGAGTACATATTAGTACTCTTACCAATACATTATATTTTTTGGAGAACTACTTCAAATTCTACTGAAGTCAAATTTTACTCTTAAATTTTGGTTATTTTTTATTTAGAATTCGCATCGTACTAGATCTGTCCTGGCCTTTAAGACGAGGAATTATTATTTACTTTGTAGAAATAAAAAACATTACTAATCTTAGAAACTTTGATTTTATCGAAATTATAAATACTATAATCTAACTAGTCGAAATATAGCTTCTAGGCATATTTACAGGACAAACTACTATCGCGAGTAAATTCTTTCGTTATTTTCGCTTAGAAAGGATTCTCATATTTTATCTATTTTTAGTTCAGATTAATTGTTGGCGATGAGATTAAAGAATTAAAAAAATACATTTCTATTACTTTTAAACAATTAAATGTGAAAATAGATTTCAAATATAAAGTTCATAAAAGCAACTTATGTTTGCAAATATAGGTCCTTGATCTATATTAGTTAAAAAAAAACAATTTTGAAGTATGTACTTCAAATATCTATCAAATAATATATATACGTATACAGACTGTCCCGTAAAAAACCCCAACAATCATAATTCTTCTATTTATTGTCCGATTTTATTGAAACAAAAAGTAAATTTAATAGCATCAAAAATACTAAAAAATAGCAGTGTTTTGTTTTCAGTTGTTTTTATTAATGTCAGACGATAGTCAACTTTTTGATTTTAAATGGCATAATATAAATTTTTGACTATATTTGGATTGGATTTTTTTTCTAAATTCAACAATATACATATAAACATATCTATTTTTGATAAACGTTTATTAAAAAAATAAAAATAAAATAAAACACAATAAATTTCATTTTTGTCTTCCATTATTTATAAATTTTCGAGTGTGCCATGAAATAAGAAAAATGCGATAAACGTTAATAAGTGTCGGTGTGAGTTTATTAAATCTTCTTTTGTTTTGTCACAACAAAAAATGTATTTCTGTAAAAATGAATAACAATCAGTTAACGGATATGTTATACGTTATAAGTAGAGCTGAGGATTTTTGCGGTAAGGCAGGACCGTATGTAGTGCATCCCCACCGGCGTATAATCAATACAAATGCAATTAAATTCTGGTATTTGAGAAATGATTATATGTATTACCTTAGTATTAAAATAAACCATCCATTTTTTATTACTAATACATGAAAGAAGTTTCTGAATCGATAGTTCATAAATAGTTCTACGAATTTTGAAAAAAAATGTATGGGTGTACATGCACCAGTATGCATATACTTGCCGGTAAGCGATTTCTGTATGAAAGGATTACTGTAGTAAATAGCAATAAAGAAGATATGCATTATATTTCGTTTAGAGTACCTAATTGATTTTGTTGAATGTTTCTGGACAATCGTTCTTTATTCCTTATTATCCTGGCATATGTTCTATTCCTATAACGAAAGTATAAAAAGTATCGTCTATTGTTCTGCAAACCAAATTTCTAAAAGAAAAGTATTGTGAAATGTATCAATTACTTCTTTGAGTGGATAAACACTACCTGCCTCTTATAATAAAATGTTTTCTAAACTTTAACAATAAACAAAGCGCTTAATTTTTGCATTTGCGACACTTTTGATTATACATTTGTATTTGTAACATCAGTCATCACTGATGACTCATCAGTGATGACAGATGTTACAAATACAAATGTATAATCAAAAGTGTCGCAAATGACTGTCGCACTGATGACTCATCAGTGATGACTGATGTTACAAATACAAATGTATAATCAAAAGTGTCGCAAATGCAAAAATTAAGCGCTTTGTTTATTGTTAAAGTTTAGAAAACATTTTATTATAAGAGGCAGGTAGTGTTTATCCACTTAAAGAAGTAATTGATACATTTCACAATACTTTTCTTTTAGAAATTTGGTTTGCAGAACAATAGACGATACTTTTTATACTTTCGTTATAGGAATAGAACATATGCCAGGATAATACGGAATAAAGAACGATTGTCCAGAAACATTCAACAAAATCAATTAGGTACTCTAAACGAAATATAATGCATATCTTCTTTATTGCTATTTACTACAGTAATCCTTTCATACAGAAATCGCTTACCGGCAAGTATATGCATACTGGTGCATGTACACCCATACATTTTTTTCAAAATTCGTAGAACTATTTATAAACTATCGATTCAGAAACTTTTTTCATGTATTAGTAATAAAAAATGGATGGTTTATTTTAATACTAAGGTAATACATATAATCATTTTTCAAATACCAGAATTTAATTGCATTTGTATTGATTATACGCCGGTGGGGATGCACTACATACGGTCCTGCCTTACCGCAAAAATCCTCAGCTCTAGTTATAAGTGTAATAAAAATCGTCTTCAAGCGGTTCGTCGTTAGAATGCTCGTTGGCCGGACAGAGAAGTTCCAGATTCGAAAATATTTCAGAGGATTAATACAAATTTAAGGAAATTATGGATCATTTAGCAAACCTAAAACACAACAATGTAAATTTTCCGAAGATACGGAATTATATCTTCTTCTTGCAGTACAAGAAAATTTACGAACTTCGTCTTGCGAAATTGCACATAATATTGTGGTATCAAAAACTACAGTCCATGGTATTTTAAGAAAGCACTTACTTAAACCGTACACAACTCGAAAAGTTCATGCATTAGAACAAAATGATCCTGGCCGAAGAATACAGTTTTGTCGTTTTTATTTAAACGTATTAGAACAAGACCCAAATGTTACAGAATGAAAATTTGGTCTGAAGAATGTACTTTTAGCAACAATGGTATTTTTAATAGAAACATACATTGACAATGGAGCCAAGACAATCCGGGATTTGTTATTGATAATAATGTTCAAAGCTGTTTCAACGTAAATGTTTGTTGTGGAATTTTGGGCGATCAATTATTGAGCTATTTTTCATAGATGGTTGCCGAAATCAAGAAAAATATCACTTTATTAAACGAAAATCTCCAAAACTTTTCAGATGAATTATCTTTGGCAGATTTAAATAGAATATTATATCAACAAGATGGGGCTCCTGTACACAACACTAGAGTTAAATACTGATTGGTTGAACACTCAATTTGGAAATAGGTGGATAGGAACATCCGGTCCTATCGAGTGGCCTGCGCGTTCATCGGATCTTACGCCCCTCGGTTTTTGGTTGTAGGCTTATCTACAAGACCGAGTTGACATTTTAAGACAAATAATTATTAATACTTATCAAGAAGTGCCGTTTGCCTTTTAAATGCGACTCGTGGAAAAATTAGGAGATGTGCGGTATGCGTTGAACAAGGTGGCGGGCAGTTTGAACAATTATTGCAAAGTGTTTTGTTTTGTTTCTTCTAATACTTATAATACTTCATGGTACATTCGAAAATTTATTAAAAACAAAGTTGATTTTAATAAATATTTTTTTTTCAATAAATGTTTATCAAAAATAGACATGTTGAATTCAGAAAAAAAATCCAATCCGAATATAGCCAAGAATATATATGTTGCCGTCTAAAATAAAAAAGTCGACTATCGTTTGACATTAACGAAAACTGAATTACGAAACAACTGAAAACAAACAAAACACTGCAATTTTGTAGTATTTTGGATGCTATTAAATTAATTTTGTTTCAATAAAATCGGACAATAAATAACGGAATTATGATTGTTGGCGTCTTTTTATGGGACAGTTTGTATATATCAGAAATGCGTTTGCAATTTTTCTACTAAAACGTTATACTTAAATTACTTATTTACTCATATTAACACATTGTATATATAGTCGTTTAATAGGTATAGTCATTTATATTATTATATCGTCGACTTAATCAAAATGCAAAGTAATAATCTAACACTGAGATATTATTAACTTGCTAAAAACTAATTCGAATTCACTGCAGTCTCCTCATAAATTATTAAAAATACCGTATTTATGAAATAGTGGCAGTTTCTAGCTTCGCCAGTTTACGATCTTAAAATTACTTTTACTTTATGTAACAAACTGCAATAAATGAATCGTTTCAACACAATATAAAAATAATTTCAGTTTAGTGTGCGAATAAAATACGATTAAAACGACTAAAAATATCGAAGGCATACAAAAACACTCATATCTGTTTTTATGCAAGGTTATTATTACTATTACAAACAAATCTTATTTGATATCTCTCGATTGCATGGCATTAAAAAAAAGTTGTTATGTAAACATTCGTGCCAAAAACAAAGCAATAAGAGTTACCATTTTCTAGATTTAATATATGAGTAATAAATTGTAATAATGTATCGGTAAAAATGTTAAAATTTTTCATTTCGTATGTCATATAAATGAACGAATTATAATGTAAACGTAATTGTCAGCTCATTTTTATAATTAGCGTGATTAAAAAAAATGGGCGTTTCAATTTTTGAAGAATATTTTCTTTGAAACTATAAATCTACATTGTTCTTATATTAATAATAATAATCACAACCTTTATTACCCAACAGGCAATGCTCAATTACAGGATAATATAACACGGTAATTGTGTATATAAAAAATGTAATTTACCTTTTTAACAAAATTCAAAATTTAAAAGAAATTAAAAAAAAGTACATTCTTAGGCAAGGTAACAGAAAAATAAAAGAGAACACTATCATAAAAACACATAAATTCATTTATAAAAAAAATATGATACACTTCTGCCTCCATCTTCCAATCTTCCATTAGTTTATTGGGCAGTAGTGAGAGAGTTTATACTGGTGCTCGCATCATAACATTTGTTCCTGAAAACGGAACTAAAAATGTACATGCATATCTGGCATTAATTCTTGGTACTAGCAAAACATGCGCCCTGGTAAGAAAGAGCAATGAATTCTATTGCGTTAGAGTTTATGCAGAAATTTGCAACACAATGTATCTCTACTTGCGCATAGGGTTGGCATATTATTGTGGACTAGTAACACATCTTGAGATATTCCCACCCTCTGAGAAGATTTCATTTATTCTGAATGAAAATAATATAATTTAAGGAATCTTCTTTGAATCTGCTCCAATGTCAAGGCATTACGAGCATATAACTGATATATTACTTGTAAAATGGTATTCAGGTAATTTATATATGATTCAGTAATTTGTACGTTGCTTCGATGAAAATTTTTTGAAAGTATGGATTCGTTACATGATATTGTATTGATATAAGTTTTGGTATATAATTTCAAACTTTTTGAAGAAATTACGAAACAAATGTTCAATAACTACAGCATCTTCAAATTCAACAATCTACTAAATTATATTTACAAATTTGACTACAGTGTCCTATCTTAATATACTGGATAGTTAGTTTCAAGGCATATTAATTACTTCGGATTCCTAACAAAACTTAAACGCCAACTATTTGGAGAAAACCTTCACAGTTTGTACAGTTTCTGGGGTATTCCCCTTTGTATATGAACTAGACTATATTTTATTCAATAGAATTATGTGCAGTCTTGCACAAAAGAAGTGCCTTATTGCTAAGTTAACGTTGTTAATTGGAGTGTTTGGGATTAGTAACATTAATCAGTAAAACATCATAATTGAAGATGTAGGACCCTAATCTAAATAATATTTGTTTCATACACCATTTACAATTTTTTTATACCAAATTATAAATAAACAGATATTCAATTGAGTCAAATGATAGTCTAAGACCACCAGAAAGGTTTACGTTATAGAAAAAGAACAGAAAAGTATAGAATTTCAAAACCCGGCACCAGAAGTACTTGCAACAAATGCAATAATCATTAAGTGGTCATTGATTTACCATGTAGAGCAAAATATCGAAAAATACTAAGAAAAGCGTAATCATTTAAGAAACTCGAAAAAACCTCGCTATATCGTTGAGAGAAATGAAAAGTATTTATTCTTTATATCGTTAAGAAAAGTTAAGCAAGATTTAAAGAAGCTAATGTAATCAGTAAAAAGTACTGAAAGGAACAATGTATGAGAAATGAAAACATAAGTTCGACGACTGGTGTTTACGAGGATACACTTGACGAGGATACACTTGAACAAACCTAATAACTTCTGGCCAGCCAGACGAAATTTGAGGTTTTGAATGCTAAAAAATCAAAAAGAGTATGGTACCACAAATTCGAAAGATTGAAAAAAAAGATTTTTTGCAACAATCTGTCAAGCATTAGGAGGCGTCATGTTGTCGGACAGTTTTTCCAAATCGGGTGTTAGAAATCCAGTTATAATTGAAGGGGGAATGACTGGTACAGCATATATGCTAATTCTGCAGAAGAATTTAAGGAGATCTGTAGACAAAATGGATCTGAACGAATTTAGATTAATGCAAAATAACGATTCTAAGCAAAAACGCCGGGTCGCTACACATTATTTTGAAGAGTGGAATATTAAACTGATGAATTTACCGTCCCAGTTAACCGTCTTAAACACAATAGAACATATTTTGTCGATTGTTGGGAGACTGACAGGAAAAATAGCGAGACGTTTTTGAAACAGTGGAACTTGTTGCCACATAATATTCTACAAAATTTACTTGACAGCTTTCCAAAAGCGCTTGGTGCTGTAACTGAGAAGAATTTAGGAAGCACAAAATACTAATTTCATTCCTTAACCCATTTAGGACCACTATTAGACAAACCAAGGAAAACGCAAATTCTTTAAGGAATAAACTTTTATTTAGGTATTTAT
Source organism: Melolontha melolontha (assembly GCA_935421215.2). NCBI lineage: Eukaryota > Metazoa > Arthropoda > Insecta > Coleoptera > Scarabaeidae > Melolontha > Melolontha melolontha. The sequence goes on from OW285235.1 coordinate 93,601,129, forward strand.
AAACATCCTTTAAAGTAAAAAAAAGACAAACCATTGATTCTTAGATTTTTTTTGCGTTGCGTTAACGCAACAATGGGACTATATGCACAAATCTTTGAAGCAGTGTGAATGTAATGGAACTCCACATTTATTACACATAAATACGGTTGTACTTTTGCATGCTCTACAACGTCTCCTCCAATTTTCACGATTTCTTTCAATTAGGTGACCCACATTATCTAAACGTGCACTGGATGATAGAGACGCAGTGGAACCACGTCCTCGAACAGATTGTGTTTTACATTTGTTAGTACTAATGAGGCTTCGTACAAGTTCAGACCTGAAATCCAGCTGCGAAATGGGTTTCTCTGTGTGTACAAGTCTGTGCAGTTTCCAAAAATTCACCACTGTAGAATCTAACATATTTATAAATAACGGCCACCACCATTTTTTCCACGAATATTTATTCGTCCGTCAGATGTCACTTATTAAATAAGTGCCACCCTATAGGATGAAATTTGCTTTATCTAGTAAGGGATTTCGGCTTAATGGCATATACAGATACAGATCTATTTATAAAGATTTGTATCATTTGCATACATTGCCTCACTAGCTTAACTGACGACGCCTGTAGATGGCAGAAACATATGTCTTAAGCAGAAGTAAATGCTGGAAATACGAGGTTTTGTCCAAGTATACAGTTACAGATATGTAAATTTTTTACAAGTCTGTTTCATAATGAAACAAAAGCTTTATACGTGCATATTAACGTATAGATATATTTAAAACCTTTTTTGTGTATTTTAAATATTGCTTTTCCATGAACCAAACGTATTACATAAAATATTATGATAGTTTTTCCATGTGTTATTTATTATATTATTTTCTTTTGGGGTAAAAACTCTTGCAAATATTTGTTTATATAATTACATTAGCTCGAAACGTCCATGGTAAATAGTAATAGGAAACTCGGAAATTCTTTAATTTTATTCGTACCTTTTCACTAGCACTAAAACATAATGAAAACGAACATATTAAAAAATCGTAATTAAAGTTTTGTTATATTAGTATATTATAGACCAGGCAGAGAAAGCTCTTATTATAGTCGAGCGTACAGATCACTGCCGAGGCGCTAGTCGAAACAGTAGAATGTATGGGAGGCAATTAATATGCTTTCGCTGCCGTGTATTATATATATATATATATATATATATATATATATATAATAACTTCGTGACCTTGGTATGATATGGTAAACCTAATCAGTAGGCGATTAAAGGTCTGTATATTACTTCAAAATATATGTATTTAAAAAACTCTACATGTTTCGGCTGTGTACGCCTTTATCAAGAGAATACAAAATATGAATGACAGGATATAAATGTTGAAGAAGATATAAAATTTTATATTTTCTTCAACTGTACATTTTTTACCCCAGAAAAAGCGACAAAGTCTGTTGCGAAATATAGGGTTATTTAATAAAGCAGTTTTTTTTTCTTAATTGACCGCTTACCCGAATTTAAATTAATTATATATATATATATATATATATATATATATATATATATATATATACTACTCTTTATTCAAGCGTTAATATTTCTTTGAGATTTTGTAAATAATTTTTAGGTTAAGCTCAAATGGCAGATTACACATTTAATTCTCTGTATTAATGATAATGTTGGCATTTGCCGTTTTAGGTTAGCTGCGCAAATATCTGTCAGAATGAATTTACGATATACTCTTCCCATGTTATTAAATGTACTTTTTTCAGCTCCGCCCGACAAACGCTGTACAATAATAAACTCTTTTAATATAAGGTTGTGAATAGTATAATATCGAAATTATTTTACGCTTGAAGAAAAAACGCTATATTAGACTACAATAGTTCTTTGTAGTCCTTAATTTTAAATTTCGAATATGTTATGTATTACAAATACCTCGGCCAATTGTTTTCATTTATTTAATATATATCATTGCCCAATTATATATTACTAAATAAAAATTTTGTTTGTTTGTTTGTTTTTAAGACTCTTCCACTTTGAAGTTAATAGTTGCCAAGCTTAGTTATATAATTATAATACATATTATAATAAAAAATTAATAACATAATCTATGGTATTATTACTGTAGACTGTCTACTTTAAATAAAATGTAATTGACATTTACTTTATAATTCGTTCATATATTTTGACAAAATAATACAAACCCTTCTCCTTCAATAAAACTTACCTCAGGTAAAATGAATCCTAATGGCATGTTAGGAATCAACTGGGTCTCGTCTTCAGCTAAGGGAGCTGAAACAACCGTTTGCAATTGTTGTTCCTCCGATGGAGCCAGTTCTAAAAGACGCTTCTGACTTGCCGGAGATATCGGAACTGGTGGCCCTTCGCTAGTAGGAAGACATGGCATCTGGGAAGAATTACTGCGCCTGGGCCGATTTGGAAGATGATCAAAGTTGCGATAGCTCGAGTCCGTTTGCGAGGGATTTTTAAACTCTCCTTCACTACTGTTAGCGTCAGCGTGCGACAGGTTGTGGCCTAACCAAGAAGAAGGAAGAGGACACCGTGTGTCAATTGTGTCTTGTATCTTGTGCCACTTGATCTCAATAAACTCCAAAAATTTTTATTCACATGTACAAATTCATATCTATACGTAACTGGAGATATAGATACTAAGAGGACGTCACAAAAATACCACGTAAAAATATCGCAATAACAATTAATGTAACCATTACATCATGCCCACAATGAATATTAAAGAAAAGGTGTTTACTGAAATGCTTAAATGTCTTTAAACTGCATAACACAACGAAAAGAAATCTCGACATAAAGAAGCAAGGTGTCAAATGAAATGAAAACTAAAAAGGGAAACGTAATTTGGGTGCCTAATTTTTATTTATATTTCTGTGTTCTTAACAGTAAACATATACAAGTCGTGTGTTGTACAAGCGTTGACATGCGCGTCCAAAAATTTATTGCGTATATATTTTTGAAATTTTGTAATGTGATCATAATAATAATTTTAGGAGTTTCGGCGATTGTCTTCATTTCCATCAATCAGGACACACATATCACCTGGGAAAGAAGACATCGTCTTAAAACTCTGAAAGAAAGCCGTGCGAAGAAATAAAAGCAAAGCAATGCGAAGACTTCGTCGTTTAGCTTCTAGATTTACTAAGCTATGTTTGAAAATGTTATTTTGATTTAAAAAAATATATATCTTTTTACTTAATCAACATAGCAACTTAGACAACCAATAAGAGAATCTTTTGTATATTTAATGTTATATGAATTGTTGTAAACTTTAATTGTTGGAAACATATTTTCTAAACAGAACAATCATTATTTTTCTTAAATTTACGATGACTTAAATGTGATTCGTATACCAGCATTTCTCAAACTTTTGTGAACTGTACTTTATAATTTTAATTACTGAATTGAATAATGGAATCGGAAAGGAAATATAATTTGAAAGCTATTGGAAGAAATGCGGAATATTTTTTTTTATAATTGTATGGAATACATAATGTTCTCCAAATAAGTCTTTGGCAGGACTTTTATGTACACATTAATTAGAGCGTAAAGGCGGGTAGGAAAAAATATCAAATATCATGATGCGTTCTAGAATATTTCAACGTTAGATATATATTAAGCATGTTGCCTAACAAGAACATAATATTTACTCAAACTTTCACAAAATATGTAAGGTGCAAAGAGCTACTTATATTTTACATTACTATTATAAAACAAGCTGTAATTTCGGATGATGAAGACAATCTGACTTACATGATTAGAAAGAAAGAATTAAATTGAATTCAAACAAATGTGATCAATACAATAATAGGATACGACGAAGCCAATAACTTACTTTAGAAAGTAAAACGAAACGTTATGATGAAACTACTTCAAACAAATATTTATAGAACACTGGTATGGTGTACAATTGCAAGGAACTGGGTTAGTGACCAAAAGTTTTTCCAATACAGTGAACTTTCGTAAGAGACGTGGCCGAAAATGGGGATTCGAAAAAGTTTGAAAATAAATATAGGCATTAGAGTAGTAAAATAACATTGACAAGAAATAATAGAGATGACTTGGTATACAAAAAAAATGATTTGAAGAAATATCTAACAAAAGCAATGCATATTACGTGGATATTACCAAAAAACAAGACATAATGACATATCAAGAAGAGATTCAATAGAATGCTATGGTGGAAGAAAATAGTACGTAAAATACGGTTTGCCGGACCGTCGCTCTAACCAATTAAGCTACGATAGACCTGGTTAGCGACGGTCCGGTAAACCGTAGGCTTGGGTTCAAGTTCCAACGTAGACAAAACTTCTCAAATAAATTTCGTATGATTTGCGTTGTAATTTGCATACAGCAATGTTTACATCCACATTTACCTCGCAAAATAACATACTAATTTGAAAATATTTAGAATATTTAATATAAAAGCCGAAAACTCCAAGAATTTATCAAATGATATATTAAATGAACGGCTAAGAAATTATCTGCATATGTTAATAGCTAAGGAGTAAAAATAAGCAATTTCAAACTTTCAAGACTGACATCTGCTTTCAAAACTGAGATCTAAATTATTAACATCGTCGCTTAATTGGTTAGAGCGATGGTCCTGCAAACCGTAAACTTGGGTTCAAGTCAAATAAATGATTTGCGCTGTAATTTGTAGACAGCAATGTTTACATTCACATTTACCTAGCAAAATAACATACTAATTTGAAAATATTTAATATAAAAGCAGAAAGTTCCAAGAATTTATCAAATGATATCATCGGACGATGCTAGCGCACTGAAATACCATAGATTCGATTATGACGGAACTGAATGGCGTGCCCTTTGATGTGGATAATAATAATATAATAATTTATTTTAATATACTCGGTTAGTTGACCATCCAAAAATTGTTTTATTTGTTCAATTTATTGTTAAATTTATAAAGCATTATTTTTTTTTTATATAATTGGGACTTTAGTTTTTTTTTAGTTTTTTAAAGGTTTTAAAGTTATAGTTACTTTAAGTTTTAAATCTAATCAATTTTATTGTCCTTGTACGTCAATTTTATTATTTTTTTCAACTCTACATTTTGTAAATATTTTACTACTGCTTTATACTTTTAATTATTTAATGTTATTTCTCATTAATCTTGTAATATCTTCGGAAGAAGAAACAAAGTTGTTGCGAAATATAGGGATACTTAATAAATGAGTTTTTTAATTGACAGACCGCTTGCCCGCTTTTAATGTATTTTATTCTATATATATATATATATATATATATATATATATATATATATATATATATATACATATATATATATATATGTGTGTTTAGATAATTTCTTAGCCGTTTATTAAATATAACAATTGATAAATTATTGGAGTTTCTCGGCTTTTATTTGAAATATTTTTTATTTGAAAATTATAATTGTGAATGATGATGGCAACCTAGTTTTACAACTGAAAGGTTAGAAAAAAATGAATTAAACGGGATTTAGGTAAATGCGAACACATAATAATAGGAAGTGATAAAGCTAGTAACTTACTTTAGAAAGTGAAGCAAAGAAAGATATTATGAAATGCCAGTAATTACGTGTAGCCCTCAATAAGAAAGAGAAAATTCGATTTAGTTCAACTAGTCGGACAAAAAATTAATCGAAAGTAAATATTTACAAAACGCTTGTTCAGGATGTTATATGATACACAAATGCAAGACTTAAGGGCTACTCAAAAAGATATATTTCCAATACATGACTTACTTCTAGAGACATTGCAAAAAATTTATTTCTGAGAAGATTGCAAGAAAATTTAAGCGAGGGATAGTATCAATAATTGAAAGGAAATAATTAGGTACACGAAACTTAACTTGATTTAAGCGAGAAAGTTAGATTTTTTTAAGTCAAATTAATTACGAAGAAACAAACTGATCTTTTAAGAAATTACGTATCTGATGATCAGGTGATGATAAATCCCTATTTATCATCACCTGATGAAGCCAGAGTGAGGCGAAACATACGAGTATGTAGTGTCTACATTATACTAGGTGATTCCAAGAAACGGGAATTTTTGAAAGTTATGTTAGTAGCCGTGAGCAATTGGTAGCACTGAATAGCGTACAGCCTGTCAACGATACCTTGCCATTTAATTATCATGGATGCTTGGAGTGGTACGCAACGTGTATTTGCGATGAAAGCTTTTTACAAGAACAATGGCAGTGTGGAGGCGGCACGTAAGGAATTCCGCCGTCATTTTAATTTAGGACACCATGATCGCGCTCCATCAGCACATGCAATTAAAACATGGATACGTAATTTCGAGGAAACTGGTTCGCCAATGAAAAAAAAACTCCCAGGCCGTGTGCGAACTATTCGTACACAAGACAATATTCAAGCTGTTCGAGAAGCTGGCATGAGAAGTCCACGCGATTAATCCGTCGTCACTCAGCATCTTTACAGTTGCATAGTTCAAGTGCTCGAAGAATATTAGTACAGAACTTAAAATGTCATCCATACAAGTTGCAGATCGTCCAGGATATGAAACCTAACGATCATGTTAGGCGACCACAATTCTGTGAATATATGCTTCAAAAGATAAACGAGGACGGGGAGTTTATTAACAAACTGTGAATGTCAGATGAAGCACATTTCCACCTTAGCGGATTCGTTAATAAACAAAATTTTCGATACTGGTCACAAGACAATCCTACAGAGTTACACCAGCGTCCATTGCACAGCAACAAAGTTACCGTGTGATGTGCTATGTCATCATACAGTGTGATAGGCCCATATTTTCTTGAGGACGAGAATGGCAATGCGACCAAAGTCACATCGAAACGCTATGACGCCATGCTTGAAACCTTTGTTGCGCAACAACTACAAAGATTTCGAGAAATTATTGACACAGCCTGGTTTCAATAAGATGGACATTCAACGTTACACACTGAAGGAATATCGATGGCAGCTGTAATTTCAAGATATGGTGACTTTCAACTCTTTTTGTGGGGTTACCTTAAAACCAAAGTTTTCTTTAGTCAACCTGCAACAATTGAAAACTTGAAAACCAACATCCGAAAAGAAATTGCAGAAACTCAAGTTGAGATGCTACGTCAAACCATGAACAACAAAGGGACTGCAGGAATGTTTGCTTAGAGAAGGAGCTCACCTGAAAGACGTGATCTTCAAAAAATAAATTGTACAGTATATATTCTAAAATGGCATCATTTTTATTTTTAATAATATAAAATATTATTAAAAATCTGGTGTGAAGAACATAAATGCAGGTTCACTATTAATATTTTCTGTGAACGTGTCCGAATATATCCCATCCCCAGAGCCGTAGATACGTATTTCACCTTTCTACAGGCTCATCGGTACGCCCCTGCTGGAGAAAGGATATTCCCAGATACATTCACAGAAAAGAACAACATCGCCCTATCACCGTAATTATTCAGACCGAGCGCAGAAGTAAATTCGGCGCTGCCTGTTGTCAGACAGCCGAAGTACCTCGCATACCGTCCACATAATTAATGTGAAGTAACGACGTCCTTCCAAAGGTTGGCACAGCCAATCTCGCTAGAAAACTGCATTTTGTTTGTGACTTCACTCATACTACGGCTTAACCGCATGTGTAATGTATCAGAATAATTGAAACATACATGAGTAGGTAAACCCCACCAGTTTTGTATAATACAAAGGTATTTTTAATAATATAAAATATTATTAAAAATCTGGTGTGAAGAACACAAATGCAGGTTCACTATTAATATTTTCTGTGAACGTGTCCGAATATATCCCATCCCCAGAGACGTAGATACGTATTTCACCTTTCTACAGGCTCATCGGTACGCCCCTGCTGGAGAAAGGATATTCCCAGACACATTCACAGAAAAGAACCACATCGCCCTATCACCGTAATTATTCAGACCGAGCGCAGAAGTAAATTCGGCGCTGCCTGTTGTCAGACAGCCGAAGTACCTCGCATACCGTCCACATAATTAATGTGATGTAACGACGTCCTTCAAAAGGTTGGCACAGCCAATCTCTCTAGAAAACTGCATTTTGTTTGTGACTTCACTCATACTACGGCTTAACCGCATGTGTGGGCGATGTGGTTCTTTTCTGTGAATGTGTCTGGGAATATCCTTTCTCCAGCAGGGGCGTACCTATGAGCCTGTAGAAAGGTGAAATACGTATCTACGTCTCTGGGGATTGGATATATTCGGACACGTTCACAGAAAATATTAATAGTGAACCTGCATTTGTGTTCTTCACACCAGATTTTTAATAATATTTTATATTATTAAAAATACCTTTGTATTATACAAAACTGGTGGGGTTTACCTACTCATGTATGTTTCAATTATTCTGATGCATCATTTATACTGTTAAAAAAGATAATTTTTTTTCATGAAAGTATTTAATTTTCAAAATTTCCCGTTTCTTTAAATCACCTTGCATATTTCTGAAATTTAAACGTTGTGTTAGTAATTACTGTATTTGAATTGACAATTTTTTTTCCATGAATGTGTCTACAAGATATTCTACGTAAACCGACAAAAACCATAACAAAAACAACGTTTTAACGACCAGAATGCTGAACATTAGTTGTCGACTTTTATAACTACGAAATGTCATTAATATGCAATTAGCATTTAGAGGAATTTCCTAAACAGGTACAGTCCATCGAAATTTGTCCACCGCTAGAGCGATCTCAACACGTGCATTATCTTGTCCATGGAAGCTTACCCACGTATCCAATATTTAAGGTATTGTCTCGTTTACACCTTACCTTCATGAAATGAAAATTTAAGAATTTATACTTAATTTTAAACAGAAACTACTTTGAAATGATGGCGTTCTTTAAAACAGCAAGCCTTGAGTTTATTTTTTGTGCATTTTCTACACATTTTAAGAGATACGTTTCATACAGTTTGAAAAACACTAGTATATACGTATTATATAAATTTTAAAACTGCAATGTTTTGTATACAACGCTGATGACAATAAAACTTTAAGATATTTGTATCTACTGTAAATAAATAGTCTATAAATGCTCTAACTTCGGTATTTTCACGACTTTTTAATCATTAGAAATATACATCATATCACTTTTGTCAGATCACGTAAATAAAATTCGAAATGCTTTTATAATTAAATTTTGAAAATTAAAAATCTTCCGCGATTTGGATATTGTTCTCTTTTAAATATTCTCAATACATTTAATTTTCTAGACTAGACAATATCTTCCAAAGAATGTTTGATTAAGAAGTTTAATTTTAAAACGAAAAAGAAACGGGAAAATAGGTCATTTTATGTATTTATTGAATACGTAAATATGATTTTCAATACATTCTTTAGTAATATTATCATCATAGGTAATCTGGTAGAAAAATATTCAGAACATGATAGTAAAAATGTTTTTATTAATAATATTAATTAGGATAATATCCTTTTTATTATTATAGATATATTATAATTTTATTCAAGAGATTAGACTTGAAATAAAGAAGGATAAACTGCTCTTACACAGCTTAATTAATTTAGGATGGGATGCTATTTTAAATCATATTTAGGCAACGAACCATACTTAAAAATTTTATATTTTCTAAGTTTTGAAAAAAATACATTGTGATCCCGAAGTTGTCTGGATAACATTTTCATGATAAATTTTTGTGAATAACATAACTTTATGATACTATAGAGATCTAATGAAGATTTAATGAACTTCGCATGTGAAAAGTAGCATTGTACGAAATGAAACTCTGTATTACTTGCGTTTTCTTTTCTAATTCTAAAATTTTGTGTTGACTTGTTATGACTCCTATAAGCAACTGTATCTCTTACATTCATTTATATACAGGGTTAGGCAAATGTATGGATCCATTCCAATATCTTTGACACGGCTATTTAGATTTTAATAAAATTTTCCACATTTAAGTTAATGCAAGTTAAGTTAATGGCGAAGTCGAAGGGCAAATTTATTTTCAAATTAGACATTCGGTTTAGCCAGAAATGATGTTAACTTTTTTATTTTATATGAAACAGCCTGTATATTTTTACGAATTTCAATAAGCTCTGCTCTGGGAGTTCAGTAACAATAAGGTTTGGCATCTTTTTGTTCAATAACGACAGCGATATTTAATTAAATCTAATAAGGCAAATTTCATTGAGAACAAGAAAAATGAACACAAAAAATATAAAGAAAATCAATATCAGTTAAGAAAGTTTTCGAAATGATGACCGTTTACTTCTTGACAATATGCAAGTGTGAACAAATTCTTGAATGACATTTGCCAAAACCACCTCACGAATTAATTGCATTTTCTTAATTATTCCCTGCCGTAACTCGTTCAGATTATGCGGTCGTCTAGTGTAAACCATAGATTCTAAATGACCCTAAAGGAAAAAATCTGGGTGATTTAAATCTAGAGGCCGTTCAATGAATCCTCTACGATCAATCCACCGATTCAGGAATGTTTAGTTTAAAAAACTTCTAACATTAAGGGCATAGAGGGGGTGCTCCATCTTGTTGGAACCAAACGCTTACAGGTAATTCCCCATCTTCCTCAATATTAGGAACAACCTGATCACGGAAAAGATCTAAACATCTCTGTCCAGTTGGTCTAGCATGAATAAAAAAAGGGCCAATAATACGGTTCCTGAAAATACCAGTCCAAACGTTTACTTTCTGCGGATGTCGTGTATGCGTTTCTAGCATCCAATGAGTGTTATCTATTGACCAATATCAACCATTATAGCGATTAACAGTACCATTTACACAAAAAGTAACCTCGTCGGAAAACATTGTATGTAAAATATTGGATATTTTTGTAAATCTCCATCACTCTTTCGCAAAATTTAATTCTACGATCATAATCCCCTTCCAATAATCCTTGCACTAAATGTGGTTTATCCGGATGTTATTTTTCGTGCTTGAACATTCTGGCTACTGATTGGCAACTTATATCAAACGAGCCACAAAATGTGTATTCTAGGTAGGCCATGAACAACTGAGATACACATATAAGTCACGTCTGAGCTTAGAGAATTGATGAAGTGTCAAATTGACAAGTTACGATGTAACCTATTACTAATAGTACGGCATGTAGGTTAGATCACTTAATCAATCTAAGACAACTCACTTACCGTCACAAAACCAATCATTATTAGAATTTCAATAAGTTCTTTTTCAGTTAATTCAACCATTATTAATATTTGGACGTCTACAAAGTTAATTATGACAGTTTAAGTCAAGTATAGCAAGCGCCAAATAAGATGGCGAGCGGTGGGTCGCAGTCGTTTTTAGGTCGTTTTTAAAAACGCACCCGCCCACTTAACCACTTAGTTGCAACTTCATGTAAAACCAAATACAAAGTTTTCCACTATTCCTAATGCTGCGAGGACTTACTACAACAGCTCCCCATCTTATTTGGTGCTTGCTATACTAAATTTTAATTCCATAGCTTACTAGACACAAACATGGTTTATAAAATATCAGTTTTAATTAAATATCTTTGTCGTTATTGAACAAAAGCGTGCTAAACCTTATTATTGTTGAACTTCCAGAGCAGAGCTCTGTTGAAATTCATAAAAATATACAGGATGTTTCATTTAAAATAAAGTTAACATTAATTCCCGCTAAATCGGATGTCTGATTCGATATAAATATACTCATCGAATCCCCGATTTGCATTTAATTAATTGTGGACAATTTTATTAAAATCTATGTAGCCGTATTAAAGATATTAGAATGAATCCATACATTTACCTAACCCTGTATATAATGCATTAAATTGCATTAAAATTTTCTAGACCACATTATTTTACAAATATATTTTTTGAATTCGTGAATGTGAAGTACTAAGGAAAAGGTTAAAAAAAACACTAATGATAATATTGCCAGTATTTCTTCCTTTTTCGAAATACAACAACAAAGCAATGCTTGATGTAAATAATATATATTTATATGAGTAACACTTTAAGCAAAATATAATAAATTGTTTAAATTCGTATTCCATTTTGATAAAATGTGATATAGTATATATATTCTGTACATGACGAATTTTGAAAATAATATGTGCGTGTATTTTAAGAATATTTAATTCGATTAACACTCTCCACGTGAATTAATGAAAACATATATAGCTTAAAACTAAAGGAGTCGGGTCAATTGTAACATTTTTGAAGGTTAAGCATTTACTAGATTAAATGTTTCTACTATGCCTTTTTCCAAAATTGTTACAATTATCCCATATACTGGATTATTGTAACAATAATTAATAGCAATCATATAACCATAAATAATGAATTAGGATTCTTTGGCAGTAATATTCTTATATTTTTAATAGCATGCAAGCACATACATTATTTGCATATTAGTGATTACTATTTATCTACCCAGCTCAGGGCAATAATAGAAACATGTTAAATTCTTAGGGGTTATTTATATATCGAAACTATCAAAACACAACAGAAGATTTGCTTACCACTCTCGAACAGATATTGTATGATACAATTGACTCCTTCTCCCAAGACAATTTCAGAAAGTGAGTACTGTTTTCAAACTAATTAAATCTCAATAAAATAGAAAAATATTGAAAATTTGCTTGTTAGATTTGTTTTGGGTTATTATTTTAACTTTTTCTGAATTTCTTATTGTTGAATTAATCTTCTTCTTCTTCTGATAATGGTTCATCTACTGTACAATAGCAGGTTTCGGTGTTATTATTTGATATTTTAATATCTGTATTTAAAGGAGAAATATATTTGGGTTTGTGCCTGGTTCTCTTCCAGTGGTCTGCAAATAAAATAAAATAAAATATCAAACGATGTCGATATCGTTTTAGCTTATTTACAACGAAGTCTTCGATCAAAAACATCGCGTAGCTGGTAAACAAACAAACTTATTTATAATAAACAATATTATGCAAACTCGATAATTAGTGTTAGCCAAGTAGCTTAAAAATTAGTTCTGTTGCAGAATATGTATGTACCTGTATCAACTATTACATCGATGAGATCCATACTCTTCGCAAAAGCATCCCTTAAGTTGATGTGGTGGAAGGAGACGATACTACCTTCTCTCTTGGCCCTCTCCAAAGCTTCTCTCCTTTTCAGTGCTTTCTCTCTTCTCATCTGATTCTTGTAAAACTCGGCGAAATTGTTAACTATAATAGGAATGGGCAACGCGATCACCAAGACACCGCATATACAACATACGCTTCCTATAACTTTGCCAAGAGGTGTAGTTGGATAAATGTCTCCGTAACCTACAGTAGTCATTGTAATTCCCGCCCACCAAAACGTTTCCGGAATGCTAATGAATTTGGTACCTGGTTCCTCTTTCTCGGCAAAGTACGCGAGACTTGAAAATATTAGAACACCCATAGCCAGGAAGAGCATTAACAAACCGAGTTCTTTATAAGAGTTTCTTAAAGTGAAGCCCAAAGATTGAAGCCCGGTTGAATGTCGTGCCAATTTTAAGATCCTTAGAATTCGCATGATCCTGAAAACTTGGACGACCCTCCTAACGTCTTGAAATTGATCAGTAGCGTTTTTGTTCGTCTCCAAAAGGAACAGTGATACGAAGTAAGGCAATATGGCTAGTAAGTCTATGATATTGAGGCCACCCTTGAAAAATTTCCACTTGTCCGGCGAAGCGCTGAATCGCAAAATGTATTCGAGTGAAAACCAAGTGATGCAAACCACCTCGACCATGGCTAATTGAGGATTATCTGAGAAGTTTCCTTTTTCATCATTGACCTGCATGCTTGGTATCGTATTCAATGTAAGTGCTATAGTGGACAGGACGATAAATAAAATGGAAACGATGGCGATTACCTGGAAAAGTCAGTAAACAAAAGAACTTTTTGATATATTTTCCACCACGGTCTGATGCATTCTATTGCATTAGTTTAAAAATAAATATATTTAAAGACCTTTGTTGTCAGACAGTAGTGTGTTTTAGTGTTTTTCTGTGAGATTTTACTGCCTTCTAAGTGTATATGTGTGTGTGTCTATAAGAGTGTGTGCATATTACTTACTGATAGAAGAATGTTTACATTTCGTACACACTTCACGTTTGCTTTATAATTTTCGAAACGTAAACGTTTTTCTTGCATAGAGATATTGTTATACTTAACTAAAATCTTAAGAAGCTTCAAATTATATATAGCATTGCCTTAAAATTAGTATTGATAAAATAGTTAAAAGTGTAAATTAACATTTAAAGCTTGAGAGCTGTAGAATAGATAAAGATAGCGAGAATAAGAATAAAATTACAGCTTAGATATTTTAGTATATTATAGGTATGTGTTTTTAGTGTTATAAAAATGAAAGAAAACGTGCTGGTGTGCTCAATAAAAAAACTGTCTAAAATGTTGTGCCTTCTGCCAAGCACGCTGTGAATTTAATATTAAAACACCAAAACACCAATACGTTATTAAAGTCATGTTAGTCATCTCAGTCGAAAGTTATTCAGCCAAGGATAGGGATCGGATATAGGAAGCTAATGTACAGAGTTCGAACCTATATGCCAATCAAAACCAATCTGAAATAATCTACTAATATATTAACATTTAAAGCTTGAGAGCTGTAGAATAGATAAAGATAGCCAGAATAAGAATAAAATTACAGCTTAGATATTTCAGTATATTATAGGTATGTGTTTTTAGTGTTATAAAAGTGAAAGAAAACTGTGCTGGTGTGCTCAATAGTCTAAAATGTTGTGCCTTCTGCCAAGCACGCTGTGAATTTAATATTAAAACACCAATACGTTATTAAAGTCATGTTAGTCATCTCAGTCAAGTTATTCAGCCAAGGATAGGAATCAGAGATAGGAAGCTAATGTACAGAGTTCGAACCTATATGCCAATCAAAACCAATCTGAAATAATCTACTAATATATATCATATACAACATCTAGCTTAAATTATTTATTTAGTTTTGTATAAGTTTACAAAAGGTGAATTGAGTATATGGTGTAAGCTATGTTATGTAATACTGCATACTCTGAAAATTTTGAAAGCACACAGTAATTTACTTAAAGTTTAAATAAACATTCTGATTTAGAAAATAGATTTTGGAGCAATAAAAAAATGCCAATATATTTATATGATAACGTTGATTTTCTTGTGCGCACAAAAATTGAAAATTAATATTAAAACCCCACTATTTTATAAAATAATATACTAATATTATGCCAATATGTATAGATTAGTATGATATTGGTATGTTTTAAAATTACATTAAATATAATGAATGCCCTAAAGTGCCTTTGCTATTAACCGCTCTCTCTGTTTCACTTAATTCTACTCGAATTAAAGTTAAATATTTAGTCCTTTAGGTTCAACAATTACGCTGCTGCTATATAAGTGGGCAATTTGTATATTTTCAATAAATCTGTTTTTAATTAAAAGTGCATATTTATTATGTGATTCTTGTACACTCTTTTAACATATAGATAGTGGCAATAATAAAATAAATTATTGTGGATTTTGCTTAATGGCACTTCTCCTAATATCGAGTTGATATCCCAGTTTAATATCTTATGGGACCACACCTAGCTCTCCGTAGTGGCCTCATACTATTCGGCATAGAGTCAATTAAATTATTAATGAAAGGATAAGGATTGCCAAATGTCCCGCAAAAGGTTAAGCTGCTGTAATGTATGTAGCCGGTTCAATTATATTGACATTTCAGCCCAGAAGTTCAATGTTTTGAAAAGTGTCGCTCCCTGTTACATACTTAGTTTATTGGAAAACTCAATATTGCAATATAAATGTACAGTTTCATATACTGTAGTGTTATTAGTATATTCTCTTCACTTGAAACCTTGAAATCTCTCTTTCCTGGTTTATTCTGCTTTTCTTACAGCTCCTTTACTTATTCCTCCCTTGACCATATACACTAAAATACAAGGGTCAGTCAAATTTAAACCGGACTTTGTTTTTAGTAATTTATTAGGTCAAAATCAATAACAACACAAGTTTATTGATTTTCTACATAGTCTCCTTCAACGTTTACACATTTTTTCCAGCGTTTGGGGAGCTTGTGGGTCCCGTCTATATAAAAAGTGTGGGACCGCGTCAACAGCCAATTGCGCGCAAACTGCTATAGTTTTTGATCGCTCTGAAAATGGTGTCCGCCTAGTGCTTCATTCAGTGGACAAAACAAATGAAAGTCGCATGGGGATAGATCTGGGCTATAGGAAGAATGTTCTGGAATTTCCCAGTGGATTTCAGTTCATTTTAGTTCGAGTCAAGGCGGCCGTCTGAGGTTTTGCGTTGCCATACAGCAAAATGACATTTCTTATTGGTTGGTTGCGGCTTTTGCTTCTGTATGCGACTTTTGCCTTCTCCGCGAGCTGGCAATAATAGTCAGCGTTCACAGTCTAACGTCGATGTAAGAAATCAATTAGCAAAACACCTTTAAAATCGAAAAAGATAGTTGCAAGAACTTTCCCAGCTGATAGACGTGTTTTGGCTTTCACAGGGCGATGTTCTCCACTCCTTCGCTACTCCAACTCGCCATTTTGGATTCAGGTGTATAGTAATGTCACTATTCTATGCAGAAAATTGTTTGTTTCTTGTTAAAATCGATCCAGGAGTCTTCGGATCTGTTTTTTATCATTTGTCACAGGCCCATCTTGAACAAATTTTGCAGAAACTCAGATGCTTGGTAATAATGCAATACGCACTACCGTGACTTATTTGTACTTCACTAGCGATTTCATCAATCGGAAGGTGCGGATGACCTTCAATGAGGTCACAAATCGCTCGAATGTTGTGGTCAGTCACAGCTGTCCTGGGACGCCTATTGTGCCTCTCATTTTCTACAGTTTCACGGCATCGTTGAATTTTTTAATCCAGTCATACATTTGAGTACGTGACAAAGTTGTGTTATCAAACTGTGTAGTCAGTCTAACCAGAATTTCGCTGGGCTTGATACCCTTGTTCGTCAGAAACTTGATAATAATGCGTTGCGCAACCGCCGGTGTATCCTCTTGCTTAAAGATGCCAATCCTCTCCATAATTTTTCGGCTACAAGAACCCTGCTCGACTGTCAGCTCTGCTCACTTAGCTTGGTATGTAAACAAAAGTCCGATTTAAATTTGACTCATCCTCAAACCATCTTCAATATTTCTTAACGTAACACATTAGAATTCAAATTTTATATACATTTATATAGGAGAGGGTCGCCTATATTGGACCACTTTTCACATTTTATTTTTTTAAAATTCAGTTTAAATTAAAATGCCCCACAAACTTGGTATTACATTTTATGATATTGAGCACATCTTTTTCAAATTTATTTAAACAGCTTTTTGTCTACGAAAAATCGATTTCTAAAATCTCTTGCAAATGGTACGAATTTAGCAACTCGTTGCCTAAATTGTACCACCCGGTCTCCTAAATCGTACCTACCATAAGAAATGATGTTATATTTCCCAATAATATGTAAACATTTTTATTTTCAACTCCAAAAAATTCTTTATAAAATATGAAAATGAAACAATGTATGCTTAATAATGATAACGAACGATACAATAAAAATATTAATAATAAAATATTTTTCGAAGTACAAAAACCACAATTATAACCAGTCTTGTCAGATGTTATATAGGCACATGATGCCATGCATCCATTTACTGCATTTGGTGCATTGAATCATGTCTTTAATTCTATGCTCTGTGCAAATAGCCCAAAACCATTCCTCTTCGTTAAGTTCAATGCTAACGTTTGTCGCCGCTTTGGAGGTACAAGGTTTTTCTTGATCCAAGTTATGCTTGCGTTTGACTCTTCGTTAATTTATTTTTTTCTTCAACTTTAATTTTTTTGGATTCCAGGATATCCTTATAGTGAGTAGATGTTATTACAGTTGCCTGTTGGGCTCCTGTTTTGTTACGACGTGCTCTTTGAGTCACGACTGGTACATGTAGAATTTCATGTAGCTTAGATGTAGAAAACTGTTAAAAATCCAGACCCATCGACATTGAATAACTTTGTGCCAGTGAAATTATTGTCATTCACAATTTTATCTAACATATTAAGGAATTCGGACACGTTTTCTTGATTAAATCCTTTACTTCTAGCCAGCAAAGTGGATTCTGGTGTTCTAAGGGAGATATTAGAATGACGGTGTATAAAGTTATAATATAATTTCTTTCCTGCTATTCTCTTCATTCTATTGAAGTTATGTTTAATACCATATTTTCAGCCAAATCGCATGCAGCTCTTCTAACATCTGTTATGGTTACCCCCAAAAAAATTCCTACCAAATGTAACAAATAATCTTCCAATTCCTTCTCTGTATATTCATAAAAAATTATAGCACGACCTAATACTTTCCTTCATTTTTCCCTGACGTTTCTACCTTTTAAGTGTCTTAGAAATGTTGGTTTTGGAATTTCATACAAATTTTATTAACTGCATATTTACCAGTTCAGTATTTCTCTATGGCGTCTCTTATATCATCAGTAGACCATACACAGTATTTTCGTATTTCTTTGGTGGTAGGATTGATTCTGTAAACATAAGGTATCACTGTTCTAGACCAGAGACGTGCCTTACATGCCTAAATTCTACTGGTACGATACACTAAGAAGTGGTACAACCCAGGCAACTAATCACATTTTCAAGACAAAACTTTAAACAAAAGTCTGTTGAAGTTATGTATTTAATTTTGGTCGTGAAATGTGCTAAATTGAACGATCTTTTACTATAACCAGCACTTAACGCATTACTTATATTGACTTCAACAGGATTCTTTACGATAAAGTATCAAAAACTTACATCTTGAAACTAAGAAACATTTTTCACTAAATCTTGTCCAAACGGGTTGGCGTAAATCTATGAATTTTATACTGTTAAAGCAGTTGGTAATAGTGCTTCGTAAAACTATCCTCAGTAGGGATGGCATGTACATTATTTATGAGAAGTAAAGATGGTACGACTTAGGTGGCGGTACATTTTAAGCGACTTTCCTCTACAGAAATCTATGAATATAGTTTCTGGCTTTATATACACGAACATATAATTAGTAGACCCCCTCTGTAACTAAAAAAATGTACTTACATTTGTTTGTTGTTCAAAATTTTAAATAATAAATGTCATCGAATTATTTTCATTATTTGTGCGGATTATGTTATCATCGAATCCAATATGTACGTTCTCAAGACTATTCTCTGGGAAGCAGCAATAAAAGCATTCTTAAAATTGCACCTGCGCTGGATACGTATAGTAAGCAATATATGACAGCAAAAACTAAATTTAAATGAAAGGCCTGGTGCGTGTATATTGTTTCTGACCAGAATTGCCGCAAATAAAGTGTTGTCTTTGACGCCGATCGTTTAAACTTGTAAATTCATGCCTTTCCAGGAGATCGAAGTACTTAATCTCTAATAACTCTTAGAACAGCCTCCAGTTTAAAACTCAAGTACATACTTTAGAAACTTTTGTTGAAATCGTTCAATTTGATTCTTATAGAGATTATAAATCGAACACCATACAATAGAAGCGTATTCCTAATGACGCAAGGAAGAATGACCTAAGAGCAGCCAAATTATCAAAGTCTTTACCACTTTTCATTGTAAATTTCAATAACTTAATAGATAAGTGAGCGAGAATAAGAACACGTTCTGAAAAATTTAGTATTGAGTCAAATGTAACGCTTAAATCTTTAACAGATATTTTGTGAGACAATGAACGGACTACTGTCAATATTGTATCAAGAGTGCCAAAAGTTTAATTGTTCTGTATAAAAAACAAAACTACACTTCGATATGTTTAAAGATAATTTGTTGTCGACATACCAAGTATACGTCCTATTTATATTGCTTTGTAAGAACTGGCTATTGTAAATCACATCCACATATGCCAGCAAAGAACAATCCACGAAAACGATGAGGTTATTAATAAAACTATAAATAAGAGCGGGCCAAGGTTGTGCCTTGCAGAGCTCCAGGAGAAACATGTTCGAAATTTATAGTCATTATACTGGTAGTACAAATAATGACATTTGTTTGTCAAGTAAGGCAGCATAAATTGAATCAAAGCATTACTGAATTCAAAAGAATTGAGATTGTGAATACCATGTATATATATACAGATTGTCTCACTAAGTTGGAACCATATGGAAAACTTTTTTATTATTAATTTTAGGAAAAAAGTTATTCTTCATAAAAAGTTCTGCATGTTCTAAAATCTAAAATACCAATTAAACATTGTGGAGTCGATGCCAAATAGATGTGGAATGACTATTAAAACTAAACGGTATCCTGCAACTATACAAAATACGCTCAGCTAAAAAAAAAATGAAAACAAATCGACAAAGGTGGAAATATAAAGCCTGCTTTTCATGAGGGGAGATGGGTTCCATACATTTCATAAATGGGATTATGGATAAAACTCGTTGCATAGATATTGTCACAACTTAATGGCAGTTTCAACATGAAAACATTGTTTTCCCGATCAGAACCCGATTGGGAATTTGTTGGAAATTGTAAAAAAAAATAGCTTAAAAGTAATATAAAAAATACAAAAGATTTAACTGACCAAGTCGAATGAACATGGAAGAATATACCAGCGGAGACTAATTAGACATTAGAATATACGATGCCAAAAAGATGTGCAACTGTTATTAAAGCTAAAAGGTATGTTACTAAATATTAATATGCATTATGGAGGAATTGCAAATAACTTGTATATACAAGGTGTGTATAAATTGGCGGACCCACTACACGCGGCGATGTTCTTCGTTAAATTCGGAGTTCAAAATCCTAATACGAAAATGTTGTACCATGCATCTTTGCACGAGGTTCCTAAAGTTCGGACTTTCAGTCTTGAAATAAGCATTATTACTCGATATTTGTTGACAGAAAGAGCTACAATTTAGAAGAAAGAAGAATTGTTATTATCCTTTCGTTAAAGTTTTCTTTTTGATTTTAAAGTTTGTTTTTAATATTTGTTTATTAACTTATTTTGACGAAAAACACATCTGACAACGTTGTAAAACAATAAGTAGGCAGCCTAATGTTGTTATAGTCAAATACATTACTACTGTCAAATTTTGACACTTATGTAATATACCTATTTATTCGACTTGCTTATTTTTCGTGTTTATTTATATAATTTTGTTTAGTTTTCTGATGGATTTCAATTATGTAGGTAATAATTACATTGATTTCTATCAAGAAGATGTACAAAAATTAGTCAATATTATCAAAAATTTTTAAAACTTTGGAATATTTTCCTAATAAATATGTAATCTAAGAAACCAATTTTATTTCGTTTGTTTCTTTTTTAAATTTAAAATGTAAGGTTTACATGACGACGTGTAAAAATGTTCCGAAGATTATAACTAGCACATGTTGTTCAATGTTGCCAAATGTATGTTTCTTTCAAATTCATTCTGAAGACAAAGGAAGCCTGATACATCGTTTTAGGATTAGGACTTTTAACTCAAAATTCGACCAAGAATGTCGCCACGTGTAGTGGGTCCGCCAATTTATACACACCTTGTATATATAGATTTTATCTATTTTATTTTAAAAGTTGGGTTCATCCCTAATTTCCTTGAATTAAATATAGTTTTGTTATCCAAAAATTAAGCATTTAATGTTGTAAAGGCTTACTGATTTTTAAATTTAGTGATGGGTGGGCTAATTATTAAACTTAATGTTTTAAGCACTTTATAAAATATAATTCCAAGAAGCCTGTATAACAGTTTCACATTATTTGTTTTTCTCCAGATCAGTAGTTACCGTTCCCTTGTAAAAGTTTAAAATTTTTCTTTTATATCAATTTTACATCAACCTATTAAATCTCCCTTATGTTTTAAATATATGTATAATTGTATTTTCAGTAATAACTTGATAGAATAAAAAAGACTATTGTAAACTTTAAGTATCAAATTAAATATATTGCCATTTTGATATTTCACTTTAAAAACGAAATCATAAACATGTATCGATTTCTACATACACTAAGAAACTTCTTATGCAAAAAAATCTATTACAAGGCATTTTCTCGGAAATTTATTAAATAAATACAAGCAATGCTGTGACTGAAAATAATAAGAAAGAATATAAAAACTTAATTCTGAAATATAGTTGCTTTTAAAGTGCTTTAAAAATACGTGCAAATACAGTTAATTATTCATTGTATTCCAAAATTTTCAGAGATTTCGTACAATATTTTTTTTCCGTTTGAAATTTTTTATAAAAGCCATATCATATATGACAGATATTGTAGATCAAACGATTAACTTCAAAAGCCATCACATGTTTAAGGTTCGCAAATTAGCAATCTGGTCGTCGCGTTTGCCCATCACCATCAAGGAATAAAACAAGCCAAAGAACAGTAATATAATATGAAATAATAAATAAATAATTAAAGAAAAACATCATATAGATTAATTATCTAAAAGAAATGTTTATGGCAGATCTTCGTCTCCATCGACTTTTCAAGTAGACATCTAAAACACAATTATACAAGACAAATTCCGTGTTCAAAAAGTCGATCAGCAAATGAATGCTATATTTTGAACACTGAAGATGGACAAGCTTTTTACTTACAGATATTCGAAAAGTCCCATGCATGATCATACAAATAAATAAAAACACATAGAAAATAGTCAAATATATTGAATTTATGGCATAAAATAATTCAAAACTTACTAATTAAATCTATATATAGATATTATGTGGTAAAATATACTGGGCGTCCTTGAAATAAAAAGGTAACCCATGAGAAATGAAAAGATGTAATTATATAGAATATAAATTCATAATAGTTTCCCAAAATTTCTTCTTTTAAGCGAGAAAAAAAATGATATTTAAACAATTTTTGTCACGCCACTGTACGAACGTCGATGTTATAAAAGACGACATCTTAAAGTTGACCGGCAATAACAAAAAGGAATAGTTTTGTTATTGTCCATCTCATCCAGCTGTTAAGTATGTAACATTCGCACAGGGTGTAACATATTTGTGTGTGAGGAATTTATTATTTATACACATTCTAAATATTTTCAGTTTCGGGATTTGCGTCGTAATTGACTCACAATATTTTAGATTTATGTTCTATATAATTAGATCTTTCCATTTATCATATGTTGTCTCTTTATTAAGAACAGCCGACTTTAATAAATTCTTCAAGTAATAGCAAATGCCAGAGAGGAACATTTATTATAGCCTTGTATAGCCAATTAAGTTGGCGGAGGAGGGGGTGCGCAGAAGTCGTTTTTAAAAACGTCCACCCCCACTACTCAAGTAATTGTCAGAATACATTTGTCATTGACGTTTGACGGAACATAATGTCTTTGCTAGGGAATCATAAGGTTAGAATTATCTGACTTTGATGTAAAACCAAATACAAATCTCCCCACTACTTTTAATCCTGCGCGAACTTACCCCACCCCGCACCAACTTAATTGGCGTTTGCTATACCTAATATAAGCCTTTCCTAAAATGATTTTCAATGTATTTCAAATAGAAATCAATAGATTTTTCAAATGTTTATGTATGATAAGTAGGCAGGAATTGCTATGTTTTTTTAATTTAATACAGACCTGTATTACTCTGGTTAATACTTAATAGAAATATCTTTAAGCAGATAAATTTATTCTCCAAAAATTGAGTAGTAGCTAGTACATTTCATATGTTTGCACCAAACTAATAAAAATATCGAAATATTTAATTTATTAAGGCGTGAGCTATCTCATTTAATGTAATGACAGAAACTTTGAAATATATTTTTGAATAAGGAAAATTGTTACAATTTAGACTATACAGAGATACCGCTGAATAGCGACAAAGCTATGCGAATCTGAAGAATACATATCTGGAAATCAAAAACAAAATTTATTTGTAATTCGTCAAAAATTTCCAAATTTTTAGGGCCAAAATGCAGTTGAAGTCGATTCACATCTTTGTTTATTCTATATTTACCGAAATACAGCTGTAATTCAAGTTTATTGATCTGCAAAAAAATAAAATCGATAAATTTCCGGACGATAACTTTTAACAATAAGTTCCTATTCAATGAAAACAGTGAATGTTATTTTCTTACCAAAACATACTCAGCCGCACATATATGTTTTTTTGTGGGTATCAATAATAGTCTTCACGTCGAATATGTCGACAAACCTATGCCGCATTTTAGTTAATGTGTAAAATTAAATAGCTTGAACGTTAAACTTCTTTTATAATAAAATTATTAGTTTAAAATATAAGTATTTATATATATTTTCTGAGGTGATGCTGAAAATTACCCATAGAACAAAATAATTCGCCGGTAAAGAGAATTACTGATGAACTAAACGTGGAAGCCCGTATTGCCGTCCATATATTTAACTGCGACGGGGCCGGACTCGAATACAGAAAAAATATTTTATTTAGAGAAATCAAAAATGGTTGACCGTGCCGCTTCATCGATATATCAACTTTAGCACGAGTTTGCCTCACGTTAATTATTGTAGTATGCATTATTTAGTTTGTAACTTAGCTAAAGTGGTTGTAAATCCAATATTCTGTCATTTGCATTATTTGAATTTGTCACTCACATAAGCTTTTTGTCGTTTCTCTTTCCCTTGGTTTACTGCCTTTAATTGAATATTAGCGGAAACTATCTTTCTCAAGGCCATAAGAGTCACATTTCGTTGTTACTATAATTTCATTTTCTTTGTGTTTATGCGAGTATCATTATCATTTATGACTAATTTTAGTATTGCGTTGATATGAACAAAGCCTTCTACGGAAGAACAAGATAAGTTTATTGTAGAGGCTTATTTTCGTAGCGGAGAACTGTTACTGAATGCAGAGTCGGAATATTCTACTGATTCGCGTAGGCATCAATTTCACACTCGATTTCCGGAAACGGAATTCCAAAATGATGTTTTTGCAAGATATGTTAATCGTCTTATTAGTCGTTTTCGAGAAACTGACAGTGTATCTAAGAAACGCTCTTCTGGTAGACTTTGTGTACTAACAGAAGAAGTGCTGGAAGATATTCAAGAACGTAAGTCCTAAAAAATATTTAAGGCGATTGTCAGCACAGACAGGTAAAGTATTACTTTGTCTAATGTACAGACAATTTATTAATTCTGATTTCATGATTATTATCTTATGGAACATATCATAATGCCACTAAAAAACTACCTGCTGATAACAATTTCTGTACAACAGATACTTTATATGGATGTAACCATATAAAGTATCTGTTGTACAGAAATTGTTATCAGCAGGCTTAGAGAAACTACTACTTAGAGAAAAGTACTGTGGAACTGAAGAATGAAAGTGGAGGTGATTATTAAGACTGTGGGCATGTCTACTAAACGTGTATACCATATTTATCATGTCGAATTAGGCATGTCTAAATTCTCTGCCAGGTGCGGTGCCGCGTTTCCTAAATGTAGATCAATAACTTGGAAGAGCGCGAATTTTCAACTACTATTTGAATCTCTTTAACATCACCCCAGTAGATTCTTTTATTTCGGTGATATTTGGTTCTACTATTATGTTCCAGAATGGAAACGGCCATCTCCACCAAAGAAGACATGATCAGCGACTGAAAAGGTAGTAACCATGATATCCTTAAAATGTTTATGGTAGTGGTGTCGAAATCAAGAGTAGTTAGCTTGTGAAGAACCAAGTCACTGTTAATAAAAGGCCTTTTATAAATATTTGCTTTTTTGTCTTGACCATTACACACAAAAGAACAGTAACTTTTGTGTGTAATGGTCAAGACAAAGAAGCAAATATTTATAAAAGGCCTAGTTTCGCTCGATATCTTTAAGCCGCGGTGGAGGGTTATGGACCGCAGAGAATTTTGTATATGGTTTAACAAAAATCTTGTGGATGACAATTTGATGGATACAACATTTTTCTCAGGCGAGACCTGGTTTCATCTAAGTGAATATGTCAATTTACGAAATGAACGACGCTAGTTATCTGTAAACCCACATTTTTTATAGAAACTGACGTACATCACCAAGAAGAATAAGAGATTCAATTTTCTTCCATGATACAATAAATGCAGAACGATAAAGAATGCTTCCATTTCAACGGTAACCATTTATTAGACAACTTGACAATAATGAAAGATAATTTGGCTACTTTCAACAGGATGGTGCCACAGCTCATACTGCATATAATGCAATTCAATTCCTTCAAAGATATTTTAATAATAACCGACTGATTAGCAGAAATAGGCCCGCTTGATCACCACATTTGACTCCATTAGATATCTTCCTTTTTCGATATTTAAAGAACACAGTGTTTAAGACTTCACTACATACGTTACCAAAATTACATGACGCTATTACAAATACGCTGTTAATCACTTATTTTGAAAATTAAAATCTCAAATTAAATGATGGATTAACCACTATTAATAATTTGAAAAATATTCGGATGTGGCCTTCGGCAAGAGTTAGACGCAGTTTCTCACTGAAATCCTGATTTAATAACATTGTGGCAATTGTGTATGGAGACAATGCCTCAAAATCTAACTGATAAATATGCTGAAATAAAACAATATTTCCGGTATGCACCTATAACCAGTTGCGATGTAGAAAGTACGTTTTCTATCAACAAGGATATATTTCATTCAAAGAGAACAAATTTTACAAAAGAGAACCTTGAGAAAGTATTACTTGAGAAAGTATTACCTTTACTCAATTTAAACTACAAAATGAACAAATAAAAATGTAGTTCGTATTTTATAGATTACCACCCCATTTGTTTTCTAATTATATAAATAAAATTAAAAACTCTTTAAAAATACAAATTTTCAATAGTACGCCTGTGGGCGATGAGTCATCGGCCTCTCGTGTCCGGTCCCTATTAATAATCGATATTTGTAATCATTTTCATACTTTCATATAAACCTTATTTCTACAAATTTTAAGAATGATCATAATTCAATGGGGGCACTATATATATGTATACTCATATACCACAATCTTATAATAAAAAATTGGAATGCTTCCAAAAATTCAGACTTTAAAACTGATGTAAAACTGAAATGATTATGCCATAAATTCTTAATAATATCTGACTTTTCTTGCTCCATACAGTTAAATAGCAATTAATATTAAATTATTTGTCAATTCAAAAGTTATATACAAAAACCAGTTATCACGTATATTCCCATGCATAAGCATCACATACATCGTAATATAGTTAGCAGAAATTATATAAATATGAAATACAGTATTTTAATAATGACAAATAATAATTATATTAAATACACACACTGAATGATGGGTTAGTTGAAAAATGGTATGTTATTAAACACACACACATTCATGGCGTATAATTTTAAATTATTACTCAAATACCCTCTATATGTATCCATATATACAAAAAATATTGTCTCGTACACGAAGACTAAATAACTAATTAAAACTGTTCAACGCGAATTAAAAAGGTTCGGTGAATAAAAATCAAAACTTAATCAAAACTATGGATTGAACGCGATAAAAGGCACTCAGAAAATCCAAAATGGTTTTACTATCTATAAAAATTAAAGAACCAATTTTTTGGCATGTAAAAGAAGAAAAACAGATTTTATGAATTAGTTATTTATGTCACAAGGAATGTAAGGACGTACTAACATTCGAGGTAGGCAAGTACAAGCTGAGACGCAGCCGAACCTTGTTGCCTGCCGAGAATGTTAATAGTCTATACATTTCGTGTGACTTATTATAGTTTTCCTGCTGCCGTCGGAAATTAATCAGTATTTTTTAAGAAATCTGGTTTTTGGTTTGTTACCTGTCAGAATTAATTTTGGTTTGAAATCTTTTTCGTGAATCGTGTTATTTGTGTTATTGTCATACAAATATTTGATATTATAAACAAACCGAGAAAAAAATTATTGAAAATTGCATGAAACGCTGGAAATTAATTCGAAATGGAGATTGATGAAATAGAAAGAGCCGTAAAAAATCGTTATTTTTATATATTTCATACAGTATTGATATTCCTAACTTTTACTTCAAATAAACTTATGAACCCAAATCATGAGTTGCTCATTATTATCCTAGGAGTTTCCGTTATAATAATAAGTTCCGTGGTCAAGACGAAACTACAAACGAATGTTATAGTCGACTTACATGCTATGTTGCTAGGGGTTGGATCATTGATTTACATGATCGAGACAAGGAAAAGTTATTTATGCCACCTAATTCTGAGCAAACGCAACGATCCGAATGTATGAATATTTCTCCCGCTTCGAATTCAATTCCCCTGAATGCTGGCTTGTCAACATCAATGTCATATATCATACATCCTTACATATTATGGAGCCGCGTAAGAAAAATTATCTGATTACCAAATTACTATTAAAGGACTATAAATTGTTTAGTCCTGTGTTATGGTAATGAGTAAATTGCAATACGTTATTCTACAAAGCGTAATGAAATTATTAATAAGCGGTTAAGAAAATTGCAATTAAGGCATCAAGAGATTTGATAAATTAAATTTTAATAATAAAGGTCACAAAAACTGTTCATAGTAAACTAAATAAACTTCAGAAATAAATAAAAACTAAATTAAATTCTAGTAATGTTAAGAAAAATGTACTCTTGCAGATAATAAAATAAATTGTTCATAATGAGAAATTAATTATGTAATAATGGAAATTCATCCGTTTAAACTCATCGCCGTAAAATAATTGATGATGTTTGGAATATTTATAATTACGAAAACCATTTAATTTTAGTATGCGGTTAACGGAAGAGCAGCATATGCCTAAATCGTTGGAAATATCGCTAACTGTCAAATTTGAATTTAGTTCTATTGCAGCGCATACTAAAATGAACGTATCATTAGGAACTCTGCGATTTGGGAATAATGGTTTTAAATTTTGTACAGAACCAGTAATGTCTATTTTCTTTTCTTATTTTCACTATTCAAACGCTTAAGAGACTCCGTATAGGGTGACAGTGGTGACACTAATTTGTGACATTAGTTGTTAAATGGTTGCGCGACCGACTGGTTTGTGATTGGCTAAACGCGTTCAGGGGAATTGTATTCGAAGCGGGAGAAATATTCATACGTTCGCATGGTTTGCGTTTGCTCCGAATCAGGTGGTATAGTAAAGCAAAGTTTCATTTTTCATTACGAATGTATGTTTATTTATAATAAATAAACACACTCATGAAACACATGGGTAGTGGAAAATAACTTTAGTGCCGAGGTGCATATTAAATTTTTTTCCGAAATCGAAAGAAATTTTAAACTTTTGACGTTTCAATTTTTAGGTAATGTCATTTCATGAAAACATATTATTTATTAATATATATTACAATTGAACATTTTTCATTATTGAATATGTTAATTGGGGTCAACTTGTTGGAATTTTGCAAAGTCGCAGTTGAAATTGAAGTAAAATCATTTGAAGTAAAAGAACAATCTTGAAGAATTCTTGATGAAATTTCTAGTTTTCTCTTTAGAGATGATTTAACATAGCCTTAGAAATAGTTGAACTTTTCCAGCTACCATGCTGCTTTAAGGTTAAAAGGCTACTACCTCTGTCACTACCCTGTGTAGGTTTTGGGGTTAGGTAATTTCAAATATTTGGGAATGAGATATAAAATATGAACACCGACAAGTTGAGTTGAACATTTTCCATTTCAATAAAATATGAACAGTGACCAGTGTGGAGTGTGCTTTGGTCTTAAAGCAAGATATTTTCTGTATATATCAAATAGGTTTACGTTCTCACACATTATATTTGTAATGGTAAAAGACCTCCTTTTTCCATTTTTGGAACCAAGAATCGCAATGATTATCACGTTTTACTTGTCTTGTGTTAGCTTCTTCTTTTCATCCATACGGTATACTCCACTTATACCAACAATTAAATAAAACTATAAAATATACCAACTAAATATTAAACTAGACACCTTCCACATATGGTAAGAATTATTATCAGCTTCTATAAATTTGTAAAGACATTAGGTTTCTTTGGTTTGTATCCTGCACTTTGGTGTTTAATAAATGCTGTTAATTTAGAATATGTTGAAATATTAATGTTATGTTTTACGAATATCGTAGATTTGAGCATTGAATATGTAGTCAAGAACTTTTGCTTTTTCTTTGAAGTATATTTTCTGTTAAATTTACCACATTATTATGTTGGGCCCATAATGAGAATTTTTCTTATTGGTTTTCATACAACTTAGCCGATTTATATGGCAATAAATTGGCAGTTATCGCACCTGCAATCTGTTTAAGCTCCGGTGGTGCGCAAATCATTTCGTCTTCTTCATCCATTTCACGTAATTACTTAATTAGAATTGATTTGAATCACACCACAGCTTCACACAGCATACAAGTGTTTTATTATCATTTATTAATTGTCAAATGTGTCACAATGCAGCGCGCAACGCAGGTATATATGGATTAGAGATGAAATCTGCCTTTATCAATGGAGCAAAATGACATAAGGGTCTGTAATAGTTATTTATGCACCAAGGGCGTTATGGGATTATATTGCTCTGAGGTCGACGTTCATTCAGCCCATGGGTCTCTGGCCCGAGGAATGAATTTCGACCGAGGGCAATATAAATAAATGATTTGTTATTAATGCAGTATCACTATCAACATAAAAATGATATTACCTAAAGCATTGTTTGAGTACCCTTTAAAATTAAACTAACTGCACCAAAACGCAACTAAATATCAAAATTAATATATTCTAACAAATAACTGAAAAGTACGAATATTGTAAAAAGTAGAATAAATTTTGATTTTCTAACAAGGAAGGTTCCCTATCCGAAAATTCAATAGAAATTTGAAACCTTGTGGGTAAATAGTCTACTCTAGGACGAACTCAGAATTTCTTTATGAAAACCTTAGAAGGCGGTAACGTCTCCAAAGTTGGAACCATTTAAAACGAAATTGTATCTAAAACATACAAGTTTTAGAATAATGAACTGTATTCACCAAACAATTTACCAACTTAGGACTATTGCATCTTGTGTATTGCGCCTGACAGTACTAAAATTTAAAGTATCTGCGTGTGTAATACACATAGTGAAGTTATATCTAATAATATTGTATGAATTGTCTGTGAAAAATTAATATGGATAATGTAAATGTTGCAGACAAGTTTAAAATCATACAGCAGCGAAGATGATCTCCCACCGTCGTCATTATTATTACAAAAAGTAAGATTAGTATACTTACTAAATTATAGAGAGTAAAGTTGATCTTAGGAATACATTACAATAATCTTTATTACTTTCTGTAGACGACATGAAGAGCTTGTACGAATAGAAGTTGAAAGGGATGGTTATGACTCCTGCAAAGATAAACAATATCAACCATCGGAATAACTAGAATCAGATGAATCTGGGGTGGATACATTTACCAATAATTTCTTGAAAAAAAAAACCCAGAAGACAATAAGAAATATTAAGGGGTAGCAATGTAGTATTCACACTATAGTGGCAAAGAATATATATCTGTCAGAAAAAAGATCGTTCCATCTAAAAGAATTAAAACCACCAAGGATTTCTTATCTCAATGTGCATTTAAATGCCAAAACAAAGTAACTGATACAGAACGCCAAAATATTTTTATGAATTTCTACACTTCATCTTCCCATGCCAAGCAATTATTTAAACTTTAAACTACAGAAGGATACAGTGTATATAGTCATAGGAGGAATACTAATGAAGATAATAGTCGTAGAAAACAAACCTACCATTATTACTTTGTGGTAGGAAATCTAAAGTTAGAATTTGCCAAAACTTCTATTTAGATACTTTGGATACAAGTCAAACACCCATTTATACGGCTTGCTCACATAAAAATGAAATAACTAATAATTCTACACATTCCATTACAGGGAAAATATTCAAAACGAAAATTACAAAATGCCACAGACAGGTCAACATACACCACAGTTGTCTTCAGCCATTTCTGAAATCCTGCCTCAATATGCGTTGTTAAGCTGAGTATCTGGTCAGCACAACCGCGATTGGGTCTGAAGCCAGCCTGTTCAACGGGAACATACTCCAATATCAATGGGCTAAGTCGGTTTAATAGCAATCTTTTCAGAAACTTATAACATGAGCTTAATAAAGCTATCGGAAGGTTCTTAGGTTTGTTCGGCTTTAAGACTGTAATTATTTTAGCAGCATTACCAGAATAATAAATAATGACTACATTTATGTTCTTTTTTTCAGTTTTTCATAATTTGGTTAATAAAATTTCAATTTAAAATATCTATTGTATATTTTGTATTTTATTACGTAACGTTTATGAAGCTTTGCTTTTCACAATTTACGAAATCTTATTACTTATAATGAAGTACGTTTGTAATAACAAAGTTGTACATGTTACAATATACACTGATAATAAAACTACAATATAACATAGATATATGTATTTTTTTAACTTATTAGATAATATTTTTAAACTTTTCTTTTGCAAAATTTGTGGACTAATGCGAGCATATTTTATAAGGCAACACACTTAGAATAAAGTATTAGTTAACCGATATTTTTTAACAATATAGGATATACATGTAAGGAAATTCTCAAATCGCATTTATTCCGCAACTAAAATGTATTTTTAATAATATCAAATATTATTAAAAATCGGGTGTGAAGAACACAATACAAGCTCATTCTAACAAGCGATCATTAAAATTTTCACTCGTAGCTGGCCGTGTATATAAAAATTATGTCGTAGCTTTAGTCATTAAGATGTTATTTCAAACATCTGTCAGTGTCAAATATATATTTTAAAGTTTCATCAAAAGAAAAATTGATGGCCTTTAATGATATGCATAAAGCGTTTATGGTAGAATGTTACTTCCTGACATCTCAAAAAATTGATGGTATTTGGCAGCATTCAATAGAAAATTGCCTTGCGGAGTTTGAAGAGAGATATCCAAATACTGTTCCTAGCTATAAAACTTTCCGTGATACGCTAATGCATTGTGTAAATCTTTTTCGTCAAACAGGCAGTATTTTAAGGAAAAAAGGAAGCGGTCCTCCTCTCAAGAGAAGTCGCGGCGTAATTGAAAATGTCAGACAAATTATTAACGAATCTCCTCAATCATCTATTCGCAGAGTTTCGCAACAAGTAGGGCTTTCGTATGGAACATGTCAAAAAATTTTAAAAAAGGACTTGCACATGTATCCATATAAATTAACTTCTGTACAAAATCTATTACCTACGGATTATGAAAAAAGAACACAATTTTGCCAATGGTTTATTCAAACAATGACAGACAATATTTTAAATCATACTTTTTTCACCGATGAAGCTTGGTTTTATTTGAAAGGTTATGTTAATTCGCAAAATATGCGTATGTGGTCCAGTGAAAATCCTCATTTCTACAGAGAAGTTCCTCTACATCCAGAAAAAATAGGCGTATGGGTAGGTATGAGTCGTCACCGATTAATAGGACCAATATTCTTTGAGGGCACGATAACATCGGAGAAATATCGTAACGAAATTCTCAGTGTTTTTACTAATCAATTGACTAATTATGAACTCCAGGTCGGATATTTTCAACAGGATGGGGCTACACCTCACGTAACACTTGAAAATATTCAGTTTTTGCAACAATTTTATGGCGATAGGATAATAAGTAGAAATACAGCGATTCCATATCCACCACGATCGTGTGATTTAACAGTCATGGATTTTTTTGTGTGGCCAAATATAAAGAATAATATTTATGAAACATCAATTAATAATCAACAAGAGTTAAGACATAAAATCATAGAAAAATGTGAACACATCAATAACTCACCGCAAATACTGATCAATGTTTTCAATGCTCTACGAAATAGAGTGCGATTATGCTTGGTGGAGAATGGTCAACATTTTACACATTTTTATAATATTCTATTACTTTGTATAAAAATTATAAATATATTTAATATAAAAGTCAGCATTTCAAATTATTTTTTAACAATCATGACGTTTGAAATTATAATGACAGATCTCCTATAATAACTTAAGTTAGGACATACTTTTTGTGTACATGGTTTACTTGTGCGAAAATTTTAATGATCACTCGTTATTTGTGAATGTATCCTATTCAGAGACATAGATACGTATTTCACCTTACTAGAGGATCATCGGTACGCCCCTGCAGGGGAGAAAAAACATTCACAAAAATAAAAACTTCACTATCTCACAGAAATGATTCAGACAGAGTGTAGAAGAATATTCAGCGCTGTCTACATAACAACTACAGAACTAGCAAAGTATTTCCATCAGATAGTAATATCTGTATCTGTAGAAACTGAATTACCGTGTCTTCACTCTTTAACGGACGAACTGCATGTGTATATAACAAAATAATGAAATAATTATTTTGTTATATAAGCACGCGGTTCGTCCGTTAAAGAGTGAAGACACGGTAATACAGTTTCTACAGACACAGGTGTTACTGTCTGATGGAAACACTTTGTGCTAGTTCTGCAGTTTTTATTTTTGTGAATGTGTCTCTTCCCCAGCAGGGGCGTACCGATGTTCCTGTTGAAAGGTGAAATACTACTCGTACGCATCTACGTCTTTGAAGAGGTTACATTCACAAATATATGAACAGGTATTGTGTTCTTCACACCCGATTTTAATAATATTTTATATTATTAAAAATGCTTTTGTATTATACAAAATTGGTGAGGTTTTACCTACTCAAATATGATACACATTATTTGGTATTTGCATACATTAGTGTAATTATAACCAAGCTAAATTTGAAACTTATCCTACATTTTAACTTTAAGTTTCAGTTTACGACTTCTCATCCACTCCAAAAATATTATATAATTTTGGTTACATTATACGATAATAAATAATGTGGATGCGTAGCATTATAAAATACGGTAGATTGTCACGATACAATAGGTATAATATACAGGGTTAGGAAAATGTCTGGATCCATTCGAATATCTTTGATATGGCTACTTAGATTTTAATACGACTTTCCACAATGATTTAAATTCAAATCGGGGATTCGATGAGCACACTTCCAGTTTAGCCAGAAACGATGTTAAATTTTTTATTTGAAATGAAACATCCTGTATATTTTTACAGCTTGCTGCTTTCCGTCGAGGCTACGTTTTGTTTGAATAGTACCGTTAGTTGCCATAATTGTCGGCATTGGTCAATAGATAATCCTCATTGAATGCTAGAAGGAACCGTATTATTGGTCCAATTTTCATTCATGGTACACTAACTGGGCGAAGATATTTATATCTTTTAGGTGATCAGGTTGTTCCTAATATTGAGGAAGATGGGGAATTACCTGTAAGTGTTTGGTTATAACAAGATGGACCACTCCTTTAAAATGTCCTTAATGTTAGAAGTTTTTTAAACGAAACATTCCAAAATCGGTGGGTTTGTCGCAGAGGATTCATTGAATGGCCCATACAGTTTCCAGATTTAAATCCCCTAGATTTTTTCTTTGGTAAAATCTGTGGTTTATACTAAACGACGATTTTGTTTATACTTTTTATGTCCATTTTTCCTGCTCTCCATAAAATTTGCATTATTAAATATCTTTGTCGTTCTTAAATAAAAGGGTGCCAAATATTATTGCTGAACTCCCAGAGCGGAGCTCTATTAAAATTCATAAAAATATACAGGGTGTTTCATTTAAAATAAAGAAGTTAACATTGTTTCCGGCTAAACCGGAAGTCTGATTCGGATAATGCTCTTGGAGTACCCTCATTGCATTAACTTAAATGTGGAAAATTTAAAATCTAAAACATAGCCGTATCAAAGATCTTCGTATGGATACATACATTTGCCTAATCCTGTATACTAAATGCATGTATTGCATTAATGGTACTAGCATCTGAAGCGGTAATCCAAACTAAAGTCAGCATCTAGCACATCGATGCTATAATGCTTATAAAAATGTAATTAATTGTAAAAATATTAAACTATAATCTTGCTCATGTGATTTGATAAGTAAATAACAATGTTTGAGTAATATTTGAGTAATAATTTTCTCAAATGTACAGAAAAGAATCAGCAAATAGATGTACACATATATATGTGAACATACGAGTAATTACTGATAATTGATAATACATTTGTTTAGTAAAAAATATTTAATCTGAAAAATAAGTATAGAAATAATTTCCTGCTACATCTATTTGCCTATTGCTTACTATACATATGTATGTATGTATGTATAAGAGATTATTAGATGAATTATATTCACAATAAAATTAAATCGGAAATACTTTTGTACAATTATTTTCGTAATTCTAGCAATAAGTACTATGTATATATACAATGTAATTATTTAAAAAAAAACTTATTACCAGGACATTATAAAGTTTAACTGTTAATCAGAAGTATATTTTGTTTATGTTGTAAATTGAATATATTATTCAAATTAAATAATACTCCTTTGTTTGTTAATCTTTGGGAATGTATATTATAAATACAGACATACCCTAGCGGCTATGGACGTAGTCGGTTTTTCTAACATATCCCACAACCATTTTTGATACTGTGAACACTTATCATTGCCAAATTCTTCTTCATCTCTTTGTCGTAAGGATTCAGCTTCCTTCCTCATTTCCTCGTGCACATGTTCTTTTCTTTGATGGTATTTGTGCTGACAACATGACTCTAAATAAAGTTCATCCACGCCCCAATACTCGAGATCATCGCTAAAGGCAAGGACACACATCTCATCTACAAGATGTAACTTTCCAGTCCGATAGAAATTCAAAATGGAACTGAAAGACTTCGGATGACGATCGAAGAAGTACTCGTTATCTATTAATGAATAGTCGTCGCATAATTCACTGAGAGCTTCATGGGTATTACAGTCTCTTAACCGTCCCAATCGTGTGTGCGGTAAGCGTTCTAATGTTCTCCACAGTACTTCATGTTTCACACCACCTACGTTAATACAAACCCTCCTGTTCAGCGCTTTGGAACGCACAATCATGAAGGGTTCAGGTGGTAAAGATGACATTGATCTAGAGTAGGGTCTTTGGAATTGCAAAGGTAAAGGTGGAGGCATGGGAGGCATAAGTGGAGGTTGCTGAATTGGTGGAGGAGAGGTTTGGGGTGGATAAGAAGAGGTGCTAAGTCGTCCGTCTCGACTGGAAGCGGCCGATTCCGGGGCGGCCGACGGGTCCCACCGCACAACCAAACCATCGCTGTCTCGATCGCCCACCATCGACGGCTGCTGCACCGGAAAACTAGTACTGTTCGCCGTGCTAATTGTCGGGGGTGGTTGAGCGCACCCTCATCCGCCTCCTTTTTCACAACCACTTCTCTGTACCATTCTGATCTGAAATAAAATACCTGAATTAATCGAAGATTTCAAAATCTTTTATTATGGTACTCAATAGTGACAAGTTTCAATATTTATTGGATACGACTTGTCTGCCATTAAAAAATCATGCCTAAACATACAGCAATTCAGAACTGGTTTTGTAATCAAAATATTTTAAAGAATGTTAACGTATTACAGAATTTTTTACAATTAAATATAAGAAAATTAATTTAAAATGAATATAATTGAAACTTACTACATATATTTACATTTGCCTATTTACAATAAATCTATCGGTATGTAGATTACAATTTATAGAAGCTTATCATGTACACTTTACAATACCTATTTGATTATTTTTAAAACATGTGTTTCTAACTTGCTGAAATTATCACTCAATTGTATTTTACTTCGCAGAAAGAAACGCGATATATGTTTCGATTTGGTGTCAGTATAAAATAAACAGGTCAGTACATAAAACACAAAAGTTATTTTTGAGAATTCGTACTAATTGTAAGTTTACAGTTTTTGAATTCTCTATTTATTTATATTCATGGTATTACATTGTGTTTCAAAATAAAGTTACATTTTGAAATTGCTATAATTTCTTTAGAAATCGAAATCTAAAACATTAAGTATTTCTAGTTAAATTTAAAAATATATATAGAGTCATACAATGCTTTATTAAGGAGATTAACGTTATCTGAATATATACCGTTTGCCAAAAATTATTTTTCAATTTAATTGTTAAATAACTATATAAAGATAAATATTACAAACAATGCAAAAGCTGTGTCTTGTAGTTCAGGAAAGGGAGTTTTATTTATGAAATATTGTCTGCTTCTAGTGACTGCTATTATTGTCAACAATTTAATTTAAGCCTTTGGCAAAATTGGACATCACTTTATTATGTAATTCCTGAGGCCTGTCTTTTAATGTTACGTTTCAGTTCATCAAGATTTGTTTTGAAGCATGAACTTTATTCTTTAAAAACCAATAAGGATTCCTTGAGGACCACTTCAATCAGCACTTAAATTAAACCATCAGAAAATGATTTCCGCAAGTTTTTCATTAAATTCTAGCAATGTGATTAGTTGGTCCATCTCGCTGAAATCAGTATTGATTTCTCCCTTTCTCGATTTATGATAAGGAAGACATTTGAAGCATTTGCGAATAAATTTTTGACGTTACTGTGTTAACTTTCTTTAAGAAATGGTCGAATTATCCTTGACGACAATATTGCATACCAAGTCATGACTTTGGAGAATACCGTAAAACTTGTCAATAATGGCCACCAACAAAAAAACAATATTGGTCGTTATATAAAGGTGACCGTAATTGTCAGGTTGGTTTTTAGGCCATATAGTGTTTGCGGCTTATTGGAGTAAACGAATGATTTAACATAACCCCAAAGAGAAAAGTCCAATGGAGTTATATCGTATGATTTTGGTGGCCACGGCACATCGGAGTTTCTTGAGATTACGCAGTCATTAAAGTTTTCTCTCAATAAATTGATTCTATCATGAGATGTATGGCATGTTGCGCTATCCTGTTGAGACCACGTATTCTTCAAGTCGAAATCATCTAATTCATTCCACAACAAATCTGTATCATCATGTGTCTGGAGCGTTCTCCATTGACGGTAACTTTAATGCCATTTTCATTAAAAAATAAAAAAAATATGGTCCAATTACACCTCTAGACCATAAACCACATCAAACTGTTAATCTTTGTCAATGTAAATGTGTTTCATGAAAAGCATGTGGGCTTTCTTCACTCCAAATGTTACAATTGTGCTTATCGAGAACGACCTCTAATTGATTGTTCTCGATGTTCATCTACACTTTGGCTCACAGCATCGATATTTTCAGCAGTATGTTTACAATTTTGACGGGTTGGATTCTTAATATCACAAACACTACCATTTATCTCCAATTTTTTAATTACGAATAGTAAACTTTGTAGGTCGATTATATTAACCATTAATTTCACGTAATTTTTGTAATAAATTTTAGAAATACAGTAAAACCTCTAATTATGGACACCTCCGACAATCGGACACCTCTAAAAAATGGACATTTTTTGTGGTACGAAATTTTATAATGGGTTTTCTTAACAATAGTCACTCCTAATATTGGACCCTCCATAAATCGGACGCGGACAGCCTTTATTTCACCGAAGCAATAAAACATCTGTAAATATATCTCTTAATTAAGGACAGACAAGACGGGAGGCGCCGAATAAAATTTTGCAATTATGTATGTATGTATGTACTTTTATTGCTGCACACGTGGAAGTATATCTACTCGGGTTTTTCCCATAATACAAAGGAACGACGGTTTACCACTGGCCTACTCGTCAGGTGATAAGTGGAGTGATATTTTGAATCAGTTTGAACTAGCCTTTGATAGTGTCCACATGGATTCTAGTAAAAGAAAGCGGTTAATAATCCAAGATAAAATTGATTTTATTGCGGTTAGTGCAAAATGTAGGCGATTGGAAAGTCAAGTTGCAATCAATATGCAAAGATTACTCTCCGAAAGATATTTTTAATGCTGATGAAACCGGTTTATTTTTCCGCGCCCTTCCGACAAAAACATTTGCGTTAAGAAGTGATAAATGTGCCGGAGGAAAATCTGCAAAAGAACGACTAACTATATTATTGTGTTCAAATATGGAGGGTGATAAGGAAAGGCCGTTAGTCATCGGTAAAAGTAAGAAACCTAGATGTTTTAAAGGAGCTCATGTGGATAAGTTGCCGATAGGATGGATATCTAACAAAAAAGCGTGGATGACTTTGAATATTATGTCAGCTTGGTTAAAGAACTTTGATAACAAGATGAAGAAAGAAAAAAGGCATGTAATTTTGTTTCTTGATAATGCCACTTCTCATCCGAAGATTTCATTGGAAAACGTAAAATTGGTTTTTCTGCCTCCAAATACTACCTCGCATTGTCAACCTATGCACCAGGGTGTGATTCAAAACTTTAAGGTAATTTACCGGAGCATAAGGCTTTTTTTAAAAAGGCTTTTGGCGTTAATGGATACTGAAAATTCACTAGAAATGGTAGAAAAAAACATTACGGTAGTCACTGCATTAATATGGATATCAGCTGCTTGGAAAAAACTCTCGCCTGTGACCGTAAGAAACTGTTTTAAAAAATGCGGATTCAATCAAAGTGACAGTGATCTAAGTGCAGAGAGCGATATAGAAGATAATATACCATTAGCATTTTTATTTCCCAATTTTAACATCACTAATTTAGATTTAAGCACATACGCATTAATTGATAATGAGTTATTTACTGAAGATCCTAATGTTTCCATTATAGATCGTATCGAAGAAATTACTGATATCAGTGATGAAATGGAAAATGAGATTGAAGAGGAATTTGTAACTAGTATATCAAATATTTCAGAAGCCCATCAAAAATTAAAAGATCTTGAGAACTATTTCTTAAGCACTAACAGTTTTAACATTGCTAACAATATTTCTCAAGCTCTTCTTGAATGTGAATCTGAGATATTTAAACATAAAATGAAAAAAGCAAGACAAACAACAATTAATGATTATTTCAAGTAAAATCTAGCATAAAATATGTATGTATGTATTAAAATGATATGAGAATGAATATTTTTTTTCGTTTTTTTTTCACCTCCACATTTTGGACACCTCCATATATTGGACATTTTAGGATTCCCCGTCAGTGTCCATTATAAGGAGGTTATACTGTATCTAAAGACTGTACAACTGTGTATCTTTTCATCTTGATTTGTCGATCAGTACTGAACATAAATGTGAATTTTGAAGGTAATTATAAAATATATAATACTTATTTGATAACCCTTTATATAGTTTTTAATTAGTTCTTTAGCAATCGTGTAATTTACGTGGTCCTTTGGATTTAATAGGCAAACAAGTAATGATTGTCTGTAATAAAATTAATTTCGCATACTAATATTTGTCACTTTGACTAAATGTTATTTTAAAGTACTGTAATTAGTTAAATAACTGTAGACATAAAGGTAGACTGTGTGATTAATATATATTTTTCTCGTGAACCGCATTTGTCTTTTGGGAATTCACTTGTTGCGTGCATGTGTATATTCTCATAATTTTTTAGGCGATTGGACTGTTGACTGAAGTCTTGGCATTTGATCAAATAATCAACAAGTATTAGCAATTACACAGTGAGATAAATGGTGTTAAAGCTAATACCTGTTATGGTCAAAAATTTTGGTACTTTATATTTGCACATATTAATTGTCATATTTTTATATATGAATATACGAGGGTGGATCCAGTTTAAAAATAGAAATTTTTTATTCTCATAAAAATTTACATCGTTGGAAAGAACAAACTTTGCTCTATTTTTCTACACAATCACCATCTTTTTCTACGCATTTTTGTAGACGGTACTCCAATTTCTGTATCCCAATTTCATAGAATTCCGCCGCCAACCCGTTGAGGGAGCATTTCACCCCTTCTTGGAGTTCATCTTCGCTCCGGAAGCGTTCACGGACGGTGATCCTCCTGTTTTGAAGCACTTCGCGTTGGACCATCTCGATAACCGCCTCCGATACTGACGGTCTTCCACTCCGTTCTTCACCGTGGACATCCTTCCGACCGGTAGTAAACGTCCTGCACCACTTTCGGACGTATTGCACGGCCATACATCTCTGTCAACTGACGATGAATATCCACGGGTGGAGTCCCTTTGGCGTGCAAAAAGCGAATTACGGAAAGAATCTCGTACTTGGCGAGATCAACAATGGGAACCTACATCTCGGACGGTTGCTGAGCCAAGACTGAGCGCCGCAGCGAAGCGTGGCCGGGAGAATCGAGAGTGGGGGAACAGCCGCGCACAGCGGTGTTGCCAGATTTC
Organism: Melolontha melolontha; assembly: GCA_935421215.2. NCBI lineage: Eukaryota > Metazoa > Arthropoda > Insecta > Coleoptera > Scarabaeidae > Melolontha > Melolontha melolontha. Next base: position 93,643,298 of record OW285235.1, read on the forward strand.
GCCTCACACATTCCAGTGCAGCTGGAGGGAGCTCTTTGGGAACCTTATTTCCGGATCCACCCTCGTAGTTAAACACGTATAGATTGAAAAATAGCAACTTAATAAAATCTGCAAAATGTAAAACACTTCTTTTCACTTGAAATTTATTTTAAAATTTCAAACATTTTTAATACTTTCATTCAGAAGGCAACTAAATTCTGAAACAATTGGTTATATACACATATATATTTTAAGAAGCAATTAAATGATTATTTAGGCTTATTTTAAATCAAAAGTTAGCATTAATTATTGACAAACATTAAGAAAGTGATTACATTTTATAAAAATTTACAATAATACGGCTTTATTAATTTAAATAATTTTGTAGGCAAACGAATAAGTAGTTAGAAAATATTATTGCCTACTCCTTTCTCAACATTTTCTTAGAAATAAGCTTAGTTCTTAATTTGATATATCCGGCAATTAGAAATTTTCTTGTCCATAATACGAGGTAAATGCAGAAAGTAAGCTCGCTTGTATTTTTTGCCGTCGTAGTGCTGCAACCGCAGTCCCGTGCATGTGCGGCAGTTGTTCTAAGTCAAAGAGAAGGAGATGACGCCATTTCGAGATAGCCATTTGTTGTGTACGCTTTGTAGTGCTTGACTGGAATTGCGGCTTTGATTGAAAATTCCGCTGTTTGTGAAATTAGATCTGTAATTCGTTTTCTTAATGCGAAGAACGTTAAACCAGTAGACACTCATCGACAAATCTGCAAGGTTTATGGAAGAAATTAAATAAATGATTAACGAAAACAGTAAGTTTACACTTTCTGCTCTTTCTAAGGACTTTCCGCAAATTTCACTTAATCATGAAGTTTTTACTGTAAAGCTGGATTTTTGGTTTTGTGCTCGTTAGATACCAAAAACACTTATAAAAACAGAATAACACGAAAAACATGTTTTACACGTTACGACATAGCGGTGCTCCTTATAATACCCCTGAAACTAATCAATGATCGATGGAATGGAGGCACACTTCCTCGCCAGCAAGGACTAAAGCCAAGAAAGTCATGAAACCTCGAAAAATTAGCTCAAAGAACATGTTACCAAATGGTCGACAACATAGGTGGCAACAAAATAGGAAGGCATAAAAAGCTTGTGCCACGCTATGCCAAATGTCTACAAAATGGTGGAAACTGACTTGATTCCTTTTTATTAGATATTTTTGTTTCAGAAATAAATAGTAATTTTAATGAACAAAATAAATAAATATGGCGAATAGTTGTCGACTCTAACTTGAATTTAGTTTAGATAAAATTATTTTTACAATTTCGAACGACACTTTTGTTAATCATGACATTAGCCTTGTTTATAAAATAGAAACGCAATACTGTCTTGTTTCATTTCACGAAATTTTTGTCAAAAACACGAATATGAATTCAAGATTTTGCTATTGTACTAACTATTCAACTTTTTGGTATTCATTACATAACGATCTCACTTTAATGTTATGTTGATCAGTACTTAATAAGGAATTTCGATGTCAACTTAACTATCGACTTACTCGTATTCAATTTAAATAACGAGTGATTATTAAATTTTCACTTAAGTAAGCCATGTATACAAAAAGCATGTCGTCACTTAAGTTACTAGAGCAGATCAATCAATGTGTTTTCAAGCATCATAATTGTCATAAAATATATAAAATGTTGAATTTTATATTAAATATATTTCTAATTTTTATAAAAGATGTGAGGAAGTAACTTACTACCATAAAAGCTTTATGCATATTGTTAAAAGACATTATTTTTCTTTTCATCAAACAATATTATATATAACTGACATCGATAGACGTTTCAATTAACATCTTACTGACTTAAGTTATGACATACTTTTTATATGCGCGGCCTGCTACGAGTGAGAATTTGAATCATCGTTCTTTACTATAAAAGATACGTTCACATGAAAAATCTTCAGTATTTTCATTATAGTTATCTACATATATTTCTATGCTTTTGCATAATAACAACGGCAAAAAAAAAGCCGGCCACCCTGAGATATTTATTAAAACTTCACAAACTTTGGTTTTCTTTTTGTCTAAACCAAGACTTAAACTGCTATATTTTTATTGATAAATTTCCGTATTGATTAGTCTAATGTAAAAAAAAATTGCCTGACATTTTAATTTTAACGTATTAACTTTTTTTTATAAAAGTCACCTTCATATTTTTTGAAATCCACGTTAATAAACCAGTTGGCGTTTCTTAGTTTCTATTTATAGAAAGTGGACTTAATACTCCGTTATTTATGAATGTCAATTTGACAATAAACTACAACTTTTACGCATTGTCAATTCCGTTAACTAGTGCCAGCGATGGATAAATTATTGAATTAATTGTAGGTGGTCGTTGTCAGTGCTATGTGGCCTGTACATTAGGAATATCCAGCGCTACCTTTCAGGATGCTTGGAATCGGTTTCTATAGATTGGTACATTCGGGATCTGGAAGGCGGAAAGCAGCAAATGCAATTGATGATCGTTTAATTATATTGAATATATTAAGGGATCGCAGAATAACAACAGTTCAACTTCAACATCGCTTGCAAATAGTGCGACGGATTGAAATAAGTAAAAGGATAATTAGGCGAAGACTTAAGAAATGTGACTTCACGAGGACCGGCTACAGGACCACAATTGTTAGATAGACATCGAAGAGCACGTCTTCAGTTTGCTCGATTATATGCGAATTGGACTCTTCAGCAATGGAGTAAATACTCTTTACGGATGAGTCGCGCTTTTGTCTACGATCGCCCGATGGTTGAGTGTGGAGAGAACGAAATAAGCGACATGTTGATTATATCTTCACTGAATGGGTGTCTTTTCATGGTGGTTGTGTTATGGTATGGTCAGATATTTCCACAGAAGCACGTATATACCTCATATTTCTAAAAAAAACGGCGCTTTAAACGCTCGCAGGTACGGGGAAGATATTCTGCAAGAAGCTGTTGTCCCATTTTCTGATTTTATTGGAATTAGGATCTTAATCCGATTGGGATGAACTCCAGAAACGTCCAGCAATACCAGCAACTATAAAAGAGCTACGATTAGACCTTTTAGAAGAATTTAAAGCAATTCCTCAAATTTGCTTAACAAGTTTGGTAAAATCAATACCAAGACGACTGAACAGTGTAATCCAGGCTTTATGAGGACATACAAATTATTAACATTCAGTTTAAAGTTGATTAGAAGTTATTCATCTTCAGCTCTTGTATTTAAGTAAAATTTAATTTATCACTATTTCTGTTATATTTCTAAAATTAAATTAATTTAGATTTTTATACTCTCTTTGGTCTCCATTCCTAATGCACAGTGCTTCAAAATTTAAATATCTAAGGGAACGTATAAACGTTTTCGTGAAATTTTTAAGGTGACCGGCTTTTTTGCCGATCAGTGAATATTGTGATAATATGAAGGTTACAGAAGGTTTGATGAGGTTTATGATGTATTCGGGTGGTTTGTATTTTTCTTGTACGATGAAAATCGCTTCGTTTGTCGGTATTTAAGTGAACTGTTAAATTACTTCAAAACTTATTATCAGATCGTTCAGCTCTATTTTCTTATCTCTGTTGATTTCTATGAAGTGTTCTCGCGTACATCAAAAGAACGACCGACAGAATCGAATTCATTTCAAACACACACAACATAAAAACTCTTTACAATAGAGATAGGAAGATCACACAAAGTATTAGAAACCCTAAGGATAAAATACAGTTAGACAATGAAGTAATATATGAAATACCATGTGGCTGTTGTGTTGTGGCTTACGTCAGACACACTAATAAGAGACGTGATAACAAGTGAAAAAAAATGAATACAGAAACAGGGTATTACAGATTCATACAATACACAGTCGCATTACGGGAAGCGATAGAAATATAGAAGCGGTCGTATAATTTAAAGAAAATAGACGATTGACAAAGACTACCAAATATATGGAAAACCCTGATCACAAATACACAACTTATGGAAACAAATAAAACGCACCGTGACTAAAACAAGCGTGATCTGATTTGAGAAACACAAACTACATCGTTGACTTCACCACTCAAGCAACATCTACCCTGACAGTTGCCTTAATTATCTTAAACGTTTCAATCTTATATGTTTTAGTTCAGAAGAAAGGAAGGAAGCAGGTGTCAGGAAACACTACACATACTACTGTCGCAAAGGACGTTCCTCATTTCTAATCAAGCAATTACGTTCTGAAGATGACAACAACGACTATGCCAAAAGCTCGATTAAGAAGAGAAATACGTAAGTCTACTTATGAACATAACATAATACAGGAATAGCGACAGCAAATTATTGCCACGAAAACCTACGAATGAACACATATTTCATGCTTATTAATTCGAAATACACTATGCAGTTTATAGTACAAGGGATGTCTTTTATGTTTTGCATACTGGGATATAAAGGGCGCCGCTAATCAAATGACAGCAATAAAATTAACCTCTATCTTTAGTTAGCCTAAGTTAAAGTTAGCCTAAATCCAAAGATTCAGTGCGATATGTGTAGTGTTGTAGCTACAAACGAACTGTCTAAGTTTACAAGTCAGTCGAAAAATGGGATTAAACTGTGAAAATTTTCGCGCAATAATTTTTTATAATTTTCAAAGACAATTATCTCAACAAGAATGCCTCGCCGAGTTGGTTTCTGTTTTCGGTAATGAAGCACCAAATCAGTCAATAGAGAAATTGTTGACCTGGAGAATTCAAACGTGAAACGTTAGCCTTAGCGACGATTCAACAGCAGGTATTAGCAGCATTATACCGTGTGTCCCAATTTCGATGCTCACCATTGGTATCTCGGTTATTAGAAGATATAGAACAACGGTTAAATGGGGAATGTTTTGCAGAATTCAATACTCGCGGCAAATCTCATTTCAAATTTGACCTAACTTTTTAAATTTTTAAAATATTTTGAAATATCAAAATTAAACACCAATGTCAAATGAATGTGAAAATATATTCTAAGTATAGCAAACGCCAATTAAGTTGGCGCGATGAGGGGTAAGTTCGCGCAGGATTAAAAGTAGTGGGGAGATTTGTATTTGGTTTTACATCAAATGTCAGATAATTCTAACCTCTGAGCGTGTATCACTAGCAAAGAGATTATGTTCCGTCAAACGTCAATGACAAATGTATTCTGACGATGAAACAAAACGATAACCTGTCAAAAATTTTTTAATTTAAAAAGTTAGATCAAATTTGAAATGAGATTTGCCGCGAGTATTGAATTCTGCAAAACATTCCCCATTTAACCGTTGTTCTATATCTTCTAATAACCGAGATACCAATGGTGAGCATCGAAATTGGGACACACGGTATAATTCATTCGTAAGAAGCAAATTGCAATATGGCAACATTTGGTATCACTATTATACTGTGCACATTCAGATTGAAAGGGGACAAAGTAAGTTTCTGAAATATGTGTCATACAAAATGGATGGCGTTTATCAGAACTTTTGCTCGAACGCCATGCAATTGAGTCTCCGAGTGTGCGTAGAGATGACGCAAGTGCGTCCTTCATCCACAGGCTGGTGAATGGTAAGATATATTCTCCATGCTTCTTGTTATTCGTAAACATTATTGTTCCCAAAATGTCATCTAGATAGAGCAACTGTTTTAAGATCCCTATATATAAAGGACCAATGTTTTATGTAAAGCACCTGTTGCACATTTTCTTTGTAGGAGCATTATATATTTTTCAATTATTTATTATTATTATTATTATATTTCTTATTCTTATTATTATTATATATATGCTCTATGTTTAGGGTATGATTAAACAGCCTCTCCTAAGCTCAAGTTATTTATTTTTTGGAAATATAGCATTGTATTTATCACACATCCTATAGCTATAAGCAGAGATTGGACAAGCGCAAAAAATAAGCATTAGTATGGGAACCTAGTTGATATGGAGCATTTATAGAATGTTCATATTAAAGAAATTATTATACAAATACAATTGCCGCATTGTAAGGATGATTTCAATACTACTGAACGGAAAAAGGTGATGTAATCGACAGAGCAACTGCATTGTATAAAGTTGATCGAATAACCTTTGATATGTATCACAAAGTGTAAACGTAAATATCCCACTTGTCGATTAACAGCAATAAAATTTGTTTCTATAAAAATTCGAATCTATCTTTTCGGTAACGTCATTGGCGTCCAATAGTGTAAAATATTTCTATTTAATATATATTTAAGCATGCATCAATATACATATATAACAAGTGTTCATTTGAAAAGTCAATGTAGGTTACTTTGAAATTTTGATAGAATAAGACGCAAATATATTAATATGTGTTTGTTGTTCCGTAAACGTAAATCCAAATGGCATTTGATAATGTCAATCACAAATATCAGTTATTGCATAAAATAATCGTGCGTCGATTCTGGTTTAAATAAATTGCTTCTCAGTTTAAAAATGGCTTTCACTTTAGCACATAAAATTTCTTTAGTCCAGGCTTATTTTCGAAGTGGTAATAAAATTGATTGTTTATGGGTTTATTCAGTTCAAGATTGCATGGTAGAATTTCAAGTTGAGTTTCCACATTTTGTAATAGATTATATACAATTTAAGAATACTTTGGATAGAACTTTAAAACTTTTTTCTGAAACTCAGGAAGAAAATCAGGCAGCGGAGCAGTTAAGAAACGTATACCTCAAGTTGTCAATCGTGTTGAAAAAATAATGGAAAATGAACCACAAACATCTGTTCGACATTTGAGTCAACAAATAAACCTTTCTGTTGGTACAACTCACAAGTTATTAAAAAAAGATATGCAACTTTATCCATACCGTTTCACCTCAGTACAAGAATTGTTAGAAATTGATCACCTAATTGATTACCTAATTGATTACGTAGACTATAGTTTTGTAATTGGTTTGTAGATATGAACAATAATGGAGAACTTTCGCAAAGAGTCATCTTTACTGATGAAGCATGGTTTTATAAAACGGGATACCTAAATTCACAAAATACAAGAATTTGGAGTAGTGAAAATCCACATGTAATTAATGAAGAATCGCTACATCCAGAAAAAATTGGTGTTTGGGCAGCGATAAGCCAAAGGCGAATCATTGGACCAATATTTTTTCCGGGAACGTTAACTGCTCAAAGGTACCGTACGGAAATTTTACAACTATTTGTCAATCAGTTGCATGATGATGAACTTCAAAATGCATATTTTCAACAAGACGGAGCACCTTGTCACTGTACTGCAGAATCTTTGGATTATTTAAGAGAATTTTTTGATGAGCGTATAATTAGTCGAAATACTGAAATTGCCTGGCCTGCACGTTCATGCGATTTAACACCTTGCGACTTCTTTTTGTGGCCTTATCTAAAAAATAACATATTTCGAACACCTATATTGAATTTGAATGATATGCTACAGAGAATCGAACAGGAATGCATGGAAATTAATAACAACCCAGTAATGTTGCAGAATATCATCAGAAATTTTGAACGGAGGATTTTAAGTGCATTGATCTTGAAGGACAACATTTTCAACATTTGTTATAGTTTTCAATAAATACCTATTATTTGTTATTTATTTGTATGTATGAAACTGTCAAAATATACGACTTCGTAGATTAAGTAGTAAATTTTAATTTACAACATACTTCAAAATGTTCTCAGTAAATCACATGCTATTAGATTGACTTTTCAAATGAACACTTGTTATATATATAAACAATAATATTAGAAACATTTTTATCTAATTAAAAATATTTTTAGATTTGCCTTATTCAGTGAATTCATACAAAATATTCTATCTATAATAAAATAGTTAATTGACGAAGGAGATACTTGTTGAAACTTCAATATAACGCTAAGAAATAAGTAATTAAACTTCTAGTTTAAAAAATTCTTTTATTGTAAATACCACTACAATATTGTTTCGCCATACAATGGCTTCATCATGGTGGATGAAATACTAATTTATTTCATCCACCTGATGAAGCCATTGTATGGCGAAACAATGTTGTACTGGTATTTACAATAAAAGAATTTTTGAAACTAGAAGTTTAATTACTTATTTTTTAGCGTTATAATAAAATAATTATGAGAAAATGAAATGATGGTTATGCGTTTTTAGACATCTTTTGAGGCTTATATTCGTCACATTGAATTCATTATCGTAATAGTAGAAAGAGTCACTTATTTTCACTTGTTGTTTCACTTGTAGTCAGAATGATCAGTCTGATCACTAAATTGTTGCAATCTAGAATTTTGCTCATGCACCTTAGATCTTAAATGTTGATCTATGTGACTTTTCTTGTAGCACTTAAATTCATTATTACTGCATATAATGCACAATATTTCTCCATCACTAGGCAGTAAAAAGTCAGAATACGGAATTACCCAATCATACTTGATTCTTTACGTCATTTAATAAATAATTATAATTTAAACCTTACCAGAAGTTTATCAAACGCGAAGTTTTCCAAGTTGCAAAAATGACTCACTCAAAACTTACTTTAATGCGTAACATATGCTTATAAATAACCAAAGAAATAAATATGGACAGTTATATGATATGTCTATATAATGAAGTCTGTAAATCCTCGGGAAGAATTCGCTATAGTGAACACTGTACACTTGTTTTAGATATATGTATATTTATTTTAGCAGCACACCTATATATTCAACAACTTCTCCATTCATTCCATAAAATGATTTGATTTTAAAATTATGAAGGACAATTTGTGTTAAAATCTTCTATTGCTGCTAAAAAAATAAATACTAATGCTTAGATATGGTATGGCATTGTATTTGCGAATGATGTAATACACATATATTGTACAAAAAAATAGAATAATTTTTATAATAGTAAAATATGTTTCCCAGTTTCCTGGTTTTATTCACCGTCGACCTAAATTTTGACCTAAAATCCGATCTCTACTTATAAGTTAATGATATTTTGTTCATTTTGTCCTTGTGTTCTATGATTCGAATGTCATGACTTCCTCGATTTCTCTCAACATATAGTTAATGTCATCAACATCTTAACTGTTAATTTTTTGGCGAAGAAAACAAATGTTTTCGATTTATCTATATTAAAATATAATTTGAATAAATATCCGATAAACGGCAGCATTAATACTATCTTACTTGCCAAATATTTTGTCACTAGATGTATTGCCATTTTGTAATGTGTTTTATTAAGTAAAATGCTAAATGTGTCTTCTAAACCAAGAAGAAAATAATGGAACAAGATTATTTAAAATATGGGAAATATGCGAATGATGATAAGGTGGCAAGAAGGAATAAAATTATCGCAAAGCAGAAAATTTATTTCCGCTTGATGTAAATTAGTAAACTTGTGCCATTCCTTGTCACGCTTGGTTAAATTCTCGCATCAATTTAATGCCACAAAATTATCAAGTGTTGAGTAGGTAAACCACTATAAATTCTTATTTCAGTTTATTGCAAAACACATTTATAATAACTTATTTAAAATAAAGTTATAATTCGCAACTTAATAAATGAAATATATTTCGTTTCAAGCTATTTTTCCAGTTTTGTCAATCATTGAGACTAACTAATCAGCAATTCAAAGAACAAAATGTAGTTAAAAAAACATTTCTTTCGTAACCATGTGTGTTATACAAATATAACGAACTAATAACAAAAAATGACTATTTAACACTTATCTTACATTTTGCGAACAGTAAAATAATAAATTACTCAGAATTTGTCTAATTTTATACGATAGGTACTAACTAATGCCAGTGAAATAAAGTATACGATTATCTATGTGCAATAAATTAAAAATTTACTATATATCTGCTTATAATTTTATAAAAACAGTGTAAACTATATTACGACGCTAATTTATTCGAATTTTTAATAGAAAAAAAAAATTCGCCCTTAAGTAGTATTCAAACACACGTGCATGGCTTGCCGGACCATAGCTCTAACCACTAAGCTATTCAAGGCAGTGATTTCGAATCTTTGTGTGGGGTATATCTTGCCAGTAGTAGGCCGTTGTGTTCCTGAAGAAAGTACACCTGATTTTTTAAATTTGGAATTTATACTAGTTCGTTGTCCTCAGAAATACTTCGAGCATCGTTATTTAAGCATGTAACGAAATTTTGTAAACTATCAAAATTCTCTGCATAAAAGCTATTAGCTTCCAACCATGTTCCCGATCTAGTTATTACTGGAGAGCAGTGGCGGCTCGTGCTAAAAATTTTAAGGTGTTCTGCAAGTTTTACAAAAAAATTTACCTTGCACGGGCAGTAAGAGGTTGTCTCCCATCGATCTTATCGTGCTTTCTTCGCCTTCCGCACTGAAGTAATGGATTTCTGGAACGATTGTCAATTGTCACACAAAAAAATAAGAGTCTCTAATATTATTGTTTTTACGTTAAACTCGCCGCACCGTAAAAATAGTCGCGAAAATATTAAATACCGATAGGTCCAACTCGCAACGGGCCATAGGCAAAAATATACGTATGGAACGTAATGCGGTGTTGCAACGTGTGTACGATGCCTATATTGAGTGACTTTCTTAAAATTTAAATTTATTTTGCAGAATTATTGATTTTTTTACTTTTATCTTTTAGAAAACGTTATTGTTTTTTTATTACTTAAAATTACTTTATATGAAAAATAGTATACCATAAAAGTGTAAACAAAGACAGTATACATTGAAACGAATATTCATTCAATTGTATTGTCATGAAATTGAATTTGTCAATCGTTGTTAAATTTGTTAGAATGAATAGATATTTATATTTATCGGAAAATACTAATACTTAAAGCAAACAAATAAGGTGTAGTGTTTTGTTATAGGAATGTATAATATCCATTTCTTCCTGCATATTGATTATGCAGCTGATGCTTTCGTAATATGCTCATATTTGTATTATTTCAACTTATACTTCGGTCGATACATACCGACTTCCTTCAAACCAGGAGGAAGCTACAGTTGTAATTAAACTATACTTCCTTTTTTTTTATAACCTACGGATATTCACAATTCCAAAATACGTTACAATGTTGCTTATTTTAGATTGTAATTAGCTGAATGCTGTCGCAAAACTGATCTCTACATTTTTAAAAATGCCAGAATAAAATTAACCCCTGCCCTTATTATAATTTTACAAAGGAACAGACACGTACTTCAATTTCTACGAAAAACTAAGCCTACAGTTCATGTATAATACAGTGATAATGAAGACTGGAGCGTTTGTCGACCTACGAAGTTGTACTTTACTTGTTTATTGTGATGGAAATATTACGCGAGATTTTGGTATCTGTATTATAATAACATCACGATAATAGTAGAAATACAAATATGAGCATATTACGAAAGCATCAGCTGCATAATCAATATGCAGGAAGAAATGGATATTATACATTCCTCATTCCTATAACAAAACACTACACCTTATTTGTTTGCTTTAAGTATTAGTATTTTCCGATAAATATAAATATCTATTCATTCTAACAAATTTAACAACGATTGACAAATTCAATTTCATGACAATACAATTGAATGAATATTCGTTTCAATGTATAATGTCTTTGTTTACACTTTTATGGTATACTATTTTTCATATAAAGTAATTTTAAGTAATAAAAAAACAATAACGTTTTCTAAAAGATAAAAGTAAAAAAATCAATAATTCTGCAAAATAAATTTAAATTTTAAGAAAATCACTCAATATAGGCATCGTACACACGTTGCCACACCGCATTACGTTCCATACGTATATTGTTGCCTATGGCCCGTTGCGTGTTGGACCTATCGTATACCTTATCATATCGCCTTCCGCGCTGGAATAAATGCACTGCATTTCGCTGCATTTAATGCAGCGACCAGGCCTGCCAAAATGACGCATTGGTTTTAGACACCCGCGGTGATAGCGGGGTGCGCGCAGGTGTTTGACAGAGCTCTGAGCGCACGCTCGTGTGGACCAGATAAGGAACAAGTGAGCGATCGCGCGAATTAGGTTGGTTATTCCACTGGTCGCCTATTGAATATTATTTGGAATTTCGGAAGCGAATATCTCGGCTTCTACTTGTCGGATTTTGATGATTGAGATGTCAAATTGTAGGGTTTGATGTCCTCTACAGGATGATGTAGAAAAATATGCAAATTTTTTGATATACAGGGGGAGAATTTTCATAACAATATGTTACGCTTTTATAAACATCAGAAATGTCGGAAAAATTATGTAAAAGAAAACTAGTTATAACTAATACAGGTTCGCCCGCCCAATTTTTTGGGAGCTCTGCAGCACTGCAGCGTTTATGCGCTAGCCGCCACTGCTGGAGAGGGAGGCAGCGACAAAGATGGAAGTTTTTCCTGTAAAGCGCTACTCACAATGGTGCTTTTCTGAAAACTTTTTTAAAAGCAGATACAATTCTATCAACTTCCGGATAGGTATCTCTGATATATTCACAGATTCTGTGGAGATCATGTACTACACAAGTAATATGCAGCATATTAGGATATGTTTCTTTTAATAGTCTGCCAGCTTTTAACATAGATGCAGCACTGCCGCTGATTTTTCTTTCTACCTGTCGTCCGAAAGAAGCATTTCTCATAAATGGTTTTAGCTACTGTTTCAACATCAACTGTATCAACTGTATTTATAACTTTTGTTGCTATTACATATGCGCTATATGGAATAGTTGGATGTAGTACACCAGCTACAACATTTACCACACAGCGTCCTAATATATCGACAGTTTCGTCGGCATTTATCCATATGTACTGATTTGAAAGATGGCTTCTAATGCACTCTACTGCTTTCGTGTAGTACTTAGAAACTTAATATTTGCGTAAGGTGGATTCATCAGGAACATTTCGACCAGTATATTTTTGAATAAATGTTTTGAAGGTGGGACTTAATGGAATATTTGCCGCCATTAAAGTTTCACAGAGTTCTTCGTTAAAAGTTACAGATTCCAACGGGTCTAATTGCTGTGTATGTGTTTGCGATGCTAAGTCACGTTTTACGTGCGATTTCTTGGAACATTTTAACGATATTATACAGATTTTGCAATAAATTTCGGAATCACTGGCAATGGACAAGCAATCAGTTTGACCCTTAATCCAACTCACCATTGCTTCACGATGGCATTCTCGACGTTGTTACTGAAGTAGATTCGATGAAACGATATTAAACAGGATCTATTGCAAAAATTACGAAGTACGTAATTAACGGTTAAAACAATGAAAAAAGAATCTAACTCACTACACTTTATTTATCTTACTAAATAAAAAATAATAAATAAAATAAATTATAAAAACTCCTCCCGCTTCTACCTACGCCGACGAAGGAAGGAATTTAACTGTAAAATTGAAGTAATTGTGTCACAATTCAACGACAAAAAACAGATATGCGGTTAACCGAAGGAATAGTGCTATTCAATAACTGCGTGTTGTACAGGTGGCCCAAAATGACCGAAGGGGTTTTAATTCCTTAAAACTTCTTTATTATAATTTTTTTTTTGTTTTCAGTATTTTGTAAAGAACACTTGGGGAATTTAAAATGAAACAGTACACAATTGAACAACGTGCCAAAATCGTTGAACTTTATTTCTCAAATTAACGATCCATTGTTTTGACTCAGCGTGCATATCGTCGTTATTTTAATGTGCGGGTTGGACCCTCGGAGTCAACAATAAACCGTCTGGTTGCAAATTTTCGAGAACAATGGACAATAAGGAACCTTCCTGGTGCCGGCAGACGACGAACGGTGCACACGGATGACAATATTGAACGGGTACAGGAGAGTATTCGGGAAGATGGAGAAACATCAACCAGGAGACGTTCGACACAACTTGGCCTCTCAAGAGGGTCGCTGCAGAGAATTTTGCATACAATAAGATTGTTTTCATATAAAATTCAGCTTGTCCAATAATTGAAACCGACAAATTACCAGCAACGACTTGATTATGCAATTTATTTTCGTCAAAAAGCAGAAGAAAATCATGATTTTATTCATAATTTAATTATGAGCGACGAAGCCCATTTCCAATTAAATGGGTTCGTTAATAGGCAAAACTGCAGGATATGGGCTACGGAAAATCCAAGAGTAGTTCAACAGCGAGAATTACACACACTTAAGTGTACCGTTTGGTGCGGTGTTTCGTCGGAAAGGATAATTGGCCCATATTTTTTTGAAAATGAACACGGTGTCGCTGTTTCCATCACTGGTATTAGATATCGGACAATGTTGGAAAATTTTTTAAGGCCAGCCGTGGAAAACCATCCGCAAGTATGGTTCCAACAGGATGGAGCCACAGCGCACACTGAGAGGGACACAATGGCTCTTTTACGCGACATCTTTGGTGAACGAATTATTTCCCGTACAAGCGATTTTAATTGGCCTCCGCGTTCATCGGATTTAACCGCTTCAGACTGTTTCCTTTGGAGTTATTTGAAAGGAAAAGTCTATATTAATAAGCCTCGAACCATACAGAAATTAAAAAATAATATACGCGACGAAATCAACAACATAACACCTGAAGTTTTGCGAAAGGTTATGGAAAATGTTTTGGAAAGAGCACGAATATGCGAAGCAGAAAATGGCCACCACTTGCGATATATAATTTTTCATAATTAAATTAAAAATATTCTCCATTAATATACTGTATTTAAAATTAAAAAAAATTAATAATTATGTCTTAAATAAGAAGTTATAATGAACTCAAACCCCTTCGGTCATTTTGGCCAGCCTGTACTTAGTGATGTTATGGACTATTTATATGGTTCATCGTAATTTTGGCCTCTCGTGTCCGGTCCCTAGTCATTGCATACGAATTAATAGTTCTCTGCTTTGAAAAATTAAATAAAATAAATAATAGACATATATAATTTGCAAAAAAATAAATACTTAATTTCAAAGGTACTTCATTCGATAAAATAATCAGTTTCTTTTACATAACCAAATAACTCTCTGTAATAATCTCTCTGCACAACAATTTAATTGAGCCATATAATTTTATTATGGTCATTTGCAAATCGCAGCAATTAATTTCTGGTTAAAGGCAATACGACTCATAACAGATTTAACGGAGCAGACACAATTATAGTCCGAAATGGGAACAGTTCTTTTAATTAGAATAAGAACATATTTTATCGATCTGTGCGTGTTTTTTTCTATTTTCGTTGCTAAAGCTCTGTATTATATATTCTATTGAAATTATTTACGCGATCTTATTGACAAACAAATTTTCTAAGAATGGTCTATTTTCACTTAATTTATTTAATAATCTTATAGCACAATCTCTTCTTATACGAGGAATATCCTTTATAATAATGAAAAATTCGTGAAAAATCACATCTATCCCGGAATGTGTAG
Source organism: Melolontha melolontha (assembly GCA_935421215.2). Lineage (NCBI taxonomy): Eukaryota > Metazoa > Arthropoda > Insecta > Coleoptera > Scarabaeidae > Melolontha > Melolontha melolontha. Next base: position 93,658,675 of record OW285235.1, read on the forward strand.
ATGCATTCCGCTCTCATTAGAGCTCGTCAACACACAGTATCCTGGACATGACTCTTTACTTCTGTATTTCGCGTATATATAGATAGTAGAATGAACTTACTGTAAATGAGAAATAATGAATATTAAATCTTACTTTATATGCAAATGTCGCCTAATGTGTTGCGTTGATTCCTACATTTCGACAAACTAAGTTTGTACCAGTATGCAGAAGCGATACACGTCGCGACGCAGTGAAGCTACTTAGATGTGCATTGGAAAAAGCGATTTGAAACCCATCGTATACTATTAGATTAATGTTGAACTCAAAAATTTAATTCTAATTTCTTAGAAATTGCTTTTCTAATTTCTTAGAAAAGCAAAAGACGTGAACCAATCAATAATATCAGTATATTCCCCTCCATTATTTACGATTGCCTGCTATTGATTTATTAATTTATTTCTAATCCACGGCAGTTTTAAAGTCGAACATAATTATTGAAGAAGATTTTTCGAATGTTATTTAATAGAGAGCGATAGAGATGGAAATCTGATAGAAAGAGATCAGAATATTAAGGTAGATGTGCAAGAACCTAGTAACCAAGTTCTTGCCAATAGCCGCTTTTGTAATACTAGGAATATGAGGACCAGGGTAATCGTCCAAAATGACTCTATGTCTTTCCGATCTTCTTTTTTGAATTACGGTTTCAAGTAAGACGAGTTGTTGACAGTAGATCTCAGCAGTTATGGTTGTATTTTTTGGAACCAGTAGACGACGTTATAGTAGACGACGCCTTTGTTCCATCAGATGCACAACATCAGCTTAAGCGAATGAGTATCAGCTTTTGCTTGGGAAGTTGCCTTTTTGTTAAAGCTGGGCTATTCATTTCTGTTGTTGATGTCGACATAAAGACACCATTTTTGGTCACCAATGTGGAACGAATACAAAACTTGCTGCAACTAAACATCCCAGTTGTTGAACTTTGTTCATGAAATGCAAATGTTATATTATGGTCACTTCGCGAGTTGATTGGCGTGAATAATAATGAATTAAAGCAATCAGACAATCTTCCAAGTCCAAAAGTTGAGAATCATTTATGTAAAAATGGCGCTCTTTAAATAAAAAACAATTTTGTGCCATATTCTTCCCAATTACGTTTTCTCTGTAAACGACACACAAATGGTTCGAGTGACTTCCGGTGCATTAACTCTTGTGATGAATTCGAACCAAAAGATATGTCAGATTATTAAATTAAATTATAGACGTTATATATTAAGGTTTAGTTACTTCATTATGTTGCAAATAATTGTTACCCTTTCAGTTCTCCTAATTATGCCTTAGTATGAAATTGACCTTTAGCTGACTGCCATTTCTTTTTATGTTCCCTTTCCAGTCATGACCGTATCCCCTTTTGACTGAATCTATAGATTCTAGCTCTACGAAGTTCGTTTTGCACTCATTGCCTTTAATATCCTCATATACTGACATCGACATCAGTGGCACAGTATTTATCTCGTGTCAATGGATTGAGAACCTCTATACAGTATTTCATTAGTTCCAACCTGTACTAGAATTCATAATAGCTTTTATAGTCGCCTGAACGTTTGCGATATCTTTCTTCTAAGGTACAGTCTAAAAATACAATCTCTCGTGCCATAACTGGATATGCATTAGATATTATCATTTAACTATTGAACTATTGTAACTAATTATTTTCTTTGTGTTTTGAATTATCAATAAACTAAAATTCTTTCAATGGAGACTGTGGTTAAATAATAATTTAAAAAAGGTATATAACCCCTTACCACAATTATTAGTCGTATCCTAAATACGTATTTCGACAACTAAGTTGTCATCATCAGTAGGTAAAAACTACTAATTAAAGTCACACGGGGCACAATAAAGTAAGATAAACGCTTCCGCACAACTACTATACACTGCAACCCTGTAAAGACTTTAATTAGTAGTTTTTACCTACTGATGATGACAACTTAGTTGTCGAAATACGTATTTAGGATGACTAATAATTGTGGTAAGGGGTTATATACCTTTTTTAAATTATCAATAAACTATTAAAATTTATGACAATTTATATATTTTATTATAGTGCCCCTAATTACATTTTTTATTCGCAAATTGTATTGGAAGCACATGTTGAACAAACTGTAATTCTATTTACTTTTATTTATGCATTATTAAACTAATAATTTTTTCCAAAAATTTCCACATGAGGTCCTTTTATGATTCATACGTATTTGGAAATTTTGAACCACACTGCAATACTGATATTTTGGATGCTCATCATTTTCTACACTTCAATATTAGGATGAAGGCCTTAATATACAGAAACTTGGTTGATCCAGCATCGAGAAATGCTATTCATAAAACATTATGACCTGGCGCTTGATCCAAAAATTGTTATCATAGCCTTGACACAACTCTTCAATCGACAAATGTCATCATAGTTCTGATTCAACAGTTTGACTACGGAGTGGAGTAAAAGTTCCCCCTAATTTGAAGATTCGATAAAAAAAGATTGCAGGGTGTGAATAAAATTTATTCTGACTCTCAGCACATACAAAATGGGTTGCAACCTTATTTCAATATGGACTGTAGCTCCGTTTGTTACAACTAAGGATTTGGGATTTGTAACTTATTCTTGATTCCAAAAATTATGAAACATATCAACATACTTCTCTCGCTTCTCTCTTCAAAAAACTAAGAGGCCAATAATGCATCTTTTTCCGTTTCTGTATGTATTTTATATATTGTTACCACTACCACTTTTTCCTCCTTCGTTCGGTTTTTCAACGTACTTCCTGTCACTTTCTTATTTTCAGATCGACCTCTGTATACATATTCTCGAATAATTTCTATTATATTATAACAGCTATACCTGCCTGAAGTTTTCCTTTCATGTTCCTTACTTTGGTAAGAAATATTGTTTTTTACTTTTTCGACACATTATTTTGCGTTTATTCCTTTAACATGTGACAATGAAAGTAAATAAGAAATTCTTTTAGGGTTATTTAGAAAATAATTCAAAATCTAATTAGAATATTTATAATATAAATATAAAATAAAATGTAAATTTATTAATTCTTTCAATACTGGAATATGTCTTCGCAAGTAATTTTTAACTATCTTCCATAAATTATATTGTCAGATTATACACTACACTAAGTATTGTTAGTCGACTGCAAAATGTTTGTTATTTAATAATATTTTTACAATAAACATTGTTTAATTCAGAACCTTCACTGTTTCAAATATTTTTTATCAGTTAAGAATATTATTTCTTAGTAGAATCCTCGGATGTTAGACATTTCAATTTCTTTTATCTGATAGTTAAAAACAACTATTTTTGGAGGAAATATTTCTTGGAAGCATTGAAAATGTCTAAAAAAACTGTAGATTGAATTTATAAGCAGTACTACTACGTACTATAAAAATGTTTAAAAAAACAGATTCCGTAAAAATATTTAAAAATAAAATCTCCCACTTACCAAATCCAAATAATAATGTAGAAATACTCCCTGATGCTGATAATGAATTTATTTTAGACTTCAAAAGGAAACAATGCTTTGTCAGAAAAAATGGAATTAAATAAAATCCCGACTGAATTGGAAATACATGTTTGCGTATTAACGGAGTTTGAACCGACGCTATCATTAGGTCAAATAACCGCGGAAGTAGATATCAGCTACTGTTTTTAATATATTAAAAAACATAAATATTGATCATATAAATATACAACATCGCATTAAATTTATCAGGGTGATCATTTTTGTAGAATTCAATTTTGTGAAACCTTTCTAAATATGTGTCAAAATGTCTATAATTCAAATTTTCAAAATAATATTATTTTTTGGGAAAAGACTACATTTTATTTACATGGCCATTTTAATAGAAAATTGCGTGATATTGGTCTAGTTTTAATAAACCCTCAAATGTTTCCCTAGGTGCGTAATGCCATCAAAATGTAAATGTTTGGGCAGGTATACTAGCTGATAGAACCATTTTTTATTCGTGGGAATTTAAATGGAGATCAGGATTTAAATATGTTAACAGATGTAATTCTTCCTGCCGTTCAAACACATTTTACCATCATCTTGTTGAGACCATATTATGGTTTCAACAAGATGGTCTGCTCACAATACTCGTATAGTTTGTGAGTATTTAAATATCTTTCTAAACCAATGGATAGGAATATATAGTATCATTGCTTGGGTTCTGCGACCTCATATTTAGCTCTGCATAACTTCTTTTGGGAAGCTGTTTAAAAAATATTATTTATAGTAATATTGATAATCGACAGAAATTAACAAGAACTACGAGGGTAAGCTGAAAAATCATTGACGCTATTGTATAGCTTGATGTTTCAATGATATACGCGTTAAACTTCATGTCGATCTGTTAATTAGTTTGTTGTGTACACTCGTTCAAAGCAGAGTACTTTTGTCGCTTTGGAAAAAGTATTTTTCGCCTATAGAAATTCATGTTGATATGGTAAACGTGTTAGGCAAGGAAGCTCCTTGTTTTAAGACTGTTTGCAAATGGGTGAACGAATTTAAAAAAGGTAGTACGAGCATAAATGACGATCCCCGTTCTGGACGTCGTAAAATAGTCACTTCTGCAGAAAGTGTGCAAAAAGTTTTGAAATTTGTAGAAGCTGATCGCCGATACACATTGCAAGATATTTCTGATGCTAAACACATCTCCAGAGAACGGGTGTCAAAATATTTTAAATGTTGAATTAGACACGTCTAAGCGGTGTGCTAGATGGGTGCCGCGTTTACTAACAACATAGCAAAAACTCAAACGCGTGAAATGTTCTACAGACAATTTGGTGCAGTTTTAGCAAAATCCAACAGATTGTTTGCGCAAATTTGTGAGTGCGATGAAATTTGGGTCCACCACTACACACCAGAAAATAAACAGCAATCAAAACAGTGGACTAAACGTGGTGAACAGGCTCCAAAAAAGGCCAACGTCGGTCTATCGGCATCTTGCTTATCGACTACCTGTCAAAGCGACAAACGATTAGTGCACTTTACTATTCTAAACTTTTGGATCGATTGAAGGCAGCTATCGTCGAAAAAAGACCCGGAAGAAAGCATAAAAAAATCATTTTCCATCGAGACAATGCTCCAGTTCATACGAACGGAATTGTCAAAGAAAAATTGGCCGAATTAAAGTTCGAAACGCTTGAGCATCCCCCTTATTCGACCACTATTTTGAGGAGCTCAAGGAAAATGAGTACCGTGAAGGCATAAAGAAACTTGAGCATCGACTAAACAAATGTATTGATCTGAGGGAGATTATGTCGAAAAATACATTTTACTGAAATATTGTTTTTTGTTATACTTTAGCTACCGAAATTTTCAGCTTACTCTCGTAAGTGACCGATGTGAAAAATATGTCATCAAAGGAAACCCCGTACTTTTGCGAATCTTAGGAAATGTTTTATAATTATAATAATAATTAATAATAATAATAATAATAAACCCGCACAGGGTAGCCTAGAGATAGGTTACTGGGGACTAGCGACCCCACGGGTTCCTGAGCTAACCGTTGGGTTGGGTTAGCAGCCCCAATGAGGTACAATTGCTCCAAGCACTGGATGAAAAGGATACTGTGGTGGGTCGGAGGAGCAGGATCCAGGTAGGATCAACCAGCAAAGACCGAAACAGCAAATTGGAAATGAAACACAAACATGGCATGCTTCAGTAGAAACAAAGAACGCAGGCGAGGATGTTGTTGAGATACCTTCATCTCAACCCACTTCGTCAACATAACAACTAAAGCGCCGGACACTATGGGCCGTGAAAATGACCCCCCCCCCTACATGGTGGAAGGTGTTATTATCTGCTTACTAAGAATGAAGCATGCCATATGGAGGAGAGCTGCATAGTTAGGTTACGGAAAAACACCTGAAAATAAGAAATAATAAACAACAATAATAATAATATTATTATAGTTATGCCAACCATCTTGTTCTCACGATGGGTTAACACACTGGCAACCAAGGACAAATTGAATGTTCTTGTGAGTGGAGGAAATAATAATAATAATAATAATATTTATTTCTTTGGAAATGGATCAGGATATAGCCGATAGGCCTTACAGCGCATATGCAACAATGTAGATTTTTGGAGGACATTGGTACGCGCCTTAGGTACATAAAACTTATCCGATGACCTAATGTTACACTTTAGCACTAGAAAATTAGTTTAACTGAGTAAAGAAGGTGAATCCACATCATAGTTGGCGAGTTTAATCAGAAGGAGAATCGTTTTTGTTTGGACACGCTAGAATGACAGTTGATATATATAGCCTTCGGATAATTATTCATTTGCATAACAATATATGCAAATGCATATTTTAGTTGTTGCAATGTATAAGTGCATATTTCGAACTTTTTCATTATAAATGCATATTTGACCTTTTTCAGCAAAGTATTATTTTAAAATAGTCTATGACTTTACATAAATAGTTGTTAGTATAATTACACTTTTGCGATTTCTGTTTTTTGTATGTCTACCAGTTAGTATTTCTTGAAACTTTTTAGAACTGAAACATGTTGCATATTTGTAAAATAATACCCATTAACTGAATACCAAACGAAAACAGACACTTTATAGCAGACAATTAAATAATCTTCCAAACCTTTGAATAGATAGGTGAAGTAAATAGCACGTTAAAGCTGGATTCACTATAAACAGGCAACACAATAGTTACTGCTTTTGAAGCCACAATACTTGGAAATATTAAGAGGATTACCGAGGATTACCCGGGTAATCGAACAACGAGAAATAAATATAGCCGGCATCTCCTTAATTTTATCAGGTGCTTTTACATTCCAAGAATCTGTATTAGTTGTGTACTAGTTACAATATATTAGCATCAATTAAGATGCCAAAAGAAAAAACTGCGTAAGTGCAATTTTATGTCAATTTGTGAAGGATTATAATGATTTTACAACACATGGGCGTTTGTTATTTTGTAAATATTGCGAAATTTATGTTACGGCGACAAAAAAGTTTCAAGTCACATCTTAAAACCGACAAACATGCAAGCAATAAAAATCGTACAAGGGGAAATAGCGAAGGATAAGTGTTAATTTTTAATTTACTCCGGCATGTAAAAATCTTCGCTGTTTTAAGGGTCAACATGTTGACAAATTACGGAATTAGGACAAAATAATCAACGTGTATTTGATAAATGAACAACAAGATCGAATGAGAGAATCTATAGACTTGGATGCAGATAAAGAAGTGTTGGTAACATGTGGACTGAAAGACAAATGAGAATCAAAGAGTATGCCAAGATCTTAAAATTGTGACACCCTAGAAATGATGTCATTGAAAACTATATAATTAAAGGTAATAATACTTAAGCGTCTAGAGAAGGAAAGAACAGCACATTTGTCAACACTTAAGTTCATTCGATTTTTTGAACACCATTCGTGAACAAGTTTTAGATTTCTCTGCAGAAGTAGGCAGTCTGGTGGAGAAGTGATATTACTCAAGATTTTTAAATCATCTGCATACGTGAGAACTTTACGAGTTCGTTAATATATACATTGATAAGTGGCGAGCCCAAATTGGAACCTTGGGGAACGCCAGTGGTAGCGGTAAAACGATTGGAATTATATCTGTTATATTGTACATACTACGGTCGGTTAAATAGCTTTTGAAAAAGGATATAGTTTTCGGTGAAGCACCTATAGATTGTAACTTCGACAACTGTAGAGAATGATCAATTGTATCGATTGTGTGATAGATTAGTGTACTGTGTATTTCAACAATGTAGTCTCTTTGAACACTTACTGTAAATATGAATTTTTTTAATACCGTTTTTTTTTTCGATTAAGCAGTTTTGCGAAATGCCTCTTTATTTAATTTAAAATTTTCAAGTTTATCTGACTTTATACATTTTTTTTTATTATCAAGAACACATTTAATTTCGAAAAATAATTATTTGTGGATGAAAATAATTTTACATTTTGTTTAATAAAACACTCTATATTTCTTAATTCTTATGGAATTACCTCTATTAATGATAAACAAAGTGATTTTATAAATGATTAAAAGCCCATTGATATTTTGTACAAACTGAGTTATCAGAGTTATCTGATTTCATAATATTTGTATGAACTTGTATTTGTTTTAATGTCTATATTTGAGTATTACATTGTTATGTATGAACATGCATAGATATTTTTTTATTACTCATATTCACGATAAATATTAGCTACTGGCGCTGACACTTGGTACACTCTAAATCATGTGTAATACAAGAACTTGTATCTATAGTATATTCCAAATTATAAGAAACACCTAAGGGTTTGGATAATGATTTTATTGCGGTCTGTTTAATGATTAGGAACCACCGTGTATTAAATGGATGAACCGTAGCAGAAAATATTCCAAGCTATACTGGCTTGTGGAACAATTTATTATAGTATTCAAACAAGAAAAAGGAGAAACGATAAAGGATACTCAAGGAAAATTTCAATGTGGCAAGTCGATAATATTCGTCCAGCAATTTATAATATGAACAGATAAAACCAAGTTCTTCCAATAAAAATTAATCTTGATACTTTTTCGGTTTCCATGCCGATACTGCCGATCACTGTGTGCATTTCTCTAGACCCTCGCCACAGTGTGCGTAATTAAGGTATTTACACTCAGAAAGTTATTTTTCTTATAACTTGAAATGTACTTATAAATACCTACGTCTTAGGCACCTAGTGGAGATGGTCAAGCAAGTGTGCTGTGATATATTACTTACCACATGATCCTCTTTTCGATTAACGAACTGTATATCACATTGATCTGCTCTTTACTGTTAATCTTTCAAGTGACCACAAGCATATATTGTAAAGAAATGAAATTCAAAAACTTTGGAGCAGGTAGATAATAGTTATAGAAGAAACGCGAAAGAAAGTCCAATTGTACGTCATTGATGATTTTTACATCTTGTCATAACTGTATTAGATGAACAAAAAAAGTTAGTTTGTTAAACTAGATTTGAAAGCTATTATTTCATTGATTTAAATACAAAATGTTATAAATTGATGATAATATAGACATTCATGGCAAATAAACACATAATTTCCGTTTCAATACTAAATGTTTCTTGTATATATTTTTAACAGGGTAATAGTTACTTGCGGTGTTGAAAGATAATATATCTGTCAAATAAGCCTACTTTTGTGTACATTTTCCCCGTTTATTTTGATTGTTTAAAAACAGTTCCTTTTATAACTACATTGTGTTTATTATCTCGTTGCGTCATTTGGATATAATGCCGAAAGGTTTCTGTAAACAGTCGAAGCAATTAATTGCTTCATTATTGACCTTTTTATAGTTAACATCTTCTAATCTTATAATTGACGTCTTGCCGGCAATATATAGGACGCGTCGTCAGAGATCTAGTATGACGTACAATTGGATATAGCGCGTTTTCCCTAGATTTACGATATAAATGTTAAAAGTGATATTTTATTTTATAGGAAGGATTAGGAAACGAGTGTAGCCAGTTGAGTAACCTTTCGAACAAAATAAAATCACATTTAGCAAGTACATCATACACTATTTTTTATACAAGTGTTTATATTTAATTTAAATAATTTATGACTTTTACAAGATTTTTTTACATTTTATCACAAAAATAAAATGTGTTATGAGTAGAGCTGAGGATGTTTGCGGTACGGCAGGACCGTATGTAGTGCATCCCCACCAGCGTATAAACACGATGCAGCGAAACACTTTAGTTAGTCGTGAACTGGCAACGTGATCGTGTGTTGTCTTGAGCTCTATTTAATAAGTATGACGGACGTGCCCAAGCCAAGAAAGCGCCCATTGTTTAACGACGTGAAGAAATTTATCCGAGACTTTCCCGATTTGTATTATAATGGAGCAAAAGTGGTTTGTAAATTATGCGATAAACAGTTACTTTGCTGGGACAAATACGACTGTAAAAGACATGTTGAAAGTGTACACCACAAAGACAAAAAAAATAATGTGCTGTCTAAAACGCAATTCATTTTCGATTTATTGACAATGCTACTCGTCTGCGATGTGCCAGTTCACCTGCTAGATAAAAAAGCCTTTCACGACTTTTGGGATAAATACAATTCCAGCATAAAGCTACCGTCACGGAGAACGTTACTCACCTATTTACCAATTGTGCGTGAGGACATTGAAAACAGAATGAAAGCAGTAGTAAATGATAAACAGTTATGGGTATGTGTCGACGAAACGACAGATCGAAAAAAACATTCTATTGTGAATATTATAGTGCGTGTACTAGATCCTGTCAAATCAACATTTCCCATTTTATTAACCAGCAAAAGATTGGAAAAGTGCACTAGTGAAGTAATTACGAAGGTAGTGCTCGATACGCTACAAAAATTTCAAGTTTCAACTAATCAACTCCTGATGTTTATGAGCGATGGTGCTGCGACAATGCGTTCTGTAGGCCGTTCTCTTAAAGCAGATTGTGAGAGACTTTTGCATGTGACATGTAAAGTTCATGCTTTACACCTTGTGGCACAAACTATTCGGCAATGTTATCCAGAGGTGGATGCATTAATAGCAACCACAAAAAAAGTGTTTCTAAAATCTCCCAAACGAATTCGAGAGTTTCACAGTCGGTGCCCTGATATTCCCGAACCACCAGAGCCAATCCTTACACGTTGGGGAAGTTGGTTAAAGGCGGCATTTTATTATGCCAAGTATTTCCAACAAATAAAATCTGTGGTTCTACAATTCAATCCTGCCGAAGCTGTAGCCATTAAGGAAAGCCAGAGACTCTTTCAAAACCCTTCCCTTGATGCAGATTTACAAACTATTTATAACAATCATATAGGATTGTTTAACGCAATCGAGAAATTTCAAAATACTGCATTATCGTTAGCGGAGTCACTGCAAATACTGGACGATGTACACGCCCAGCTATGCGCAGTAAATGACAACAAAAATGTTAATGTAATAGAAAAGTTCGAGAGTGTGATAAACAATGATTTTGATTTTACCAGATTAAAACAAATTAGTAATGGTGCAAGTGTAGATTCGGTTTCTATCTATAAAGATTATTTTAATTGTGCGTGTGTTACATCCGTAGATGTCGAGCGGTCTTTCTCAAAATATAAAAAAATTTATTCATCACGGCGTACATCGCTCACCGCTACAAATATGGAAACGTATCTAATGTTACAAACTTACTGCAAGTCTTATCCACTTGGCGCTATGCTATAATAATCGTAAATAAGGTAAGTGTGTTATTTATATACAGTACACATAACTGACATACCTAAGTGAAGTGATATAAATAGCGAATGCATGTAAAGCAATAAAATCACGCATGCATCACCGACCGAAACAAGGTCATTATATTCGTGCGTTTAACTGAATACTATCCTGGCACACCGCAAACATCCCCAGCTCTAGTTATGAGACAGAAGTGCAAGTTATGGTAACGCAGTGATACTTGAAAATTGTTTATTAGAAACGTCAAGAATGTTTTGTGTATTTTGTTTACAAACCTTTGTATTCTTACTAAAATAAAAAAAAATTATTTTGATAAAATTTATTTTGAAACTATTGATAATGGTGTGCATACTGATGTCGATGCCGACAATATTAGTAATTGTTCTAATACTAACGTGTATATTAATATTTACAAATGAATAATAAAACAAATACTATTTTCGGGATAAAATAAAACAAATTTTAATGAATTTCACTATTTTTTACTTTACAAAGTTACGATTGTTTCGCTCGAACAGCATTGTGGTATTTTATTCACATTTTTCAGAGAAAACCTTGCTTTTATATCATGGCAGTGGTCAAAAACAACATCCCTCCGAGAATCTATCTACCGAACGGTCAAGTACTGTTGTCGAATGTACTTAGAATTTTATATTGAATTTTAATTTAGTTATTAATTACGTACAACTTCTATTCTGTTTATATTTTATTTGTTAATTTTATTTATTGTTGAGCTGTTTTCTTTGCATGTCAAAATTATACCGACCCTGTATAAGGATTGACATATTTTCACTAGTGTAAAAACTAAACAATTTCATGACATATCATTTTATAGTAACTTCTAGGAATCTTTTAATGATATTGATTTCATTGGCGTCACAATCCTTTAGCTCGCGTCTTTAATTAACTCTTAATTCTTAGACATTGCTATTTGCAATATGATTGGTTATCCTTAACCTAGACCATAAAAACGACCTCTTTCTGCCGAAGGGTTTTCCTAGACATGTTCTCTCTCAGTTTCGAGCTTTCAACTTGTAAATATCTCTCATCACTAGTGCTCATTCAAGCATATATAGTGAAACGCCGACCAAGGTTTCCTTGGGTTTTCTACCACGTGTCCGTTCGCAACACCTTTTAAGGTAAACTCTGTATCGATCGATCCAGGTATTATTTATCACATTTACAAAACTACTAATTTTTCAGTGTGTAAATGCTTATTCGCCGTTACTTGTACGTATAGCTTTTGTTTAACTATTTTAATATATTTCAAAGCTTCATTTCTTTTATGCAAATACTAAATAAAACTTTAAAGACGTTGTCGTGTTTTTTTTTTATTTAATAAACTTTCTTTCGGCATACTACACACGTCCTGGATTTTTGATGAATCATTGTTACATTGCTTCAAATCATTTTCGTTATTGCTAGCAACTAGCACCCTGTTAACAGTTGCTACCACCAATCAAAAATATCCCCTAATCAAAAATAAATAGCAACTGAGTATTTTCGCAAATTATGTTAGTATTATATAATATGTTCATATTTCATTATGTCTGCTCAGATATGTTGTTGTTATTATATGTTTTTTTTTCTTGTTTGTAAATGTGCATTTAAAATATTTTTCGTATAAACCAGCCTGTCGGCGCTATCGCACAGCGGTAAGTCACTGGCTTAGCTTGCCATCCGAGAAGGTTTTCATGATTTTTCTACTCGTTTAAAGTGAGCGCTGACAGGAGTGGAAGTACATAATAATAACTCACAACCTGCCAATAGGTTAAGCTGTTAAGGCATAAATTATTATTAAAGTGGTTTCTAAGTCACTTTAAATGTAATAATAATTTACACACGTACATAAAAGGTTATTTACTTCTAAAGTAAATCTTCATAATTATTTAGGATCACTAATATACATTTTTCCTAAACATGGTCAAGCTTTTTCCGTATAATCTGATTTTCGATAATAGAAGATTATTCCATGCCAAGTACTTGAAAGTTGGGTTATGTTGCGAGTCCGCACATTAGATTCGCAAATTCAAGAATTCTTTTTTTCTGTCAGATAACATGTTGAAAAGGTCTTTGTACGTGGTAATTTAACCTGCCTCATATTTGCCCTGTTATTACTTACTTCTAAAGTTTACGTCACGATTTCGTAAATTAGGAAAAGCTATAAAATTTTGTAAATTTCTGTTGCATACGAATTAATAAACTACTTCGCCCAAAAATAGGAACGACATATTATGTAATTCAAAGTGTTTTTTACTATTTTGTTATTAAACAGAGGAATTACGTTTATTTAACACAAAAACTAAACAGTTTCTGAAGTCTGCTGTATATAAGTTGATATTAAAGTATATGATTGTTTTAGCCTTTACTTGATCAAATTCCATTATAACTATTATCAGGATAAAATAAAACAAATTTTAATGAATTTCACTTTTTAATTTACACCGTAATGATCGTTTTGCTCCAACCTAAGCTTCATCCGATACAACACAAATTAGCGGCTTATCGCAGTCTCATACATAGATTAATCAATACTCCGTTGAACCAAACAAATTTCGAGAAAGAGTTAAATTTAATTAAACAAATAGCTATCAACAATGGATATAAAAGTAATATAATAGATAACATTTTAAATAAAAAACTCCTTACAAAAGCCATATCACAAGTTTACCCAATATTAAATAACAATAACACCCAAAAATTTAAAATGATCACGTTTATAGGCTCTTCAAGCACAAAAATTTGTAAATATTTAAGAAAGTTTGACATTAAAACAGCATATAGAACTAACAACAATTTATCCAAATTTATAAAAAACAACAAAGATTTAACAAATAACAATAAAAAGTCAGGATCTATGAGTTAACTTGCGGTAGCTGCCCTATGACGTATATCGGACAGACAGGCAGAACGTTTGAAATACGCATTAAAGAACATTTTTCTTCATTTAGAAATAATAAAAGTGACTCTTCATATGCGTCTCATATTAATTTAACGAACCACAATTTTAACAAAGAATTTATAATATTACACGTAGAAAATAAGGGCAAAAAACTTAATTTATTAGAGTCGCTTGAAATTAATAAATTAACGAAAACCGACAAGATCCTCAATGATCAATTAGAAACAAATAATTCACCCTTACTCAATTTATTTATTTGATATTCAGACAGTCATATATTGTATTTTTCCATAGAACTTCTTTACCTCCCTGTAACATAATGTAGACCCTCAGTTTTATCACTTAAGAACAGTATTGTATAAACCGTAGTGAAAGTTTTGTGCATAGACGTTTTGGTAATAAAAAGTACCCACTCCTTCAACTATTCAAAGCAAAACATGTGTTTGTTACGGTACATTTGTGTTAAAATTTGTACATAAGTTAGTTATATATCTGATGAAGCTCAGGTTGGAGCGAAACGATCGTTACGGTGTAAATTAAAAAATTAAATTCATTAAAATTTGTTTTATTTTATCCTGATAATAGTGATAATTAAGTAACTTAGTTATTTACAAACTACGACTAAGTATCAGACGTTAACATATATATTATAATATATATAATATTTAACTTTTAATATCTGGTAATAATATATAGCAAAAGAAAATTGAGGAAAAAAATAAATAAAAGCATATTATTCAAACTATACAGTTATCCATAATTTGGTCAATAGTATGTACGAAATATGTGCGAATATAGAATAATTTTGCGAAACAATGTACATATATTATTTTGGTTTATATTTTTAAGTATGGTAAAAAACAGTTGTACGTGCTGATGCATGCTTAATCAAATTAATTTTTAAAGTACTCTTTTATTACTCGAAAATTTTTCAAAATGCAAATCTTATTTATACTATCTTACCATTGCAGAAAAGTACCAAAATTATAACAAAGAAGCAATACCCACATGACACAACAAATCAGTAAATTCTCGATGCACTGGTTGAAAAATCTGATAACGCACAAAAGCATTTAATTCATAACAATAACAATGTAAACTGAACATTATTTAGCGGCACGATAATCTTAAAGGTATTATCTTACAATAACTAACAAATAAAATCAATATAACGTTTGACTTAAAAGAGATTCGCCCACACTACAAGCTGAACAATGCCGGAAGTTTATCTGAAGACAGCTTCAAATTGATTGTTTTTCTACCTATTCAGATAAAATCATTTAAATGCAGAAGTACGAGAGATACCAGCCCCCCCTTGATAGCTGAAGTAAAATCTTCCATGCAATATTTTATAGCGCATTCAGAATTATAAGAACCTAACTTTTAATGTGTTTACAACTCTTGTTGCACCCCATGTGGCGATAATTCGCTCATTGTTGTTGAATGGATACGGTTCACCTAATACGAATCTATTGGCCGTATTGACTACAAATTGGGGACCTATATTTAATTACCATAGGTAACCTGTATATCTGACTAAGTATGTTAGGTAATTAATAAAGACGGCAGACTATGTGCCCGAACAGTAGAGTGATGTGGAGGGATCGAGTAGAGGCGTACGACGATCAATTCAGTTGCCGTTGAGACGTTGTAAGCGATACATTGTTAACACAATCGTGTTGAAAATGTCGGGAGTGCGTAGAAACAATGCATCGACTCGGTTGCATGCTAACGTAGTAAAGAAATTTTTACATCGGTTTCCCGATTTAATATATGACGGTACCGTAGTGAAATGTTTAGTTTGTGAAACAACTTTATTAACTTGGAAAGCAAGTCAGTGCCAAAGACATATAAATAGTGACAAACATAAATCGAATAATAGTGGACGCAGATCATATAATAAATTTGTGTGTGATTTAACTATGATGTTAATTGCGACCAATATACCAATGCAGAAAGTGGAACACCCAATGTTTCGTCAGTTTTGGAAGAAATACAATCCTACGTGGAAATTACCAGCAAGAAGTACGCTACGGAATTACGTACCGTCAGTGCGTGAGAGAATTGTAAATTGTACGAAAAATACGATAAAAAAAAAATTCCTGTGGTTAACTATGGACGAAACTACAGATATTAAAAACAGTCCATCCTAGCCATTCTAGTACGGACGCTGACTCCGCAAGGAACTTTTCCTCCTTATTTACTAACATGTAAACGAATGCAAGGGTGTACTGCCAGAGCGATATACGATGTATTAATAGAAACACTACACAAATTTGAGATTTTACCTAAGCAAGTGTTAATGTTAGTTACCGATGCTGCCAAGGTTATGTGTTCCACGGCAAACTTACTCAAAACGATTCAACCAAACCTGCTGCATGTCACATGTGTGCTTCACGCTTTACACCTTGTAACAAACACTATATGTACAACTTATCCTGATGTGGATCAACTGATAGGACAAACGAAAGCGTTTTTTCTTAAATCTCCGAAACGGATTCGGCTATTTCATTCGCTGTGTCCTGATATACCCGAGCCGCCGCAACCAATTCTTATACGATGGGGTACTTGGTTAGAAGCAGCATTTTATTATTATAAACATTTTGAAAAAATTAAATCAGTGATTTTACAACTAGATGCCAAAGAAGCAGCTGCAATACGGCTCAGTCAGGTTCAATTTAACAATCCTCAAGTTGCAGCAAATTTAAAAATTATTTACGACAGTTACGTTCCAATACTGGACGCAATAAAAAATTTACAGAACACTGCGCTGTCCTTATCGGACTCATTAGCAATTATTGACCACGTAAAACTAGTGCTGCATATCCTTGAAGATGAAAAAAGTGATTGTGTCCGTGAAAAATTTAACAGAGTATTAGATAAAAATGTAGATTTTACAAAATTAGGGCAACTTTTTACCAATACTGAAGATCCGTTGTACAGATACAAAGAGCGCTTTAACTATGCAAATATAACATCTCTCAACGTCGAACAATCCTTCTCTGTATATAAACATATATATACGTCGCTACGTACGAACCTTTCCGAGACTAATACAGAAACATATATTATGGTGCAGTTTTTTCATCGCGCACATCCGCATTTTTTTGCAACAATGTAAACATGTTGGGTAAGATATTTATGTTTTTTCTTAACGTTTTGTATAGGGATTCGATATATTTATTTTTAAGTAAGCGCACTGTTATTCTGCTAAACTCTCCACGCAACGCCACTGCTGGGGCACATAGTCTGCCGTCTTTAGTAATTAATGCAAAAGGAACAAATACGATTTTTATTATTTATTGTTTATAATTTTGCAAATGGTGTCATTATATTACTCCGCACTATAAGTATTGCAGACCGGTTAATAGGATTATCTGTTAAGTAGTTAGTAAATACATAGGTAATAAACATACCTATTAGGTCCTAACTGTAACAATTAATACAATTCAAGTAAGTAATGGGGTATGTAAAATCATATTGACATTTAATAACATTTTAAGTATATTTGCATGGTGTGAATTAGGTTTGTGAATTTGGAGGTCGTGCCTACTTTATTTAAGTAGAGTATATAAGATATGAGCAAAAATTATTTAGATAAGGGATGGCCATGGTTGGAAGGATCACTGCCTTTGATAGGTTCAGTCTGTTGTTGGTTCTACATGTTGGTGGTTGGGTGTCAGTTTCGATTTGAATTTTTATTTGACATAAATTAATGTCAGTTTCGATTTGAAGTTTCATTCGACATGATTTAAATGCCAGTTTTTTAGCTAACATAACCAAAATAATTAGAGTTACTTCAAATCAAAACTAACATTTAATTGGCGACAACAAACTAAACTTATCAACGACAGTAGTCCTACCAACCATGGCCATCCCTTGTCTAAATAATTTTGCTCATATGGTAGTAATATTATGACTTATATTACATGAACATTATTACAGCTTTAATAATAATTATTTTGACATATTTAAGATCGTTTTATAATGCAAAAAAGAGTGGATCAGTTTTTTTCCGCCAGTTTACATAATAAATATAATATTTAGCGTATTAATCATTTATTGTTAGTAGTGAGAGCGATGTGAATAATGATGATAATATTGGATGTTTAGACGAAACGTGGTATGATATTGTTACCAAAGGTTGGGTAGATAGTTCAAGTACGTGTCAGATGGACGTGCCTGTTTCTAGAGTGCAGAGAATTATTATTTGTCATGCTTGGTTTGAGAAAGGATGGACTGGACAGTGTTTATTATCTGCAAAAAATGTAAAATCATCAAGTTTAGATTAACACGAAGATATCACCTCATCTTTATTTAAAGATATATCATATATATATATATATATATATATATATATATATATATCATATCATTCGCGACAACAAAGTAAGGTTTCCTACAAAATGTAGTACTAAGAAAAGTATTCAAGAATTGTTAGAAGCCAATTATTTATATTATGAAGATCAATATACGAAAAACCTATATATTGGAGGTGGAGAGCACAAAAGAATATGTGGACGATTATTATGTAGATAATAGAGCCAAAGAAGCAGGACACAGTTTTAAGTTTACGGCCGTATCATTGCGTTTTCAACCCAATCGAATTGTTAGGGATACAACTTAAAAACACCATAAATCTACCATAACATACATTAACAATGCTATGGAACACATACGTGCTGAAAATTGGAAAAATGCCATTCAACACGCAATTACCAAAGAGAACGAATACTTAGAGACATGTATAATATTTTAGCACCTTTAATTATAAATTTGCAATACGGTTCAGACACAGCCGCCAATTTACCAGAATACTTAAGCACAGATGATGATTAATGAAACAAGGTTCTATCCAGTGACAATGTTCGTTTGTTGCTTAATGTCACTTTACGTTTAATACTTATGTATATACGGAACATGACTTATATATAATTATGTACCTATGTGTTTGATATATCTATATTACCACACGTCTTGTAATTTTTTTTTTTTTACAAATAAAGCTGACGAATAGTATTTCGTTTTTTAAATTTAATTTTTCTATTTTACATTTCCTTATTTAATTAGAGGGCCCTAATTTGTATTCAATACAGTCAATGGATTCGTGTACTGCAGGTAGGTGAATCGTATACATTCAATAACAATGAGTGAATTATCGCTGCAGGGGGTACAACAACAGTTAACAACATTAAAAGTTAGTTTCTTATAATTCTGAACGTACTATACATAAATTTAGTTTTATACAATTAGGTACTAAGACAACGATATCGTGATTTTGTAGAAGTTGACAATGAATTTTCATTTTATATTAAAATAAACTATACAAACTTTACAAAACAAAATTAAACATACTTGAGCAGGTAAAACCTCACGATTTGTATAAAATGAAATCATTTTGAATAATATCAAAAATATTATTCAAAATGGTTTTGTTTTATACAAATGGTGAGGTTTTACCCACTCAATTATGTTTCAAATTGCTTTTTCTTCCGTTCTTTCAAGTATATAATAAGAAATCAAATGCGTCAAATAATACACTGTTAAACACATATTTTGTGACATGGAAATTCTTAGGTGTTTTTGATGTATTTCGACATTTAAAAACGAATTTAAAAACTCACAAATTTTGAGTAACACAAGCATTTATATTTTGCAAGTATGCACAATATGTATATTGTACCACTTTGTGTAATGTATCAACAGTGACGAGCGTACTGTGTTAATGGCAAGTTGATTCAATTACATATAAGAAGTTCGCCCCCAAATCAGATACCGTAAATTCGTAGGAATTTGTCGATATATGAAATTACTGCATACCTATGTCGTGCTGCGAAACGTTGTCATTAACGTGCTTATTTTCTATATATTTGATTTATGTTTATTACTGTTGTGTAATTGACTGTGAATTAGCAAATAAGTACAATGCCTAGACAGTGTGTAAATGATATCAGTAGATTTTGTATGTGTTTGGGGAAGTATCTTTTAAATCGCAAAACGTACTTTCACCGAACTTGTACGAAGAACTTACGAACTTTATTTTGGAGTTAAAGTAGGAGATCAAAATCATGGGCTCCTCACATATGTTGTAAGTTTTGTACAACATTGTTAGCAGGACGTCAGTGGACGTCAAAAAATTGTTCCGGATATGATTGAAAAAGCCCACCGTATCGTCTTGGATGACGGTCAAGTAACAGTGCGCGAGATAGCAGACATTGTAGGTATCTCAAATAACAGTGTGCATAGAATTTTAACTGAAGAATGGAAAATGAAAAAATATTCGGCACGTTAGGTGCCGGTGGTTGTTCACACCAGAACAAAAACTGAATCGTTTGAGTGTTTCTTGCGACATTTTGGGATGTGTTCACAGCAATCAGAATGTCTTTGTACGCCGTTTCATTACCGTCGACGAAAGTTGGGCCTACCATTACACTCCCGAAACCGAAGAACAATCTAAACAATGGACAAATAAAGCTTTTCCGCTACCAAAGAAGGAAAAAAACGGTTTTGTCAGCAGAAAAGGTTATGGCAACTGTTTTTTTGTGACTGTTACGGAATTATCTTGGTCGACTACTTAGAAAAGGGGAAAACAATAAATAGGGGTATTATGCCAACTTGTAAAAATTTGGCGACAAAATCAAGAGAAACGGACTCATTTGGCAAAGAAAAAGTGCTTTTGCATCAGGATAACGCACCTGCCCTTAATATGCGATTGCAATGGCAAAATTCATAAATTGGGATTTGAATTAGTGCCTCATCGCCCTATTCCCCAGATTTGGCTCACAGCGATTATCATCTCCTTCCAAGCCTGAAAAAATGGCTCGGCGATAAGAGATTTCCGCCTGATTTCAAGTTAATCGCTGCTATAAATGGCTACTTTGAGGACTTGAATTCATCGACCTACAATGAAGGCATTAGTAATTTTGAATAACGTTGGAATAAGTGTGTTGAACGAGCAAGAGACTATATTGAAAAACAAAATATTTTAGAACAAGATATTTTAGGTTTACTACATGTATGTTTAGACCAAAATTATTTTTATTTCGATAATTTATACTATATGTCAAAGAATGGTTTAATAATGGGTAAACCACTTAACCCCCTTCTAGCTGAAATTTTTATGGATAATTTAGAAGAGAAAATTCACGAACACTTACTTTGCAAACGTTTTATTTATTGACAAAGATATGTGGGACTATGTGTTAGCTTATTTTGCGGGAACAGACAGACAATTAAACCTTTTTCTATCATATATTAACAATCTCCATCCTAACATTAAGTTCACCGTTGAAAAAGAAATAAATAAAACCTTCAATTTCCTAGATTTAACGATTTTAAATAAAAACAATAAGTATAATTTTTCCATATACCGTCACATACTGATACAGTAATACACAATAAATCTACACATCCATAATCTCATAAAATTGCTTCGTTCAATTATTTAATTCATAGACTTATTAGTACTCCTTTATCTATGGAAAATTATAGTAAAGAGCTCAATTACATTAAACAAATAGCATATAACAATATATACAAACCAGATATTGTTTAGAATATTCTGAATAAACAAATTTACAAGAAAGCCATTAAATTAGTTTACTCTTCAGTTGTGATATGATTAATAAATATAATACTCTTACTCATACTGGTATCTTACCCAAAAAAATTCTAAATTCTTAACGAGAAATAATTATAACATAGCTTTCAAAACTAACTAAGTTCAATTATTAAAAACAAATAAAACAAATAAACAAAAAATAGATAAGAACAATAAATCGGGTGCATACAAACTTGAATGTAGTTCATGCCCTAAATTTTATATAGGCCAGACAGGTAGATCCTTTTCTAAAAGAATTAAAGAACATAACTTTAGAATCCTACATATTGAAAATAAATCGCGAAAATTAAATTTACTGGAAATAATGGAAATTTTAAAACATAGAAACACAAATCTGTTACTTAACGGTCAGGTAGATTTCGGTAACTCTCCTTTATTAGGCCTATTTTATAACTGACTTTTTTATTTTATTTTATTTTGATCTTCCCGTTTTATAATTTTATGTTTGTACTTGGTAAATTTTGGTCTCGGATAATAAAGTTTACATGTTGAATAGAAAGTGCCTATTATTGAACCATCGTTCTTGGAATAATAATTTTTTCATTTTTTCATTATAATATTCATTTCAGTTTAAATTTGTTAACATCCGTTAGGTTTAGTTTGCAATACAGCTCCATCTGAGAAAGACATTGTATGTTGAAACAATTGTTAGAACCATCGTTCTTGGAATAATAATTTTTTCATTTTTTCATTATAATATTCATTTCAGTTTAAATTTGTTAACATCCGTTAGGTTTAGTTTGCAATACAGCTCCATCTGAGAAAGACATTGTATGTTGAAACAATTGTTATGGATATTCTATCTCAATAAAGTGGAAATTAAGTAATATTGCTTTTTCATTTTTATTTCATTAAATAAAATGTCTTTTTGTCAAAAAACTTTCCGTTTTCTTTGCTAGGTCACGTAGTTTCCGAGTCACCCTCGTAGTTTACTTGCTGCTTATTGCTGAACATTAATCTGGGATGCCCCAGAGACTAAATATCGCCGTAGAATATATACAAGAACATTTTCAAGTAGGTATAACATTAAGAACATATCGACATTGATATATTTCATTATAATGCACAACACTTCGTGTCAAACAAACTGTGGGTGATAGAGAAAATCCAAGGTCATTTTCTGCTTTCTGAATTGTACATATTACAATATTACTTAATTTTTACTTTATTGAGGTAAAATTCCATTACAATTGTTTCAACACACAGTGTCCTCCTCGGATGGAGTTATATTTAAAGACGGCAGACTATGTGCCCCAGCAGTGGCGTTGCGTGGAGAGTTTAGCAGAATAACAGTGCGCTTACTTAAAAATAAATATATCGAATCCCTATACAAAACGTTAAGAAAAAACATAAATAACTTACCCAACATGTTTACATTGTTGCAAAAAAATACGGATGTGCGCGATGAAAAAACCGCACCATAATATATGTTTCTGTATTAGTCTCGGAAAGGTTCGTACGTAGCGACGTACATATATATGTTTATATACAGAGAACGACGTTCGACGTTGAGAGATGTTATATTTGCATAGTTAAAGCGCTCTTTGTATCTGTACAACGGATCTTCAGTATTGGTAAAAAGTTGCCCTAATTTTGTAAAATCTACATTTTGATCTAATACACTGTTAAATTTTTCACGGACACAATCACTTTTTTCATCTTCAAGGATATGCAGCACTAGTTTTACGTGGTCAATAATTGCTAATGAGTCCGATAAGGACAGCGCAGTGTTCTGTAATTTTTTTATTGCGTCCAGTATTGGAACGTAACTGTCGTAAATAATTTTTAAATTTGCTGCAACTTGAGGATTGTTAAATTGAACCTGGCTGAGACGTATTGCAGCTGCTTCTTTGGCATCTAGTTGTAAAATCACTGATTTAATTTTTTCAAAATGTTTATAATAATAAAATGCTGCTTCTAACCAAGTACCCCATCGTATAAGAATTGGTTGCGGCGGCTCGGGTATATCAGGACACAGCGAATGAAATAGCCGAATCCGTTTCGGAGATTTAAGAAAAACCGCTTTCGTTTGTCCTATCAGTTGATCCACATCAGGATAAGTTGTACGTATAGTGTTTGTTACAAGGTGTAAAGCGTGAAGCAAACATGTGACATGCAGCAGGTTTGGTTGAATCGTTTTGAGTAAGTTTGTCGTGGAACACATACATTAATGATCTACTCGATCCCTCCACATCACACATCCTCCACATACCGTCTATTGATGTATTAATTGAAACACTACACAAATTTGAGATTTTACCGAAGCAAGTGTTAATGTTAGTTACCGATGCTGCCAAGGTTATGTGTTCCACGGCAAACTTACCCAAAACGATTCAACCAAACCTGCTGCATGTCATATGTTTGCTTCACGCTTTACACCTTGTAACAAACACTATACGTACAACTTATCCTGATGTGGATCAACTGATAGGACAAATGAAAGAGGTTTTTCTTAAATCTCCGAAACGGATTCTGCCATTTCATTCGCTGTGTCCTGATATACCCGAGCCGCCGCAACCAATTCTTATACGATGGGGTACTTGGTTAGAAGCAGCATTTTATTATTATAAACATTTAAAAAAAATTAAATCAGTGACTTTACAACTAGGTGCCAAAGAAGCAGTTGCAATACGGCTCAGCCAGGTTCAATTTAACAATCCTCAAGTTGCAGCAAATTTAAAAATTATTTACGACAGTTACGTTCCAATACTGGACGCAATAGAAAAATTACAGAACACTGCGCTGTCCTTATCGGACTCATTAGCAATTATTGACCACGTAAAACTAGTGCTGCATATCCTTGAAGATGAAAAAAGTGATTGTGTCCGTGAAAAATTTAACAGTGTATTAGATAAAAATGTAGATTTTACAAAATTAGGGCAACTTTTTACCAATACTGAAGATCCGTTGTACAGATACAAAGAGCGCTTTAACTATGCAAATATAACATCTCTCAACGTCGAACAATCCTTCTCTGTATATAAACATATATATACGTCGCTACGTACGAACCTTTCCGAGAATAATAGAGAAACATATATTATGGAGCAGTTTTTTCATCGCGCACATACGCATTTTTTTACAACAATGTAAACATGTTGGGTAAGTTATTTATGTTTTTTCTTAACGTTTTGTATAGGGATTCGATATATTTATTTTTAAGTAAGCGCATTGTTATTCTGCTAAACTCTCCACGAAACGCCACTGCTGGGGCACATAGTCTGCCGTCTTTAGTTATATTGTTAACAATTATTTTATTTCATTAATTATGAATTTTCGTCAAGTAAAAGCGACTTCAATTCAAAATCATTATAAATACTTTATGCGAAAACTTATTTACTACGTTTTCTTTATCTTATCATCATTTAATGAGTTATGCATTTAAAAAATGCTTAACTACACCTCTAATGCAGTGGTCCATATGTTTGGCACATAAGGAAGAAGTCATTACTTCTTCGAATTTTCATAATAAAAATTATCTAATAATTATCGGTGGCTAAAATTAAGAAAAAATGTATCCAAATAAGTAATGTGGTTTTAATACTGATTTTTCTTTCTATTTGTGCTAACACACCGCCACTAGAATCTAAACTTCAATATAAATTACAAACACTAAATTGTTAACCATCGATTTTTAATAAAAAGAAAAATGTGAAATACGGGAACGTAATTAAATACTGCCTTCCATTTAATTTTTAAAAGCCGTATTTGTTCTTAAAGCGGTATCCAACTTTCGATCCGCAGCAACTAAGTAAGTAAATATTCAATGGGGAAACTGTGTTCGGTTTTCTTCTATACTCCAAATAGCAGAAACTTTAGTGCAGGGTGGTGCTACGAGAAAACAGTCGTTGCGAAGAGCAACCAGAGAAAAACTGGAACGGGAAGCGCTTCCTCTCCACTTGCGCAAACCGAAAGGTCAAGGGTCGAATTTTGGTAAACGATGAGACTTTCTGTTCTCGGAAGAATATTTCTAAAAAAACGATAAAGCGTCACTTTCAAATAGAAATCGATACAAAATGTTATCAATGTTATCATTTATCATTTATATACATAATTTTTTTTATAAAAATATTACTTCACAATATAAATTTATATTTTCCACATTATAAGCTTAAATTTAATACAATCCTACTACATACGAGTACATTCAGATGAGATATATGTACTAGAATCTAGAGACATGGATATTATTAGTAATAATATTATTAATTATTATAATATTCTTACAAAGACAAAGAAATAAATCTGAGAGAATTGGCTTGCAATAAAATCCACTACTACTTAAACTTTATAATAAATCTAATATTAATTAATTAATTATAACTAGGCATAGGTAATTATGCTGTAAAAAAAATAAAAATAAGCATGCAAATATCCACCATAACATTCAGAATATGCATTTAAATATGCACTGAAAATTAACTTTTAAAAATTAAATACATATTATTATTTTTTTTTATATTGACATTTTTATTTTTCCGTTAAAACACGCAAACAATTTTTTTTAAGATTCAAAGTTATTGAAATTATAGAAACAAACTATAATTACATTTAACTACAAATTTTCATAAATAAATTTGCGCCTATTGTCGGCTAGAATATTTTTGTACTGTGAAAATACTCGGTCCACATCACATCACAAATTCATATTTTACATTATCACTAGAGAACGGACGCAATTTCCATAAAACGCAATCGTCAATTGGAATTGTGTATAACGTCGCTCAGTACATCCCGGCGTAATTCAATGAAGTATTTGTTTGACTTACTCGGACACCTGGTCTCGCCGCGATAACAATGGACAAGCCAGCTATTGTATTCGGAGAATATAGTGTGTTTTAAAGTGTTTTCATGAGCGTAGATAGAAGCGGGGTTTTTATAATGTATTTTATTTATTAGTTTATATTTCCTAAGATAAATAAAGTGCTGTGAGTAAGTTTCTTGTTTTCATAGTTTTAACTGTTAATTACATCGTAATTTTTGTGATAGATCCTGTTTAATATCGTTTGATTGAATCTATTTCTACCAATTATTTCGACGTAAGTGGGCATTGAATTTCGTTCAGTTTCAATAACTTACGCACACATTTTCAGTTTTCATTTATTTAGATCTAGAGCATTGATTAAGTTACTTTTTCAGACATGACATGGAAGAATGTCGAGAACGGCATTGTAAAACAATGGCGAGTTGGATTGACAGTCATACTGATTGTATGTCCATTGTCAGTGATTCCGAAATTTATTACAAAATCCGTAAAATATCGTCAAAAATTCGTCACTTAGGATCGCAAATACATCTGAACTCTGTAAAACTTTTATGGCGGCTAATATTCCATTAAATAAACTTAGCAATCCCACTTTAAAAATATTTCTTCAAAAATATACTGGTCGAAATGTTCCTGATGAATCAACTTTACGCAAATATTATGCTTCTAGGTGCTATACGAGAACAGTAGAACGCATTAGAAGCCATCTTTTAAATCAATACATATGGATAAGCGCCGACGAAATGGTGGATATGTTAGGACGCTGTGTGGTAAATGTTGTAGCTGGTGAACTACACCCTACTATTCCCTATAACTCATATGTAATAGCAACGAGTGTTATAAATAGAGTTGATGCGGAAACAGTTGCTGAAACCATTAAGGAGAATATGCAAAAAATGCTTCATTCGGACGCCACGTACAAAGAAAAAATACTTTTATTTGTCAGTGATAGTGCTGCGTATATGTTAAAAACAGGCAGACTATTGAAGAAAACATATCCTAATATGCTGCATATTACTTGTGTAGCACATGCTCTCCACAGAATCTGTGAATATATCAGAGACACTTTTCCGGAAGTTGATAGACTTGTATCAGCTTTTAAAAAAGTTTTCAGAAAAGCACCATTGAGAGTAGCTCTTTTCAGGGAAAAATTTCCATCTCTGTCACTGCCTCCCACTCCAGTAATAACTAGATGGGGAACATGGCTGGAAGCTACTAGTTATTATGCTGAGAATTTCGATAGTCTAAAACATTTTGTAGCACTGCTAAAGGAGGATGCTAGAAGTATTGGTGAGTGCAAGGAGCTCACACAAATCCCAAATTTAAAAAATCAGTTGTTCTTTCTTCACGAACACTTTGGAAAATTGCCAAAACTAATCATTTATTTTTAAAATCGAAATCTCAAATAAAATGACGGATTAACCACATTAGATGTGACTGTTAATAATTTGAAAAGTATTCCAAGTGACTTCGGATGTGGCCTTCGGCAAAAGTTTGAAGCAATTCTTAATAGAAATCCAGATTTAATTACATTGCAGCAATTATGTATGGAGACAATTCCACCAAATCTAACGGCTAAATATGAAGAAATAAAAGAATATTTCCAGTATGCACCTATAACCAGTTGCGATGTAGAAAGGACGTTTTCTATTTATAAGGATGTACTTAATTCAAAGAGAACAAAATTGACAGAAGAAAACCTTGAGAAACTATTGCTAGTCAATATTAATACTCCTTTACTCAACTTGAACGACAAAATGAACAAATAAAAATGTTCCAATTATAGAAATAAAATTAAAAACTTTAAAAATACAACTTTTCAACAAATACATATGTATTTCGTAATTTTATAGATCACCACCCGTTTGTTTTCAAATTATATAAATAAAATTAAAAACTTTATAAATACAACTTTTCAACAAATAAATATGTATTTCGTAATTTTATAGATCACCGCCCGTTCGATTTCCAATTATATAAATAAAATTAAATATTTTAGAAATACAGCCTTTCGCCAGTACTGCACTCTCTAATTATTCTCTAATTATCACTGACATTTAAATTATTTTACTTCGCAACACCTCACTGATATTCGTCAGTTGTTACCAGCCCGTATTTTTTATCAGCACTGCGTTTAATTTATTAATGAAACAATTTCTCTGGAGTTTTAGTAAACGTTTAACTATAACTTCTACTATTTCAATGCTGTCTGGTAACGACAATCCTTTAGTTTTTAGCGTAGAGATTGCAGTCAAAATGCACGCCAGATTAGCTCGAATAAAAATAAAATCTTCTCGAACATTTGTTTTTCTCAGAACACTATGCGCTTCTCCATGCAGTGCGCTTCTTCAAAGTCGAGTTCATCAACAATTTTCTTGAGAATTTCAAAATGTTCATAATTTCCCGAAACCTCTGGACACGAGTTGGTGCTTTAAGAAAAATCTTTTTCACAGACGATATCAGCATATTAACGTCTGGATAAAGAGAGTTGTACGAATTAAATCAGCTACTCGGTATAAAGCAAGCACTACACAGGTCACATGTATCATGTTTGTGTACAAAATATGTAATCCCCGCATTGCTTTGCACATATATGGTGCAGCATCGCTACAAACTAGTAGAAGCTCTTTTTCGTATAAAAATCCCTGACGCTCACAATAAACTTAGAGAACCGTTGAAAAGATTCAGTTTGTCCAGCTTTTTAAAGTCAGCAGATATGACTTATTTTTTCTTCTTTAACTCCTAATAGACGAAATACAAAATTTGCTATGCATTTTTGTTCTACGTCGGTTTACTTCTTTTAATTTCTTCAGTGCTGTTCTATATAGGTACGACGTTACATTTCTGGGTCCCTTCGCGAAGACAAACGTCTTGAAACGGACTCCTACCTATATTCTCTCCAACGTGGCAAATAGAATGCAGGATTATCTATTTGCTTGAGGATGGCTCGCGGATGGACAGCACTATTTAAGTGTATACTTCATTTGATTGCACTTCCATGTCATGTAATTATAATTATAATGTACCTTGTACTTGGGCCTAGCCTGTTGGGTATTAAAGTATTTTATTATTATTATTATTATATAAATGCGAAATATATTTTAAATAGTTAATTGACGAAGGAGATACTTGTTGAAACTTCATTATAACGCTAAGAAATAAGTAATTAAACTTCTAGTTTCAAAAATTCTTTTATTGTAAATACCACTACAATATTGTTTCGCCATACAATGGCTTCATGAGTATTTCATCTACCTGTTGAAGGCATCTTAAGCTCCGGAGAGATTAAGAAATGCCGAAAGGTCTTAATCTCGATGAAGGAAAAATCCGAATCTGCACCTCCACGTGGCAGAAGGCGGGCAACATCAATCTTGGTGGCTAACGCAGATAGGGACCGAGTGATTGAGGGTATAAGCAATACCCCATTTACTGGCCAACAGCCTCGGGTGGAGGAGCTAGTAAATGGCAGGGCACTCTTTTGTCCTAGGGTTGGGAAAATGGCCCTAAAGGCGGATGAACTAAGGATGCAGAAAGCAAGAGGAAACTACTGCATTAAAGATCTATGGATATCCTTAGTACAAATCATCATGGCAATGTTCAAAACCAAATTATCCGGAGTAATAAGTTCCCCAATCGGATCTCCGGGGGGAACAGTGATGAACAAGACTGTGACAACAAACAAGTTAACAAATAAGTTAAAGATTGGGACATGGAACGTGAGATCCATGTATGAAGCTGGAAAGATGCATAACGTTGTACACGAAATGCAAAGACTGAAGCTTAACATCCTAGGAATCAGTGAAACAAGATGGCCTGGTCATGACCAAATCCCAACAAATGGAGGAATGCTGTACTTCTCTGGTAACGATGATAATTATCACAGACATGGTGTGGCAATCGCTGTCTCAAGAGATATTGTGGCGTCTGTTACTAGCTTTGTCCCTATCTTAGACCGTATCATACTCTTACAACTACAGACCAACTCAAGAAAACTAAACATTATACAAATATATGCCCCTACCGCAGACAAACCTGAAGAAGAAAACGAGCTGTTTTACGAACTAATAACACAAACGCTTGATTCACTAAAACCAAGAGATATCAATATAATTCTTGGAGACTTTAATGCGAAGGTCGGAAAAGGGAGATGTGACAAGTATATAGGTGAATATGGGTTTGGGACAAGAAATGAGAGGGGCGATAGGCTGGTACAGTTTTGCCAAGAGGAAGAGATGATAATAACCAATACCTTTTATAAGCTTCCAAACCGACGACTCTACACATGGAAATCCCCACAAGACAGTGACCAGAACCCGATGAGAAATCAAATAGACTACGTTTTGATAAACGCAAGATATAGAAACAACATCAAATCAGTTAAGACCTACCCGGGCGCTGACGTCTCTTCGGACCACAACCCCCTGGTGGCCCAGATGCACCTCAAACTTAAAAGAATCCCAAAGAAGAGACAAACTCGGATAAATACAAAACACCTAAAAAACCAAGAAATACGGAATGAGTTGCAAACAAGAATAAACAAAAATCTGGAAACACTCGAAAGCAAGGAAGAATACCAAAACTGCAGAAACATAAACGAAAAATGGTACAGAATTAAATCAGCCTTGTTGGAACCCTCATTGGAGATTCTGAAGACAGAGAAACCCACAGGAAAGAAGGAATGGATTACTGGTGAAATTCTTAATCTTATGGAAAAGAGAAGAAGCTATAAGGGAAAAAACGAACAACAATATAAAGAAACACAACGAATACTTCGGACAAAAATCGGAAAAGCAAAAGAAGATTATTATAAACAAAAATGTGAAGAAATTGAGGAGCTACAAGCCAAATACGACAACTTTAACATGCACAAAAAGATTAAAGAACTCGTCGGCACCAGCAAACAAAAGCAACTTAATATATTATATAACAACGGGAAAATAGTCACAGAAATAGAGCAAAAACTAGAAATATGGAAGAACTACATTAAAGAGCAGTTCGAAGATGAGAGACGGCATTCGACTCTTGAAAATACGGAAGGGGAGTTGGGCCCGGACATAATTAAGGATGAAGTAACATATGCACTAGGTATGCTCAAGAACGGAAAAGCTGCAGGTCCGGACCAACTGCCAGCAGAAATTCTTAAACTGATAGAGGCGGACCGGATTCCTGTTTTCGTTGAAGTACTTAATACCATATATAGAACAGGAATAATACCAAATGAGTGGTTGCTATCAACTTTTATAACCCTTCCGAAAAAGAAAAATGCCAGGCATTGCTCTGACTACCGCACAATAAGCCTGATGGGTCACACATTGAAAGTCCTGTTGAAGGTGGTCCATAATAGAATATTCAGGAAATTGGATGTAGATATCAGCGATAGTCAGTTTGGATTCCGTAAGGGCCTAGGAACAAGGGAAGCACTTTTTGCACTAAATGTCCTATCACAAAGATGCCTAGACGTAAACCAGGACATATACGCCTGCTTTATAGATTACAATAAAGCATTTGATAAAGTTAGAAATGACCAACTCATAGAAACATTGGTCAAGAGAAGGATAGACCTCAGAGACATAAGATTAATCTCAAACCTGTACTATGGCCAAAAAGCAGCAGTACGAATAGAAGACACGACATCAGAGGAAATAGAAATACGAAGAGGTGTTCGTCAGGGGTGTATACTGTCGCCAATCCTCTTTAATCTGTACTCGGAGGACATAGTAAATAGAGTACTTGATGATCGGGACATGGGCATTAAGATTAACGGCATGACAATAAATAATCTGAGGTACGCTGACGATACAGTTATTTTAGCTGGAACACACGAGGACCTACAGACGCTAATTAACAGAATGGTCACAGTAAGCGAAGAGTATGGACTAACGCTGAACATAAGCAAAACAAAATATATGCTGATAACAAAAACAACTAAAGATAATCGTAAGATATATGTGAAGAACCAGCCTATTGAGAGAGTTAGACAATACAAATACCTGGGCACGACCATTAATGAGAACAATGACAGCTCCCAAGAAATACGAGTCAGAATAGAACAGGCGAGAAGCACC
Source organism: Melolontha melolontha (assembly GCA_935421215.2). Classification (NCBI taxonomy): domain Eukaryota; kingdom Metazoa; phylum Arthropoda; class Insecta; order Coleoptera; family Scarabaeidae; genus Melolontha; species Melolontha melolontha. Next base: position 93,691,284 of record OW285235.1, read on the forward strand.
TTTACAAGGATGAAAAGGCTTTTCTGCTGCCGAGATTTAAACCTTGACTTAAAAATACGACTCATGAGATGCTATGTGCTGTCTATACTATACTATGGGATGGAGGCCTGGACGCTGAAGGTAACCGACATGAGGAGACTGGAGGCATTTGAGATGTGGGTATACCGGAGAATATTGAAGATCTCATGGGTAGAGAGAAAAACCAACGTAGAAGTGATGAGACGTATGCATAAGGAGAGAGAAGTGATTCCGACAATTAAGAGAAGAAAACTGCTGTACATGGGACATGTCATGAGGGGAGAAAAATATCAAATACTACAAATAATTATGCAGGGAAAAATCCCGGGCAAGAGATCTATAGGAAGAAGACGGAATTCATGGCTGAAGAACCTTAGGGACTGGTTTGGATGTAATAATAATGAACTGTTTAGAGCTGCGGTTTCAAAAGTAAGAATTGCTATGATAATTGCCAACCTTCGAAGCGGAGACGGCACTTAAAGAAGAAGAATTAGATTTAATATTCACATATTTGGCTTTGGCATATAATGGAAGATTATATTTATCAAAAGAAGAGATTTTACTCAAACTCAAACTACATAGAAGCTTAACAAATTAATAAATGAACAAATTACATTGACAGCCTAATGTTCTGATGAGTATTTATTACATGACCTAAAACGACGTCACATTATCTTTGGCCTTTATGACAGCTTCTACTCTGGCTGACATGGATTCCACAAGAAACCTGCAATAATCTGGTGTATAGGATTCCTAAATTTCTGAGAGTTTTGTCTTTAATTCACTTATTGTTCGTTGAGGATTATTTCTTGAGTAACTTTTCATGCGGTGCCACAAGGTCTAAATAACATTTAGATCTGGACTGCTTGAAGGCCATGTTGAAACTTTCATGTCGTGTTCTCCAAACCATTTTTTGTTGTTTTTGCCGTATGGGATGATACCCCACCTGTTGAAAAATGTAGTCTCTGTCGGTATAGAGCTACTCTACGCTAGGAGTGAGGCTATTACTCAGAATTTGTTGATATTCATTAGCATTAATAATTCCATCTATTATCTCCATCTTTCCTATACCCTTTCCAGACTCCCAAATCATCCACCCTTTGCAAATTTCGCAGTTCTTTCTAAACAGTTCTTATTAAAAGCTTCAGTTTTATCCCGAATAATACGTTTCTTATTGTCACCTACAAAACCGTCGAATTTGGACTAGTCGCTACATATGACTTTGGACCAGTCATCTACTGTCCTATGCAATTTAGACGTGGCACAGATAAGACGATTTTTGATTTGGGCTTTTGTTGTTGGGCGGTTTCTCACTGCCTGCAACATCCTCGCGAAATTCTCACACCGGTTTCTGCATTGAAGCGAGCGGTTACATCCTTTAGAGTGGCTCTTCGGTGGGTTTTACTTATTCTTACAAGTTGTCCCGTCATTCTATAAGTCACATTTTTTGGTTGTCCAGTACTTTTACCTCGATTTATAAGCTATAACGTTTAATCATGTCTCCTAGAGTGGATTTTGCCAAGTTCAATTTTTTTCCAATTGCACTCATACTTTTCCCCTTCATTGTACTGCTTCACCACAATTTCACGAATTTTCTTTGAAGTTGCTTCACCACGACCCATTTTTAAAGTACAATCATAGATCAACGCTTACAAGAGTGATAAATGTCAAATCTGTCATAACAATCGTTGCCATTTTCTTAAAAATAAAGTCATCGAATATTAAGTTGTCAGTGTCATTTACTAGGATTCTCATTTTAAAAATTATACTTTTTAAAAGAGAACAGCAGAAATGATTTGAAATTGTGTATTTTTAGCAAATCAGAAATAAAACTGTTTTAAAATAATACTTTGCTTTAAAAAGGCCAAATATGCATTTATAATGAAAAAGGTTTAAAATATGCACTTGTACCTAACAACAACTAAAATATGCATTTGCATTTGCACTTATTATCCAAAGCATAATTATAACTCTTCTATGACATTTTGCTGCAAATTTTGTTTGACATTTTAGCCTAAGTAGTTATTTAGAAGCTTAAAGACAGTGCCAGCTGAAATACTTTTTTGTATTAAAATACATCTGAATAGTATATTAAAACACAAGTTTCATATGAAACCATTTTGTCGCACAAGTTTCCTAAAGAATGAGTGCGTCAAAAGGTTTTATGAAACGACTTTTTAACTTATTTTTTTTTCTATTTTGCATTTTTTACATTGATAAAGTTTATATTATAAATTTTATAAATTTAAATTGAAGTTTAAAAGATTTATTTTTATATAAAGTATGTAGTTAGTCACATTGATATTTGACATTTTCAAAATTAAATATTGTTATCCGCGAAATATTATTTATTAATTAACATTACTTGATATTTTATTTAAAAATATAGACGTGAGTAACGTAGAAACTAATATATCTTGTACTCCACCCCAGTTACGTGAAGCAGCTGACAAAGCAATTAATAATTGAGATATTTATGTTCGAACAATGCCAGCATTGAAAAATGGAAAGAAGCGTATCAAAATGAAGCTCATTTCGATACTGTTTTTTGTTTCATAATGAGCTCATTACGAACGCAATAGAAAATAGTATATTAAAAAACAAGTTTCATAAGGCACCATTTTGCCGCACGAGATCAGCTTAGAAAACGAGCCGCGATAGCGGCGAGTTTTCTAAAGAGCGAGTGCGGCAAAAGGCCTTATGAATAGCTATTATTACAACTAGGGGAATATGAATAGTATATTTCCCGTGGTTGGCTAGTTACATCCCGAGGGTGAAACCCGAGGGATGTATAGACAACCAAGGGAAATGTATTCATATTCCACGTGTTGTAATCAATAGTTTTTTTCTGATTGAAACAATATTGTTGTGAAAATGGAAAAATATTGGATTGTATATTTTTGAATTTATCGAATTGGTGACGTTGCTAAGGGCCGTGTTTGTAAATATCATGGTTGACTGGTTTGATTTTCGCGTTCTGTTATAAATAAAATTGATGAAATGTCAAACAATGTGCTAACACAAGCGGCGAAAGCCCGTGAATGTTTGGTTCCGGCGAAATCCAAAGCTGCTTACACTAAAGTGTATGAAGACTTTCAAGAGTGGAGAAGAGAAAATTTGGTGAACGGTGTCGACGAAAATATTTTGCTAGCGTTTTTTGAAGATTTGGTATTTTGCTATAATTTTTTTTATTTTTGACGTGTGACTAATTTATTCTATCCGTAGTCGCATAAATATTCACCAAACACGTTGTGGCCAAAATTATCGATGCTAAGGTCAATGTTACATTTAAAGGAAAAAATTAATGTTAAAATGTTCGATGAAGTAGAAGCATTTGTGAAAGGATACGTTCCTAAAAAATCAGAGGTTTGTCCCGAGAACAGCTCAAAAAATTCTTGCGAGAAGCTCCTAATGAAATTTTTTTGATGTATAAGGTAAAAATTTCATTGTGATTCTCCTCTGTTGAATAGATTGTTACAACCGTAATGTTAAAGGTCGCTTTAATTATGGAAATCTTTGGCGCCTGCAGAACGAACGAATTGGTGAATATGCTCTCTTCCGATATCGAATATCGTGGGTCGGTGATCGTGATCAACGTTTCAAAGACGAAGAATGATGTAAATAGGAAATTTACAATTATTGAAGAAGAAGATCTGGGTGCTGTTCGTTTGGTGAGAGAATATTCGGCGTTGCGTCCGCAAGGTGTTCTTAGGTTCTTCGTGGCTTATCGAAATAAGAAGTGTACTCTTCAGTCGGTCGGCAAAAATACCTTGGGAAAGATTCCGAGTAACGTTGCTGAATGGTTGGGTTTGGATAATTCGAAGGCGTATACAGGCCATTGTGGAAGACGAACATCCGCGACTTTGGTGGCCGATGCGGGAGCCTCAATGACTACACTAAAGAGACACGGTGGTTGGAAAAGTTCGTCTGTTGCGGAAGGCTATCTGGCTGACAGTATGTTGCAGAAAAATAAGGAAGCAAAGATGATAGCGGGTGTGGAGGGAGAGCCATCTGCAGCATCTGTTACGGTTCCTGGTGTGCCGATGACGAATTGCGAACAAGATTCTTCATCGTTTGTATCTGGTTGTAATCGCTTAAGCGGAAGGTTTGAGAATTGCAATTTTTATTTTGGTTCAGAAAAGTAGTGTTACTAATGCAAAGACTTTCTTAGTTCATTTGTTGCTTTAATTAGAAAATAAAACATTTCTGATTATTTTTGTTGCTTCAATTAAAAATTATAACATTTTTATGGTGAGATGTGACGTTTCATATTTCCCTTGGGACAATAAATAATAAATAATTAATTATGATTAGAAAAATTGTAATGTTGTTTAAAATCAAAAAATATACATATTATTAATAGAACAGTGTCATATTTGCTGTATATGATTTTTATTGTTCTTACACTACCTAAAATAAATAATTTCATAAACAAAATAGTTGTATTATAACTTTTATAACCTTTACACGCTTTATGTAACTTGAACATGAATTTTGTTGTTATTATTAAGATAATAATTATTTTATTACCTATAAAGTTTAGTGCAATAATTGCATCTTTCAAAGCATAAACGAATGTTTAAGGGCATAATTTAATAATTTATCTTGCATATTTGCATGCATTTTATTTTTTTCGCGCATATTTTCCAAACTCTGGTGATCAAATTAATCCAAGATCTCTTTTAGAATTAACTTTCGAAAACATATGGCCGTTTCTAGAATATGAGGAAGAAAAATGTGTTAATTTCTTAGTAAAGGACATGACGAAGCATTTTTCTTGATTCAACGAAAAGTGATTGGCACTAGACCAACTTATGATAATAAAATCAATACTTGTAAACGCTTGATATCAGCATCACTTAACACTACACTGAAAATTTTAACATCGTCAAACTTCCAAGTAATAATTTATAAACAGCGAAAATAATAAGAGCAGTAGATTGGAGCTTTGGGTAGATATAAAAAACCATCATGAAAAACATAATAAATTAATCCTATTGTTTCGATATGACTTCATAAATCTAAGAAGACAAGGAGAAAAACCTAAAGAGGAAACAGACAGAAAACAAGAAACGAGAAAAATCCCTAACCACAATATAAATTAATAATCTCTAAATACGTATTTCGGAAACTAAGTTGCCATCTTCAGTAGAACAATGTGAAAGAGTAAGATGTGTTAAGTGTTAAGCGTAGCCGTCCTTGACTAAGGTAGAATCTTTGAAGATGTGCTTTTCGCCAAATCGCCAAATCGATAACACTAAGACAACACTGAGTGTTATTCCACTAGCGATTTGGCGAAGATCAATTATTGTTTATGGATATGATTAATTCCCGTATATTATCTTCAATTTCATCTACCTACAACATTTCTTCTTCAACTAAAATATTTAATGCAATAATAATAGAATGTAAGAATGTTAATTGAGCATAGACCTTTTTTCATATGATTAATGTAATTAGTCCATTGTGCATAAAATTTAATCATATGCTATATATCTATTACAGTCAGAATATCAGTCACTTTAAAAGTGGTATTGCTCATCCTAATTAAATTTTATTTGAGCGCGTACTGTTTCTACCGAATTTATCATTAAAGTTGCGATATTTCGTCCGTACTAGGCGTCTCGTTTACCGCTTCGGACTAATTCAAACAATGCGAAGTAAAAATATTATACTAAACAGCTATATACTTTATAATAAATAGAGATTATATTTATATAATAGATACGGGAGAGCGAAAGCATTTTTAAAGAAATGCTGCAGATCAAGTTATATGCATATTCACGTAGCGGTAGACGCGTTATAATTTGTTGTACGGACACGATGCGCAACTCTATTTATCATGAAGCCATATTACTAGGGATGTCCTTTATGTTTTACATATTGGGACACAGAGGGCGCCACTAACCAGTATCAATCACTAAAAATTATCTTCCATCTTTAGTTAGCCTAAATCCAAAGTTTCAGTGCGATACGTGTAGTGTTGCAGCTACAATGAAATGTCAAAGTCGACAAGTTAGTCGAAAAATGGAATTAGACCCTACAAATTTTCCGGCAATATTTTTTTATAATTTTCGAAGATAATTATGTCAACAAGAATTGCTCGCCAAGTTGGTTTTTGTTTTCGGTAACGAAGCACCACGTCAGTCAACAATTTCTCGTTGGTATGGAGAATTCAAACGTGGACGGATTAATCTTAGCGACGATCCAAGAGCAGGTGCACAAAAAACGGCAGTCACTCAGGAAAACGTCGATGCTTTGCGCAAGCTCATCAACGAAGATCGCTATGTGACATATCGTGAAATCGAAGTATTATTGGGAATTTCATAGACCTCAATTAAAAAATGTTGGATGAAGAATTGTGTTTAAAAAAAAATAGTTTTCCGTTCGATACCGCGTCTGTTGACCGAAGAACTGAACAGCCGACAAAAGTCATCCGTTCTCAAAGTATTTCCAGAAAGATGGTCGGGACATTCGTCTCAAAAGTAGGTCATGTAGCAACAATTTCTCTGCAAAATCAAAGAACTGTTACTGCCGGTTGATATACAACCATTTGTTTGCCGCAAATCATCGCTGAGCTCCGGGAAACCAACCCACAACGACGAATTATTCTCTACCAAGACAATGCAAGTTCGTACATAGCTCGCAAGACAATTGAATTTATAACGCAACAAAGCGCCGAATTTTTAGACCTTACTCGTACAGTCCCCTCTAAGTCCCAACGATTTCGTTACCTTTCCGAAAATTAAAGACGGACTGGTCGAAGGTTCCAGTCACCAGAAGGAATAGTTGGTGCCTTCAAAAATGCAATTTTGACTGTAACCACAAACGAGTAAAAAAAAGTCTTTAAAAGCTTATCTACTGCTTTATTTCAGATCTATATGCAAAATATAAAAGATAACCCTCGTTTAAAAACAGTAGTTATAGAAACTACTGCTTTTACAATGAGAAAATGTTATAAAGCATCAAATACAAGAGGTCAAACATAAACAAATAAACCCAAGAAATATGACTTTCAATGCCAAGAAACAAAATAGTAAGTGATGCAGATAATTTCATTATATTCATATTCTTTAGAATCCAACAACATTACAGACTAGTGAATGAGAGAGTTAATACATTCGTTAATTCAACCGGGTATCCTTGAAATTAAAAGACAATGTATGAAAAGTGAAAAGATGTAATTATACAGAATATAAATTCAAAATATTTTCCCAAAATTCCCTCTCATCAGCAAGAAAGAAATGACAAAAATATTTTAAAAAGATTTGTCACGCTACTGTGCTATCGACTAGGTATATTATAAAAGACGATATCTTAAAATTGACTGACAATAGCAACAAGAATAGTTTTGTTATGTTTGTCAATCTCATGCAGCTGTTAGTATTGAAACATACGCTATAGTGTGTGTGTGTGTGTGAGGTATTTATTATTTATACACATTCTTAATATTTTGAATTCATAGGTGTCACGTAATACATTTTGAGGGTGTTTTTTATTTTGGTATTCACGTCGTAATTGATTCACAATATTTTAGATTTATATTCTATATAATTACGTCTTTCCATTATCATACGTTGCTATGTTTATTTCAAGGGCATCCTCTATAATTAGAAAGAGATACACATAGTCCTATAAAAGCTTGTTTTTTTTTTTCTAAGATGCGAACAGACTATAACACCGGCCTGCTGAAAGTGGAATTCAATAAACTATGTCAAAAATGTCGATTATTATCATTCAATACATCTCGACTTTGACAGCAACTGCAGCATCATTTCTTTGAATAAAATTTTACGACGTGGTTTGATCAAAATTCACATGATTATTGGCTTGTCACTACGTAGAGAAAACTATTAAATTTCCGGTTATTTATTTAGCGTATGGTTACATGGATTCAGATCTAAATACATATACTTCATGGTGGGAGATATTCTCTGGCTACGAAAGTTTGCTCTAACTCATTTAGCGTTACCCAGGGTGCACGTGTAGCTATCTGGCACGGACGCGCGCTAGTATATACCCTAGTGTAGACTCTGGTGTTTGAGATTCCTTCAGATAAGATAATTTTGGCTTACTCCAAAATAATTTAACTAAAAATAAATTAGAAGATTTGTTTACTTCTGTTAGTTTATTACTTATTTTACACCCCTTGTAAATAACGAAAACAATTAAATTATATGTCATCATTACACAGTTTTCAAAAATTATATGTATAACAAAAGTATGCTTTTAATTAATATATCTTGGACTAAAATAAAAATCGACGTTTTCTAAAATTGCTTTAATTAAAAGATAGATTTTTTAATAAATAAATTTAAAGAAATAAGTAAACATAAATCTAAATATAACTATATATGTATAAAATAAAATAAATATTTAGAAGTCTTTAGATAATTTTTCTTCTCTTTAGTAACTTTAGCAACTGTGTCCCGAAATGTATCATCGAACTTTTATTTGGGTTAAGTGCCCTAGCGGATGAACATATTTATTGCTCGTATTCGCTGATGTAACAAAATTTTCATGGAAAACAGGTGTCGTACGACGTATGTAACATGGTGTCGAGAAACGTCCAACTGCTGCGCGTCCCCTTAATACATACATTGAAAACACGAAAGGTCTACATAAATTTCTTTATCGTCTTACTCAAAATCTGATAAACAAGAAACCGATATCTCACTTCCGATTAAAATAAATATTTAAGAAGTAAATAGAAAAAGAAGTTAAATTAGTTGTAGTAATGGCCAAAAATCCTATAAACATACTAGAATACTGATATTAGAAAAATTAAGCGATGGACATTTATTAGATTGTTCAGCAAACTAAATAATATATTGTAACTTAGAACTCCTTGTCTTTGGAAAACGAAATGTAGACAAGTTCAGGAATATATATTTTGAAGCGGAATATACACCCCTACAAGATAATACAAATCTGTATAAAAACAAATTTGTATCTGTATATGCATGGACACACAGTACGTATTTACCAGCGTTTGCTTCAACTACCAGACGCATGCGTTTCTGTGTAACAGTGTTGCCAGATGCCCAAAGAGAAAAATCCGCACATGCGCACTCAAAATGTCCGTACTTAGTACTAAATTTCCTTACATTTTTATTTTTAAATTCAATTAAAACCAAAAATTACGTGTGTATCTATTTATTTAAAAAACAACCCAAAAATAATTATAGCATTCAGTTCTGATTAATACTCATCATAAACAAACAAATCTTCGTCATCACCTTCGGGTTCTTCCATAGGAAAATCTGGTTTTTCTTTTATTTTGGGGTACAAATTAGCACTTGTCATTCTGGACATGTCCCTATTTGGTGCAAATTTTATACAGTTGTCGAATCTTGTCACATATTCTTTTGCAAGTAAACAACCGTTAATTGTCTTTGTGATTAATCTATTTCTCGATTTTGTTTTAATATTGTTAACCTGACTAAAGACACGCTCACAACTGGCGTTTGAATGGGGAAAGGCCAAAATGTTTAAAACAAATACAGACAAATTTTCAAAAATATTCAAATTTGCATCGTTTTTGAAAGTTTTCAGTTTGGCCCAAAAGATGTCGATATTATCTTGAACATTAATTTGACCAGAATTAAAAACATAGTTAGGTAATAATCTCCATTCATCATCTATCGATTGTTCTGTACCTGATTTATATAATCTTGATAGTTTCTTAAGTATCGGTGCTAATGTGGGAAAATTAATTCTAGTTTGAGGCGAGACAGCACTTTCAGATTTAAATATATGTAATTGGGACAGCAGATCATCACTGAAATCATATCTACATTGAGTCTCTTTACATAATACACAAAAGGATTCCAGATATCTTTCATAAAAATAATTTAGTAAATTAGGATTTTCTTGAATTTCAGCCTTACTAATTTCATTATAAACTTCTATACCAAAATATATGGCATTTCTGCGCAGATAATGTGATTTATTTTCAGGATCTATTAAATGAAGTGCTGTCTCCATTACGTATTGTCTTTCCATAAAACATAAAAGTAATTCTTAATACATATTGCTTAAGGCACTATGGAGATTTAAAATAAGTACTTTTTCCCCTTGAAAATACTGATTGATTTTAGTGATTTTTGGTAAAACAAAATTTAGAAATAAATAGTACAACTTAACAAAAGGATCGTTCAAACCGTTGTGAATTTGTTCTACAGCTAGCAGACGTTCTTCCAAAAATTTTTCGTTAAAAAACAGTTGTAATGCTGTCCACTGCTCAAGAATCCTAGACACTACCGCTGCCATTGACAACCATCTCGTTTGGGAAGGATGAAGAATTTTATGTACTTCCACTTCTGCAAATTGCTGAAATTGCTTGTAGTCATATTGGCGTTTACTGCTCGACTGTAAAAAGGTTCCATAATTAAAAATAAATTAATGGTATCGCATGAAGAAAACTTACTTTGAAAAAATTGTAAATATTTCTAGCCAAATCTTCGGCCAAGTTCTCGGTAAACGTTTACAAGCCTGACTTGAGCAAAGATGCAGGGAATGGCAAATGCACTTCATAATTATAATTCCGGGACAAGATTCTTTAAATCTGGACATAACGGAGTTGTGTGGCCCCATCATTAAGTTGCATCCATCAGAAGCAAATCCTGTAATGTTTTCAAGTGGAACACTTTTACGCGTAAACGTGTTAATAATTAAATTATATAATTTTTCTGCAGTTCCTTGTGCATTAGGCGTGTCATACAATGGCATGAGTTACCACAATGATGTCTGAATTTTTGCAGAATTGTCTTCAAAATATCTTACAACAATACATACTGTTTTTGTGGTTGAAATATCTGTTGATTCGTCTGTTAAAATGCTAAATTTGTTCTTTGGTAGGATGTCTGTTAAATCTTGTTTATAACTTTCAGCTATGACCATTGTTTTAATGGCTTTAGATTTTGTTCGTCGTACTGATAATTGCTGAGCAATTTTTGAGTCAGGAAATATAGATGCCAATAATGGGCTCAGATGATCCATTGTTAAAAATGAAACATTGTGCTCAGCTAAAAATGCACAAAGTTTAATTTCAGCTTGATTCACTGGATCTTGATAACTAGCAGAAGCAGATTGAGTAAACGACTCCATTAAAGATGATGAAGTAGTTCTTTTTAATTTTAATTGTTTCATATGTTTGGCGGACTTTGAATGTTTTTTAATTGTGGTAAGCTCCGATCCGAAGTTTTGGTTGCATAAAACACACTGTGATTTGTATTTACTTTGTTCTATTGGCCTTAACCATGCTTTATATTCGGGTATATTTAGTCACGAATTTCTGAATTTCTAGAATAAACAATACATAAAATTATGTTTCTGCCTCTTGATATTAGTTAAACTTTTATTTTGCTGAAATAATGTACGTACGTACATATTTATGATGAAGTTATTATAATTACCAATTATTATTATGGTTTATAATTATAGTTTAACTTAATTTTTATTAAAAATAAGAAAATAATACATACCTGTAACCGATGAGACGTGTTGCCTCTTTTCGGTTCACCAGTATCACTACTATCATCACTAGACATATTGAATCACATCGTTGAAATCTTGAAATTAAATGACGCGTTTGGGATCGCTTCTCCCTTATATAGCCTCGGACTATTTAAATTCGTCGGGGCATTCCCGATGTTAAACAGATTATTCTGAAAAATACCCCGATGGCGGCATAAAATTTGTAGTTAGGATTTGGTCTACTAGAGGACGCTGAGCAACATTCTGTCTGAATATATGGTTGCCTACTTAATAATTTATATTATTAATTTGGACAAGGTTACTACAAAAAATGTTCGTACATTTGCTTCAGTTTTCTAATTTGTATTAAAAAAAATAAAGTCATTACAGCAAAATTTCCGTACATTTGTTACAAATTAGAATTTCTATTTTCAACAGAAATGAAAATTTGACACAATTTGCTGATAGTCAGCATAATTTGTGAGTTTTTGATTGATTTCTTTTATATAGGTTACAACTGACACGTGCCTAATACTTTCGTAATTCTAGCATGAGATTTCAATATTTTAATTAGTTTATTCTTCACTCAAGTATTATTTGTTCATTTCACCTTGGATACGGTTACCATAAACATGGTCATATCGCCCGTGGGCGTAATAACCGGGCAATATGGGCCATAACGCCCGGTAATTTATTCACAATTGTTAATATTGTGTGAGTATAAGTAAGGCCCCAGAAGGAAGGATATACATTTTACAGAACTAATAATTTTAGTTTTTAACAAAGTCTAAAGAAAGAAGCAAAACTTTAGCATTATTTAACAAAATTAAGAGTATCTAAGCATTGTCAACTTGAAAACTTTAAAGTGTTAACAACTGTCATTTAAGATACGTAAAACTTAATAGTTGTTTATTTTCAACAATTTCTAAAGAAAGAATAAAATTTTTAACATTATTTAGCAAAATTAAAAATACAGTTCTCGAAATGTCCTGAAAAATAATGTGATCCGAAACTTTCTACGTTTGTGAAAGTTCTTAGTGGGAAAACATCTCCACTAGTTACCTTGACAAGCCGACGAAGATTTATCCGATACTGTAACAGAATTTAATATGATGCTGGGTACCTATTCTTAGAAGAAATGCTTTCCTCTATGTATCCTTCTGTTGCGGATACAATTTTCCATTTCACATGCATTTTTAGGGTCTCGAACGATGCACCAGCCTCAACATAATAGATGCGCAACGACTGTGAACGACATGACAGTTGACAGAAACCTCGTAACTTTTTCAATATAATGAGCATTTTCCTCTTTTTCGTGAAAAATAAAATCTTGTATGAACCACTGGCGTTATGGCAATTATATTGCCCTCGATCGACATTTATCGCTCGGGCCAGAGGCCTCCGGGCTGAATTAACGTCGACCTCAGAGCAATATAACGCTCTTAACGCCCTTGGTGCATAAATAACTATTTTGCGAGCATTTTGCTCGATTTAGTTCTAGTTAAATAATCAGGCACGAGTAACTGCGCTGAACCGGTATCACAGGCTCCTAGGGAATTTTGAATATAATACACTCTATCATTCTGAAAATCAAATTTTTTCTCAATAGTAAAGGTTTTCTCATCTGAGAATGAGATTTGGTGATACCCTCTTTTGCCGTAATAACTTAACAATTTCTTCGCTCTTTCGGTCTTATGGCCTTCAAGTATGATGCTAAAAGATGGCTTTTTGTATAAGCCTCCATGCCTAAATAATTTCTAATGATGCGAAAGACTGTTCTATATGTTTATTTCACGGCACGAGATTATTTGCTTTCGTAGTTAACTTGCACGAACAGCTGCCACAGTGTTTGACGTATGCGTAGCAATGTGCTTGTAGTATTCGGACCATGCCATAATATATAACTTTCTAAGACAGTGATGATGACTTTTCTCACAGAAAAAGTTTGACAGCACTTTAAAGGTTTCCTCGTAGGCGAGTTAGAACGACCCCAATACATTGACTGTCTCTCCGTTTCAACGTTGATATAGGCAACCCAAGTCTCATCACCTGTTACTATATTCCTAAGGAACCTTCAACATCGTATCGTGTCAGAAAAGTTAGTGCCGATCCCATTTTCTTTGCTTTATGGTCTTCGGTAAAAAGTTTTCGCACTCATTGTGAGGTAACCTAATTGTTCAATAACAACCTCGTACAAAACTATACAAGAAATTTGACGGAAAAAGGCAATCAGTTCTGTAATTGTGAATCGCTGATTTCTACGAATCTTTTCTTCGACATTACTCACAAGTCCGTTCGTTACAACAGCTGGTCTTCCATTCTGTTCTTCATCATGGACATTAGTTCGTTCTTCTTGAAAGATATGGCACCATATTCTAATTATACTGCCACTCATGACATTTTCGCTATAAACAGACCAAAGTTCACAATGAATCTCAGGTACACAGAAATCGGAAAACGGCATGCAATTCACAGTCGGTGGGATTTTCAATTCCGTCAGTGATTTTAAACGAACAAAATAGCACGAAAGAATGCCCGAACGATTCTCTCGATAGCACTGCCAGACTCAGACTGAACCAGACTACACCGCATCGCTGCGATCGCGCTGATATCCTCACTCCTCTGCTCACCAGGCGGAAACGAAACTTACTTTACGAATCGCTCTCGTAGATATCCCCAACGAACCTACCAGTATTTGACGTATGCGTAATAAGGTGGTTGTAGGTATTTAGACCACACCATAGTATTAACTATGGTTATTGATCGGCTGCAAAACATATACTAATATATTACATACACGTTTATGCTATTACGGAATTCCCTGACTCATAATTTCCTACAATTCCACAACATTAGTAGTGCGTATGGTTCAACTATGTTCTTCAAACACATATTTTCATTTTTATATCTTCTTCATTTTAGTATCATTTGTTTTCCGTTTCCTTTTAAAATTCATAACTTATTTGTGTCTTTCTGTTTCTGCATTCATAGATTGAATTTAAACAAAAACATAAGTTAATAGCTGTTTGAATTTCTGACCATACAAAATATCTGTCAATAAATAATTATTTAGAAATAATATTCAAGGACTATAGAAAATTGAGCAATTTTTATAAATAATCTTTTATTACATTCAAAATTTCTCTACATACAAGAAGACTAGAGTATTATTAAAAATTTGCTTTTCAATGTATGTAGTTTCCTAGGTTTTTAATACAGGTATAATACCGTTTCAATAACTTTTTTTTTTCAAGCGTATAATTTCGATATTATACTATTCACAATCTTATATTGAAAGTGTTCATTTTTATCCGGCGGCAGTTTTGTCATTATCGTACAGCGGAGCTGAAAAAATACATTTAAATAGCGGGAAGAGTGTCTTTCTCTATGTATTCTCCCTGGTATGTATCGTAAATTCAACGATATACTTCTTAATCTAGGTTTACGTAAGGACAAATCTCATTAACTTGATTCGGCTTCTAGGTCAACCGACTTGGCATACTAATTAACGAATGTTTTTTATATTATCTATCCAGCTATGAATGAAAGGCGTAATAAAGAAGCAATATTTTATTTTTCAACATTTTATCTACTAATGCTTACACACTTATTCCAGCGTTTTCTAATAAGTAAGTCTTCAAAAAGCTCCTCAGCCGCTTCTCTTAGAGAAAAACTCCGTCCACGCAGATGTTTTTTAATTTGGAAAAGAGAAAACAATCATTTGGTGCTAAATCCGGGCTGTAGGGTGGATATTCCATCTATATCGAGTCGCAGTCGTTGATTATTTCTCGGACTTAGCAAGCCATGTTAACTCTGCAATTGTCATGGAGCAGCACTATCTTTTGGGCACCTTTTGGGAAGTTTTTTGCTGTTTGACAGTTTTCAAATTTCGAATTGTTTCCATATTTACTTCTCCTGTAATTGCAAAGCGTTGCTTTATGTATTCAATTAACAAGATTCCTATTATATCCCAAAACACCGTCGCTAGCAGTTTTCCAGATAAATTTTGTGCCCTTGCCATTTTTGATGGTGGAGATCCCTCGTGTACCCACTGCATGGATTATTGTTTTGTTGGTGAGTCCCAGTGATACACCCACGTCTCATTGTCTGTTATAATTTTCGAAAAAAACTTTTTCGTTAGTTGAAACCCTCAAATTTTCCTCACAAATTTGTTCGGGAATAAGGAATTTAGGACTCCATCGTGCTGACACTTTGTTCATTACTAAATCATAATGTAATATTTTTAATGCTGTGGCTTCAGATATATCCACTTTAACAATAATAATTGTGACCCGGATTCTTCGATCTGCTAAGATCTCGACTTTCCTTCGCTATCGAAATTACTTATACAAAGTTTTACTATAAAATGTGGCGGCATATCTTCCTTATATATGTTAGTCGTCCCCTGATGGATATTTTTGGGTCCATTTCTTTCTTTCGCCAGGGATTTTATCACGATTCTATATTCTAACGGAATATCACTCATTTTTGGTAATAGAGTTTTGTAAAGAAAAGCAAAACTCTTTGGATTTTGATTAACTTGGCCAGTGTAAATCCAAGTGTGACAGCTAATTAATTGCTAATTGTTATTTAATTTTTTTCATGGCTAGGTAGATAATATAAAAATCTCCCCTATGTCGGAAAAATTTATAGATGTATCTAATTCTTGAGTTTTCGTCAATTACGTTCTCACCTCAATGTTACAATGGCAAATTCATTTTTTATAGTGTTATCAGGAAGCTATGTGAGCAATGAAAATATTGTAAATAAATCGAAACAAAATCGTAAAAATGGTACGTTAGAAGTTTTCTAGATAAGCGACAATTCTGAACGATTATAAACGATTTACGAATGCATAGTGAAACAATAAGTTTTTCGAATGTCTAATCATTTTTAACAGTGTTCAAGAGCTAAATGAGAGACTATAACCCTTGTTAAACAGTTAGCAGCAACTTTACGGTATCTATGGTGTGTCTCAGAATAAGGAGTGACTCAAATATCTCGCCAAAACTCGGTTCACACCGCTTAAAATTTGACCTATCGTACGTGTACACACCTAAGAGTGTAGTTGTTTGTTGTAATGTCATTTATTTTTATTACATACGTACCATAACCTATTTTTGACGTTTAGAAAAACATGAGCACAAATATTTAATGTATATCATTATGTTACCCATATTTCTACAAAATATTGCTAATTTAAAGTAAAACAAAAACGACGTTTCGAATTTATTACAAAACTAGCTCAAAAATACAACAAGATTATAAAATTATCAAAATAAAATGAAGGAGAAAAATAGTAAAAAGTGAAACTTAAGCACTATTATAGTTTGTCTCAAAAAGAGAGAGACAACTTTCTGAACAACCCACAAAGACCGTTAATTTTCATTGGTTGAAAGTAAATAATGATGTGGTTTGGGATGGGGGTTCGTTCGGAAAGTTGTCTCTCTCTTTTTGAGACAAACTATAGTCTGTTTCACTCATGCTGGATGCTAACGATTACTGTCACTAGTTAACTGTCACTATTTCCAACATGAATAATAAACGGTTCCAAGATATCGTCCACTAATCCATTTAGGTCCCAGATTCTACTTTAAATACATGGTCTATATAATTTTTCCATTTGTTCCCTGTAACATTTGTAAGTGGTTGCATTAAAAGTTCTTGCACATGTAATATTTTGAACGTTTTATTTTTTGAAGCAACTTGAATTGCAACTTTCTCCAGGAAGAAGTTGGTACTTTTGCAGCTCTATATGAATGATGTTGCATTGTCCATCCCTACTACAACATTATGTGGTAAGTTTGGCAATATCTTTGCAAACCAATCTTTAAAATCAGTGCTATTCATTTCATTGTGATAGTCAGCCGAAATAAAACTTACATATAATAATAACCACAGTTTTACACTTACACTTACTTGAAATTAAGAAGTTTTAAGGTAGATGTAAGGTAGCTATACTTATTTTTGGTACAGGTGCATCTCTAGTACTTATTCTGCCATGAGTCGAAAGATTTGATTTAGTACAGCGGTAGATAACGATAACAATGACAGAAAAATGCAAGAAAACGTTGACAGGTTATATTTGTATATAAAACATAACCTATCAACCGGCCGATATTTCAAGATTATTATATTATTACCAATATTGAACTAGGCTGCAGAAGAGCCAATGAAATTCTTGCAAAATAAGTAGCTTTTGGCGGGATATTTGAATCACTTCTTCTTATTCTGAAACACACCATAGCTACATAAAGCTATGCAAGTTTTATGCATTAGCACATGATATCAATGTCTAAGTTTTCACAAATAATATCTTATATTTACAGGGCGATCGTCCAAATTTATTTGAGTTCATATTTATTAAAAATTTAACGTTTGTATATATAGAGAAGATGTTGGAGCAGATGGATTTGAGTCAGAACTCGAAATCAGTGGATGAGTGTAGAGAATTAGTTCTATTAAATTCGAATAAGGAACTAATAAAGTTTGTGACCTGAAGTGAGCTCTTTCAGCTTTATACAGTACATGATTTATTTCCTAACGGTCTTTGAATATTTAGATTGTTGAAACTACGCAACAATATAATCCTAGTAACTTCTGAAGATATCTCTTCGAGAATTATCGTCAGCGAGCGTTTTCATATAACATGCTGCATTGATGAAAAAAAGATGTGTGGTTGAATTTTGTGTTGTGTACAAACTCGTTGTGTTCTTATTTACAACTGCGACCGATGCGATGATTATACTATATCATTCGCGTTCACCATTAGAACGGTATCTGATTTAGGTATTATCCGCGAAATTCAAAATAAATAGAATTAATTATTGGCATGTAAGAAGACTTTCTTACCATATATTTAAAATTTTTCAGAATATCTTTTATTTTACATTGTATAATAACTAGGGATTGGCATTCAAGGCTACATTCCAGGAGGGAACTTAAATTAATTTGTAGCGGGACGACCTATTGTTTAGTGTTATTAATTACTTGAGTTCTATTGCGTGCTAACATGTGATGGACAACGTCACGGCAATATCTAAACATCTACTTGCATCTAAGACAATCGATACAACTAATGCAGAATTTACATCACGTAACCTAACGGTTTGAAATTGCTATGGGATGAAAATTACGATATAAATAAAGAAAAAGTGTTATTATTTCTAACAGATGGAGCTGCATATATGAAGGCGGCTGATCGGCTCTTACAATAAACATACAGTAGTATGACGCCTATCACATATTTCGCACATGCTCTTCATCGAGTATCAGATGAAGTCAGAAAATGCTATCCGAATGCAGATAAATTGAAAGTTTTTCTGAAGGCACCTGCACGTAAGAATTTATTTCATGAAAAACTGTCACATGTGCCACTACCACCAGAATATGTTATAACGCGCTTGAATAGAAGCAGTTTCCTATTATCACATGCATTTTGACGCCGTTAAAGTATAATACTAGATATTACTGGATCCGAATGATGCTGTTTCTATTTTACACCCTCCACAAGTATTTATGAACCCAACTATTCACGTAGATTTAGCTAATATTCATGGACATTATTCCAGAATATCTGTAAACATCCGACATTTAGAGGTTACTCCGATCAACCCGCAATATTCTATAAGTAACGCCATAAATATGTTCTTCGTTAATTCCTTTCCCAATTACCTGAAGCTGCTGCTGTTAACATAAAAAGAGAATTTGAAGCAGTTCTAAATAGCAATCCAGGATTTCGTACTATACACCGAATTGTTGACTTGTTTGATGGTAAAGAACTAGATTTTTCCGAACCGGGGATAAAGGTGTCGTCACTAAAAAACTTTGTGTACTCTAAATATGCCCCTATTTTATCGGTAGATGTTAAACGGTTATTTTTAATGAATAAATTGATTTACGGCGACAGATAATTATTAACAAATGAGCATATGGAACAATGTTGCAATAGCTTGGTATTTGGTGTATACCGATATATATATATATATATATATATATATATATATATATATATATATATATAACAATTGATAAATTATTGGAGTATTTCGGCTTTTTATATGAAATATTTAAAAATATCAAGTTAGTATGTATGTAATTGCAAAGTAAGGGGGGATGTAAACATTGCTGTCTACAAATTACAAAGCAAATCATACGAAATTTTTTAATTGAAAAAATATATATTAATATTAAAAATATATATATTAAAAAATATTATATTTAATAACGGCTAAGAAATTATCTAAAATACTTATATACCTTTGACCTGTGACCTTTGTATGTTATGGTAGATTTAAAAACATGTAAGATTGTTTTAAATTTATGCATTTTTAAGTAAAACCAGACCTTAAATCGCAAACTAATTAAATATACTATATATATATATATATATATATATATATATATATATATATATATATATATATATATATATATATCCATAGCGATATCGCGGTGTTATGAACCTGCGCGACTTAGCCGAACTTATAGAAACTGGGTGTGGTTGACTGCGATCACTTTCGTTTAGTCCTTCAGTCAGTGCAGTCGACCTTTTGTTTGGGGTGTCATTGTGAAGTTTGATATCGAGAAAATTTTCACTGAAACAGGTAGCGTATACGACGACATACCGGGTTTAATGTACCGCAATTTTATGTTTAGGTAGACGATATTGACTAGGCCGAAGTTGTATTTCCTTCGAGCAACCGGGGTTTTTGTTACAAGTTTTATATCTAATTGACTTCTGAGATTCTCTATATGAGTTGTTAAATCAAGAGGAGCGGCGAACCTTTTGAAAATCTGTTTAAAGACTACATGTTTCGGAAATCACTACGAGAAGCACGTATACGGAAGCGGCTCCATGGCAGCAGGTGATCCTCGTGCAATAAAGATAAAAAGCAAGCTCTAAGGTAGTTTTGATATTAATTACGCCGTTACACTTTATTTATTATTACTCAAAAACTTGCATTGTGCCTTAATAAAATTTAGCTACATGAAACATTAAGAATCCTCAAGTCATTTTGTCTTAAACCTCCAGTAAACTCTTTGATTATATGTTATATTAACATAGTTCGCATTAAATTATATTTTATTTGTCTTAGGCATTCATTGATTTTGCTGTTGTAATTACAGTAGTAACGTTCACAGTAACTTTCATACTTTCATTAGTCTTGAACGACCAATAGTTTCGTTAAACAGATTAAAAATAAATTTAGTATTGTTTTTGCCATTTTGTAAAATTATAATGTATTTAATATTTACGATGAAGCAATTTAGTTTAATCGAATATTTGTTGATTCAAGTTATATAAGAACTTTTGTGCTTAATAATGCAGTTCATTTGTTCTTTTTGCTGCTTTATTTTAATAACGTCGTAGAATATGAAGCCTTAAGTTTACGTATATAAGACTTATATTCGATTGTGAATGGGTACTTAAAATCTTGCATATGCTTATGATATTTGCTTGTATTCTTTCTCTAGCTTTTTTTGTGCTCTAATATATGTAGACTGGTGAATATGCATTATCGTACAAGAGTTTGACTCTTGATTTATGCATTTTGAATTTATAGTTAAATTATGTTGATTGATAATTATATATACTTATTATATACATACTTCAATTTCTGTTATATACAGGGCTTCACTCTTTCAGTTTTTATTGAAACATAGGTACTACTGCTTACTGTAGTATTTCTTCAATTTTGTCAATCTTATTAACGACGAAGACGTTTATAATAAACTTGTTCCTTTTTCTTTAATGTGGAACATTTTCTTTTACTTGATTTCATCTCCTGTTTTCTGTAATTACGCTAGACTTTCCGTGTTGGGATCGTAAGCACAAATACGAACTCCGCGTGTCGTGCAACTTCCACCACAAGTAGCACTTAAAATCGTGATGGTGCCCTTATCAATTTTTAATCAGGTTATCAACTTTTCGACAAGAATCGCACGAGCATCTTCACTGAGTTTTACACCCTTGGCACTGGCTGGCTGCTTTGTCAATTTAAGATTATTCCACAGAAAAGGTAAGTTCGAGGCGAGTGTTTGAATTGCGCAACACTATAGCAACAATTATTGGTGATTTACTATCATTTGAAGGCTGGATATAAAGGGTGTGTGATATGTTTTATAAAACCTGCAATATTCCTTCTGGAGAAGGTGTGTAGTATTTACTCTTATAGTGAAATTAGATTAACGTTTAATTAAAATATTTCAAAAGATAAATTTAATTTTAAAATCCTGTAAGTACGTATTTTAAAATGTAAGTTTCATTCTTAGGCAGGATATGCTTTATATTCATTTCCCATGTCCACTATTAGTTCTAAGAATATTATCTTACGTCTGTTCGGATGAAAGGATGTTGCCCGCTAATCTCGGCATATAAGTTACGTAATTAATGTTGTGCGAACGTTCGTTTTCTACGACAATAAAATCAATTTTATCAGGAACAAATGTATTTGATTAAAATACGACTTTACAAAACATAACTCTCTACCGAAGTAGACAATAAAATGGATTTCAGCAGATTACTTATTCATGAAATCCTGCATCTTTTCAAAGTGATTAAAACGTTAAAATATCTGGCAAGAAAATAACATTATTCTTTGCAACAAATAGGCATAGTTTGTCGTTAATAATTTACCTTTACAAACATAATTTACCGATATTGCCGCATTTTATAGCATCATTACGTAGAATAATTCTTTCTTTAAAACATCACGCAGTTTCATCTTTGCAAAAATCTAATAAATAATTTTTGGAACACGTTCACTTATCCTAAACGTAAATATCTCGTTCCTTCATAGATATGTTATTACACTGAAGGTAAAATAGAGACCTGGTTTAATCTGGTACGTAATTTCAATCTAGCGTAATCCAACGAAATAATCTGAAGCCCAGGAAATGCTATAGTTATTTAATCTCATGATAACAAATCAATATCATCATTACCGTATTCTGCTCGGTTAAAATTTAATTTGTAAATTCTATTTATAATTTAACGATTTAGTCTTTGACTCAAAACAATTAATCAGAAACACGATGCGCATATAAACCAGTTGACTGTTCCTTGGCAGTCAACGTGTAGATTAATTTAACAATATTGACAATATTGTGTTTGGTACAGCTTGCCAATATATATATATATATTATTAATCAAAGAAACGATAGGTGCCGACATCATTACTTTTCCAAGTTTGATGACTATCGTGATTGAAATGATTATATGTTCAAAATTTAATCACTTTTAACAAAGAACTCACATTAACTATACGAATTTAATAAAACGTAAATTTCACAGATAAGTTACATGTGAAAGTAGAATATGAAACATTACCGTTTAAACATAATAATGTATAGATTCTTCTATAGTAAAAACGACAAAAAGACTTCAAACGAATTTGCTGATGTAATGTATATTTAATCAAATGTCGAAATAATGAAGGAAATAAAAAAAGCAGGAAAAAATGTATTAGTCCAACGTTAATACCTTTTGCCCATTACACCGAGTGACTACAAAATTACACAGATCTACAAAAAAAAAATGTATTTACTTTTTTTAATTTTCAATCTTTAACGTGTGTTCATTTGAAAAGTCAATCTAGGTTACTTTGAAATTTTGATAGAATAAGACGC
Source organism: Melolontha melolontha (assembly GCA_935421215.2). Taxonomy (NCBI): domain Eukaryota; kingdom Metazoa; phylum Arthropoda; class Insecta; order Coleoptera; family Scarabaeidae; genus Melolontha; species Melolontha melolontha. Next base: position 93,714,411 of record OW285235.1, read on the forward strand.
ATATATATATTAGTATGTGTTTGTTGTTCCGTAAACGTAAATCCAAATGACATTTGATAATGTCAATCACAAATATCAGTTAGTGCATAAAATAATCGTGCGTCGATTCTGGTTTAAATAAATTGCTTTGAACCGAGGATTTTTAAGTGCATTGATCTTGAAGGACAACATTTTCAACATTTGTTATAGTTTTCAATAAATACCTATTGTTTGTTATTTATTTGTATGTATTAAACTGTCAAAATATATACGACTTCGTAGGTTAAGTAGTAAATGTTAATTTACGACATACTTCAAAATATTCTCAGTAAATCACATGCTGCTACATTGACTTTTCAAATGAACAATTGTTATATATACAATATTAGTTGTATATAGTGACCAAGAAAAAAGGGCGAAAGATATATATGAGTATTGCCTTCATACAAAGAATCGCGGTTCAATATTCACGTAGTAACGAGATGATTTTTCTTTATTCAAGTCCGCCCCTGTCGCAGGTAAATAAACGGGCGCCAATACGAGCTTCCACTAATTCATCAGTAATTTTCTTTACCGATGAATTATATTTATCAGTATTTGTCAATACCACCCCAAATTTAAAGACAACAAAATTGCATGTAAATAATTCCACAAAAATAATTAAAACCCAGGCATCTATCCCATTAGACACGCTATATAAAGCTTTTTGTATTATGACGATTTTTGTTTCATTATAAACTTAATAATTTCACTTTTAAAGGAATTCTAAAATTCAAACTATTTAGTTTGAATCACATTTTAACTAGAGCGGCATAAGTTTATCTACATATTCGACGTAAAGGCTATTATTGATATCCACAAAAAAAAAACTTCGGCATATGTACGGTCGAGTATATTTTAGTAGAAAACAACAACATTCACTATCTATGAATAGGACTTCATTGTTAAAAGTATTGTCCGGAATTTTATCGATTTTTTTGCAGGCAACGAACTTGAATTATAACTGTATGCCGATAAATATAGAATAAACAAAGATATGGACCGACTTTAACTACATTTTGTGCCTAAAAATTTGGAATTTTTTCATGAATTTCAAATAAATTTCTTTTTTCTATTTTGCGTTCGAAATGAACTCATTATGAAACCAAAAACAGTATAGAAATGAGCTCTATTTCGATACACTTTTTTTCATTTTTCAATGTTGGCGTTGTTCGAATACAGAAATAAATATCATTGCTGTCATATGATTTTAAGAATTTATGTACATTTGACAGATATGATATATGTTCGTATTTTACACAAACAACGTATGTTGTATACAATTGACAACAACATATATATGTTTCTATGTCACTCATGTTTATATTTTTAAATGAAATATCAAGTAATGTTAACGAAAATTAATAAATAATATGTAATATAATATACTTCGCGGATAGCAAGATTTAAATTTGAAAATGTCAAGTATCAATGTGACCAACTGCATGCTTTATATAAAAATTAAACTCTGAACTTTCAAATTAAATAATTCCAATTTAAGCAATTTATTAATGTAAAAAACGCAAAATAGAAAAAATAGTATAAAAAACTCGTTTCATAAGGCCTTTTGCCGCACTCGCTCTTTAGAAAACTCGCCGCAAGCGGCTCGTTTTCTAAACTGATCTTGTGCGGCAAAATGGTGCCTTATGAAACTCGTTTTTTAATATACTATTTTGATTTTCATTTAAACATTTATACGTATTCTTCGGATTCGCATAGCTCGGTACTATTCAGCGAGAACCTTGTATAATATGAATATTCCAAATTAAAATCTGTTTTCAGTTTTCTTCTATCGGGCTAGATTTTCATACAAAATCAAATCAAATGCAATACTTATGTTTTCAATGAAATATTACAAATATACTAAACACAACAGGCTAATACGAAACTATTTCTGCAGGTAATTAATAGATAGATTCGAGAAGTAAGAAATTTATAGTGTAGACGAGGCAGAGAGGGTTATACCCCCACCAATGCTTCAGTAGACGTTTGGCGGTGGCAGTGACTGTCACCGCCAAACGTCTTATGTCAGACAGTTGAATATCAGCTGTGCTTGAGAATGCGAACGAAGTACGCAGAAGTACGCACACGTATTTCTTTTGTTTATTTAGAATATGTTGCGATGTTTAACCCAAAAGGCAATTTGTAACATTCTTAATAAACTGGTTTTCCTGCTGCCGATCATGTAAATCAGTGATACGACCCTTGCAACATAGAATGTAAGTCGACTATAAGATTCGTTTGTAGTCTCGTCTTGATAACGCAACTTAATTCGTGTTTAAAAGTTTATTCGGAGTAAAAATTAGGAATATTAAAACTGAACGTTATTATGAAATATATACAAAATTACGATTTTTTCTCCATTTCGAATCGATTTCCAGCGTTTCATGCAATTTTCACGAATTCGTATTCGTATGACATGAAAACACAATTCACGAAAAGGGTTTCAAATCAAAATTAATTCTGACAGGGGACAAACCAAAACGATTTCTTAAAAAAATATAGATTAATTTCCGACGGCAGCAGGAAAACTATAAGTCACACGAAATATATCGACTATTAACATTCTCGGCAGGCAACAAGCTTCGGCTGCGCTTCAACTTGTATTTGTCTACCTCGAATGTTAATACGTCATCACATTCCTTGTGACTTGAATAGCTATTATTGTCAAAATAAAAATGAGAGATAAATTCTTTTAAACAAAATAAAATTCATTCTAGACATTATTTTTGTAATAAAATTAAATTCTCAATTAAATGTTCAAAGGTTTGTCCTTGCAACAAACAAAATCCCATTCTATTGTAAAAAGCTCTTCTAACGTGACATAATAAACAAGTTATTGTTGCAGTTGTTGTAAAGCTGTTGGTCTGTTATTGTTATACATTTGACTTTTAATATATCCCTAAAGAAACAAATCAAGACTGCCAATCTGACAGTCACTGTCACGCTAAATGTCCACTGCAGCACTGGTATAATCCTCTTTGCCCCGTCAACGCTTTAAACTTCCTACTTCACGAATCTATCGGTATGTTAATAATTATGAATTTCTACATTTTTTCCTTGTTGGTTAAAAACATTTTTTGTCTTTGTGTAACCGCTCACCTTGTTCTCCACTCGTTGCACCAAGATTTTCAGGAAAGTAATCAATACGACTGTTGAGAAAATACACTTTAACACTCATCTTACATCCAAGATTTCTAAAATGTTGTAGCATTCCCTCTACAATTTTCTTATAGTTCTGAAACTTCTCGTTGCCAGGAAAGTTTTCTGTCACTCGTTTATATGCCAACAATGTTGACTTTTCTAACTCGAATATCGACTGAGGAAAAATCTCATTCTGCATAAGTTCACGAATCTAGGGCCCTTCGAAAATAGCTGCTACTAATCTTAACTTCAGTCTTCTGTGGGAACTTTATAACAAGAAATTTGAAATACTCACTGTCCTTGTTCAGAACAGTTACATATTGTTTCATCAAGCCATATCGTATCAGGAAACAGTATCGGTGGACGAGAAGGCACTTAAGAGAAACTTGTAAGAGATAGGATTATGATTATTACTTATTGACATATAGTTATTTTTTTAAAATATATTCATTAATATTTCAGTTAATTAAACCTGCAGAAACAGTTTTTATTAACTTTATATGTTTAATTTAATATATTTGTAATATTTCATTGAAAACATAAGTACATTATTATGTTTGATTTGATTTTGTATGTTAATTTCTATAACACCGATTTCTGAAAAAATGTAGCGTAATGAAACAAAACTAGGGGTGGTTTAAGAGCTTCTAAGGAATCAGAAAATATCAACAGTTTTCATTCAGAAAGAATCGTTATGACCTGTGTTATCGAAGCAAAAATTGAAGCGAAATTCGCTTTCCTGATCATTCACATCATATTTATCTTTTTAGGATAGAATATTTTGTTTAAATTTCGATGACATATGGTTAGAATTATTTTTTTAACTTTTGCTTTGTCAAATTTTTAACAAATTTGAATTTAAAAATCATAAGTTGCATAATTGTTGTCATCTTAATGACAGTTGTTTCAATCATTTATAGTAAGCTGTTTTTATTGTAGAATAAATTAAATCGGTACCGCTAAATCAAATTAAAAAATCTGTCCTTTTTAATAAATGGCAACTATTGAAACGATAATTGACGCTTGACGGGATTTATGATTTCAACAGAGAGAAAATATTATACCGGGTTCTTTTTTTATCATTACGTATACATCGCCCTATGCGTAAAGCTAAAAAAAGAAGAGTCAAAGCATTGATGGCATAGTAGGCAACCAGTTATACTTATACGCCAGTGACATATTTTTCTAATGTCAAATATTTCTGATTTTTCATTCATACACAAATCTTAAATTAAATACATTTTATTGAAAAATAGATAACTTATTTAAATCAGTTAATTATCCTAACCTTGTGCGAAGACAATTTTAAATATTTTTAACAAATTCAAGGAAGATGGTTGGTTGTTTTCTAAATTCCCACAAAAAAAAATAAAACTAATCAAGTGTTAACAGAACACACTAAGCTGAATATCCTGTGTTATGTAGGATCGCTTTTAGATATAGCAAGACCATTTTGGAGTACTGTACAGTTCGGTGTTCAAAAATAATTCTTACTTATAAACCAAACAGTTCTGTAAAAGGTTTAAAGAGTTTCATGTACATTCTGTATGGCATACTAAATAATTTCATTTTGAATGCTTAGACATTTAGATCTTTAATAGTCAGAGTAAGTGTCATTAATTTAATTACTATATTAGACTACTAAAATATATGCCAATTGTGTTATTTTTAATTTTAAAGACATTTAAAAAAAATTAATTTAAGTAGATAAATTTTGAGTACCGCTGGTCTTCCTGACTCAGCCGATATGTGCCGTATATATATTTCGCGTCGCTTGCAGATATGCAGACGCACCGGTTAACATACGGTTTGTTTACAATGAATGAATTTATACATAAGTAAGATATTAATGAACCTCGACAAAGCAATGGGAAAAGTAGTTTAATAAATAAATGGAAAGAAGTGCGCTTTATGTTTTGAATAGGTTATTCATTTATCAAAACAACGATATTGACAGATTGAAAACAAGACAATAAGTCAACCGACAGTATGTAATTTGATTACATGAAACATTTATATTTACACCCAGGAAGTAATCATATCATATTAGATTATTACGTAAACCCATATTATTCATTCATCAGTTTTGTTTACATAGTTCATAATAAATGTTCAAAACGATGTCCCTCCGTCGCGATACGAGCATCCGCTCGACGAGCCATAGATTCTCGAATTCGTTCGTAAGTGAACATTATTTAATTATAAATAACTAAGCTATACATCTTATAGTTAGAAAAAGAAGCAAAAACAAACAGAAATTAAGAAAATTATTATTCTCGCGCTTAAGAGAAATAATAAAAACCAACTATTTAAAACTTATTTTAAAAATGTCGTATAAAGACTAGAAGTAATGAAAATGAAAGGCAAAGCATCCACTTGACAATGAATATAGAATATAATGAAATGACCAGAATAGAGCACAATTTGAAATATGTGTACTAAATAATTTAAACAACTAAAATAAATTATAACGCTAAGAAATAAGTAATTAAACTTCTAGTGTCAAAAATTCTTTTATTGTAAATACACTACAATATTGTTTCGCCATACAATGGCTTCATCAGGTGGATGAAAAACTGAATATGTACAATACAAGTTTGAATATTTATGTAAAAATTATTGGGGAAAAAAGGTGGTTTCATCCACCTAATGAAGCCATTGAATGGCAAAACAACATTGTAGTGTATTTACAATAAAAGAATTTTTGAAACTAGAAGTTTAATTACTTATTTCTTAGCGTTATAATGAAGTTTCAACAAGTATCTCCTTCGTCAATTAACTATTTAAAATAAATTAATTAAAAATTCACTTGTAGTATTTTTATACATCAAAAAATTCAATAGAAAAATTAAGAATAGATAATAAAACAGTTTTATTTTCCATTTACCCAAGAAGACTCCATTTATTTTAGTATAACTTGCTTTAGAAATTTTAAAACAATAGAACAATGTATGGATATACAAAATAAGAAAAAAGCAATGTTTGTATTTTCTTATTATTTAATTTATTCCGTTCACTTATTAGAACGTTTTTCACCTTTATTATTATCATAAATGAGCTTTTTGTGATTTTTCTCAATCACTTTCTATTCCACAATTTTTTGAACAATATATTTACCACTCTATTTGTATTTACTGTAATTAACTCACACGTTTTTTCAAAAATTTCCATTTTTAATGTATTCAAGTTTATTTTCCTTCTGCAATACAGTTCAATTACTTTTTATTCATTTTAACGGGGCTATATTTTGAATTTATTTTCTATATTTTCACTTTTTAATACACATTGATCCATATCATGCTAGTAATAAATAAAAGCGTCCATAATATTTCCTGAAAGAATTATTATGAAGTAATTGAAAGACAATATTTACAATAAAAACTACCTTCCATATGAAAAATATTTGAATAAATATAATAGAACGATCAATTTGGACGTTCGCCGAGATACAATGTCGAATTAGTTCACCTTTTTACTTTGTTAACACAGGTTGTTCAAACACATAATCGTCCGTTAGAAATCAATCACAAATTAACTTTATTAACAAAGCTCTAAAGAACCTTTGGAGGTATTTATATCAAAATTTAGCAAGACAATTTAAAAGAGAATAGTGTGCGAGATTCGTAGAAATATCGAATACAATTAGTATACTGCGTGATCATACGTTAGTTTTGTTAAATACGAACCCTAACAACTTAATGTTCGGACAATACTAATTTTTATAGTTAATATTTTTTTGTAAATACTGAGAATTTTTAATTATTTATTTTTATTTCTGATTTGGTAAATACGCAATTTCAAATCAATTCTGACAAAAAATAACTGTCTCTTTTAAAAAGTATAATTTTTAAAATGAAAAAATGAAAATCCTGGTAAATGACACTGACAACTTAATATTCGGACGAATTTATTTTTAACAAAATGACAACGATTGTTGTCAAAGATTTGGCATTTAGCACTCTTGTAAGCGTTGATTTATGATTATACTCAATTTATGCTATTCGTGGTGAAGCTATTTTAAAGAAAATTCGTAAAATTGTGGTGAAGTAGTACACTGAATGGAAAAGCATGAGTGCATTTGGAAAAAATTTGAACTTGGCAAAATCCACTGGAATAGACATTATTAAATGTTATGGAGAAACAAATAGCTACGAAAATCTAGGTAAAAGTACTGGGCAACCAAAAAAAGTGGGTTATAGAATAACGAGATAACTTGTAAAAATATGTAAAACCCACCGAATAGCCACTCTAAGGGATGTAACTGCTCGCTTAAATGCAAAAGCCGGTGTGAGAATTTCACGAGAATGTTGCAGGCAGTTGATCCACAAATCAAAACTCGGTTTTTATAAGGTATAGTTCCAATATACTAATACGAGTATATTATATATTTGAGTTTTCTTTAATTTAAACGATTTTATTATAGGCGAAAGAAAAACCGTTGTTAACAAAAACCCAAATGAAAAATCGTCTAATCTGAGCCAAGTCTAAATTGTATTGGACAGTAGACGACTGGTCCAAAGTCATATTTAACGACGAGTCAAAATTCGTCATTTCTGTAGGTGACAATAGGAAACGTACTATTCGGGATAGAACTGAAGCTTATAATAAGGACTGTTTAAAAAGGACTATTAAATTTGCAAAGGCTGTAACGATTTGGGAGTGTATGTCTGGAAATGGTGTACGAAAGATGGAGATAATAGATGGAATTGTTAATGCCAATAAATATCAACAAATTCTGAACAATAACCTCATTCCTAGTGTAGAAAAGCTCTATCCCGACAGAGACTACATTTTTCAACAGGATGCGGCATCATCCTATACGGCAAAATCAACATAAAAATGGTTTGAGGAACATGAGAGTTTTAGCATGGCCGTCAAGCAGTCAAGATCTCAATGTTATTGAGACTTCGTGGAGTCGCATGAAAAGTTACTTAAGGAATAATCTTCAACGAACAATAAGTGAATTCAAGACAAAACTTTCAGAAATTTGGGAATCCTTTATTACAGCTTTTACTCTGGCTGGCATAGATTCCACAAGCAACCTGAAATAATCTGGTATTTCAGGTTGCTTGTGGAATCTATGCCAGCCAGAGTAAAAGCTGTAATAAAGGCCAAAGGTGATGTAACTTCGCTTCAAGTCATGTAATAAATGATCGTCCGAACATTAAGTTGTCAATGTAATTTGTTCAATTATTAATTTGTTAAGCTTCTATGTAGTTTGAGTTTGAGTAAAATCTATTCGTTTGATAAATATTATCTTTCATTGTGTGCCGAAGCTAAATATGTGAATATTATATCAAATTACAAACTCTCAAATAGAAAATCAAAATATACTTCTAAAAATTGGTATCATCTGAACATTAAGTTGTTAGGGCTCTTACTAGGTATGGTGTAGTACATAATAAGATGGACTGCCCCTCTTTACTTGAGAGAATTTGCTTTTTAGTGCCTCGATTTGAATCTCGAAATTCTGTAACTTTTGCTTAGCTGATGTGTAGGAGTAATGTTTTAGTTAAAAGTCCAGTTTTTTAGATAATAAAAAACGCTAATACATACTTTGACGGCATTTTATTTGATTCGAGGATTAAACTATGATTTTTTATTTTTCATTTTTATTTATTTTAATTAGATTCTTGTATAAGATGTATTCATGTCAATTTTCTTGATTCGTTAATTTTATCATTTTTATTGATTTGTCATTCATGCACGATTTACTTTTTTCGTGCCTATATTTGATTTTACTGTTGAACACTTAATAAACCATTATTATTATTATTATTGGTCTGTGGCCTGACATGAGAACAATATATACAATTTGGCATGAACATTTGAATTTATGAAACCTTTGCAGTCGTTAGATCCCACACAATTAGAGAGAAGCTTAAAATAAAGCTTTGTCAATAAATACGAAAGAAAATCGAAATTTATTCGTACTGTCCTGAAAGTAAACAACAATGTACCATTTGCATCTTTCAAAGTGAGCCAGCCTATTAAAGTTGTTAATTCACTCAGTGCCGCGAAATAAATGATCGCTTGTCTCTTCGGTTTTACCAGAATAGTAACTTGGGAGAAACGAAGAACCTATTGGCATATCACAATTTGTTTGTTTGTTAGATTCTTCATCATGAGAATGCTAGCTTTCACTCAACATGTCAAACATTTTTTTTTCCAAAAAAATGTTAAATTATTGACTGATTGCCTATTTTAACCTGCTTCGTCACCTTATGATTTCTATTTGTTGCCAAACATCAAAAGTAATTCCAAAGTATCAGCTTTGTATGAAATACATACTTTGCAAGTTGGTTCGAGCTATGCAAAAGTGTTAGTGTCGAAGCCGAATTTCGAAAAACAAATTTCTTCGCTTACTAAATTTTCTGTTTTTTAACTTCGTTTCAAAAACTTTCCACATTACATTGCAAAAATTTATGAAAGATATTATTCCTCTTAGAACCAGTAGATGAAAATATAGATTTTACTTGAAGATTTCGTTACTAATATTGTTAAAATCCTCTAATAATTTATTATGAAATAATTTAAATAAATTTTAATGGCCCGATAAAATTCTAAATACTTTAATATTTGCACCTAAAAGTCGAATAAGCTAGCTATTTAATGACATAAAACAAACTGCAGCTTATTCGGACACTTTCATTTAATTACTTGTGCTGTCGAGAGATTTACGACTAAATTACGATCCAAAGGCGATTTTACTAGAGAAAGAGTAATAAATATCGGAAATTACAGCTAATAATGGTAATAAAAACACAATTCTTTAATACCTGAAATTTGGTTATTTATTTATCCCTTTTTTAGAACTAATAAATTAGAGTCGAGCATGTACTGTTATTCGAAAAATCGCGTACACCATTTAAATCAAATAAACATTTTTTATTAGTTCTTTTATCGTTTAAAAACGGACTTTCTGTCATTTAGACAAAAGTTATTATAAAGGTTTTGGTTTTTTTTTAGGTAATTTGATTTGAATATTTTATTAATATTTAGTTATGTCACCGTTTGCATTTAAAACTGCATAGACTGCACTAAATTCCTACACAATTCGTTGCAATTTTCATATAAATCTTCAAAAGCCTGATGAATAATTTCCCATAACTCATTTGCGTTTTGGGCTCTGTAATTTCTTTTATAAATGCATTTTTCTAATAAACCCCAAAATTGTTCTATAGGGTTGACATAAGGACTATGAGATGGCTAAGGTAATACTTCTATGTTATGATTGTGGTAACCAAATCGAGTCATGTATTGTACTACTTATCTTAGTCAAGGTACGACCCCGGTCTTGTTTCTATTGTATATAAAACACGACCTCGGTACGCCCTACAGCCTCGACATCTGTTATACTCTTTCACCACGTTGTTGATATTATACTGAGGCCACTAGTCTTAATGAGGACACACTGGAGTATATAATAAGGTCCATCAGATCTCAAGGGACAGTAAGATATGCAGTAAGACACAGTAAGACATAGAGAGTGTAATATAGAAACCTCCTTAAGACTAGTGTCTATTTTGTTAATGTACATACTGTTATTTGTTACTTCTTTATAATGTGTTAACTAATTATATGATGTTATCCAAACGTTGCCAGTTTATTATTTAATATATAGACGAATCTGCGTACAAACGCAGCGATGTGCCCCTCAGGACAGGGTCACGTCACATGGCGATACTGCCCATGTCTGACATCACATGGCGATCCTGCCCACGTCAGATATCACATGGCGATCCTGCCTTTAGTTAGACGATCTGACATCACATGGACGCTGCCCACGTCCAACATCACATGATCACGAAACCATTGTCTCACATCATTCGCAACGTGAACGGGACAATTATCCTGTTGATACATAAAATTTTTATCAGGATAAATTTGAGACACAGAAGGAAGCATTACGTTTTGTAATATATATCTATTAAAACACGCCAAAATACACCTAGACCATGAACACACATCCAAGCCCACACGTTCACCGAACTATTTGATGGATTTACATATCGCTCCTCAAATTTACCCAGATTCTTCCATAATTTAACGATTTAAACTCGTACTTACCCAAAATTTGAAGGGTCGATAAATGTAATTGAGACAAAAAATTATTCGCCCTTGTTTTTGTGTAGTTATCAAATTTTTTGGGGGGTTAACTGAATTACTAAGCTCCAACTCTTTAATTCTACGTGATACCGTTTACTGGGATCCAGGAAAACTGGTATGAAAAGCGGCCAGAAAAGGATTTTGTCTTAAACTATTTAATAGTTCTTCATCTTGATTAGGAGTAGAAATTCGTTTTCGACCAGAGTCTATTTTCCTTCGGGTAGAATGTTCCTGTTCCCATCTTCTTTTAATTCTTAAAATTGTGTTCTTTTTGTAATAGAAATGAAGTGCAACATCTCTAACTGACCAACCTTCTTCAATTTTTGCTACAATAAGATACTTTTCTTGTTCGGAAACTTTTGGTATTTGCATTTTTGATTAACTTAATTGTCACGATATGATGTTAATAAAGGTCAGAAAAATACAAAATTAAACGAGAAAAAAATAGATGTACGTGATTTTTTTGAATACAAGCTTACATAATTTTTTAAAAGGGTGACGTAGAAAGCAATAGCCGATCTCGTCAATATTTCATTTTGTGTGTTCCTATAAACTGTAGATATGATAATGTTCATCGACTTATATTATTATTATCGACACTAAGAAGTGGTATGAATTTTTAGACCAAACTTAGCAGAAACGGTATTCAAAGGTAATACCATTAATAACTGATTATCATTTTGTGACAATCGTTCAAGTGCTCATGGCATATCTGACACTTCATACAGTTTTTTCTGACATTAATGTCGAGTGTATTTCTTATCAGTTTTTATTCAATTTTCAGTTTTCTCTTACCACACTTTTGTTTAACGAGTTTGGAGAGTTTGATTATGTCTAGTAGTGCGGCAACGTAAAAATTGCCGCCAGTTGAGCAAGTTCAATAGAGTTCGAATTGTTGGCTTGCATGAAAGCGGTTTTACGTACAAGGAAATTGCAAATTGCCTTAACCGCAACCAATCCACTATCATGCGCTGTTATCAGTCATGGATTAGGGAGGGCCAGGAAAGATGGAGGAGTGGAATCGGGAGCCGAGGAAGAACATATGAGGTACAGGATCACCACCTACTCTTAATGACACTAGTCTTCTTCAGTACCAGATCAATCGCTGATGCTTAGGTAATTAAGTTCGACCACACGTTATCATTTACAACTCCAAATGTTGTAGACCACCGTCAGCAACACTTGGAGTGGTTTAGGATGCGAATGCGCTGGAAGGTGGAGTAGCATAGGGTGGTGTTCAGTGATGAATTTTGAATAGAGATAAATGATGGTAGCATGAGGATCAGTCGAAGGCGCGAGGACCGTCGAGATATTCAATTTCATGTTGAAAGGCGCGTGCACCAGGCAGTGGGAGTTATGATATAGGGTGCTACAGAATATGGGAGTAGGTCTCAATTGGTGTTTATCCGAGGCCCCTGAACGCCCATCGTTAGGTTATGTTAAAGAAACTATTCTTTTTTGTATGGTGTTGCAGAACTTTAGAAAATCACCAACAAAACTTCTTGGTTTATCAAATACATTTTCGAATAGTAAGACCATACCACTTAGAATTCTAATAATTTCATGAAAAGAAGCATACTATTCAGCAGATTGTTGCTTTTGCGGGTCAAAATTAAAAGAAGTGCAGTAAGTGAATTCTCATAATTCCACAAAAAGTATATCGCTTTGTGAATATCTTGGTTATCGTTATGAACAGAGACAGTAATATTTATATGTTTATATTAAAATTGATCCTGAGCTATCGCCTCAATAACATTATTCCTCGTGTTGCTACTGAAAATTTAAACAATTGTAACATATATTAATATTATATGTGAATAATATTAGAAAGGGTTGTGTTGGTTTAATGGGCTGGTTACTAAACTGTGGATCTAAGAAACCGGCTTCAACTTGACCCAAGATGGCAAAAATGAGTGCTTGAAGGTAATTATGTAACGCTAGCCACGATAAAATGCCCTAGTGTAAAGTCGTAACAACTTACCATGTTATAACCCCGTGGACCTTCAAGACTTTACGGCAGACTATTATTATTATTATTATTATTATTAAATAATATTGGATTAGTCATAACATCTTTTGCAATACAATCTGATTAAATCTACAAAATGATGCCATATATTACCAAAAGAACTAATTAAGTCTATTCAAGAAATATCGCAGTTTATATAAATTATAACAAAATTTATAGGCATCTTTCTATTAGTTTCGCAATATTTTTCTGTACCACCTGTTCGTAATAATATGTAGCTAGATTTTATTACGTTAGGTAGTGTATTTTGAAATCACTTTATTTCTCTACAATATTTAATTTCAATACAGCTTCTGAAACAAAATACTAATTCTTAGCCTACATTATTAATTATCAAATCAAATCAAATAGAAATAAAATCATAAATTAAATAATAAATTATTGTGGTTATATTAAAATTAAAGTAAAATCCGATATTGACACAATACATCCTACATTTTCCTTGTGTGCTGAACGTTCCTAAATATATTCTTTTAGAATATTCATTGAGGCATTAACATTAAGTTTTCTTGAGTAGATATTTTGCATGAAGATAACTTTATATTATCTATAAATTTGTCTTGCTATCGATCAAACAATTCGCTCGAATGGGAAACATTTAGGGACGAAATTTAATTTTATATCCAACATTATTTCTATTATTTAAACAGTACACGTTAATTATAATTATTGATTAACTACAATCCCAGTTAATCTAAAATATGACGGTCATTAAATTCTATACGTTTTCATTTAATTTTTGTATAAATTTGGTTTAAAACAATGAACTAGCTTAATATACATTCCATTGTTAGATACAACTAAATAATACAAAGAAATAAGTTTCATTATGACTATTTTATCAACTAGCCTCGTATAGTCGGTATTGCTGTGTATTGCGGTCATATTCGACCAATGGCAGACGCGGATACGCTTAGCTCTGTGAGCGTGTGTGTTGGGATTTAGGTGGTGTGGGAACATTGAGATAGTGCCTTTGTGTGGAACTTCCGTTTGAGATATTGAACAGTCTGGTCGTGTAAACGATTTAAGACCATTTTGTATTTTGTGTAGTGCATCATGCAAGTTGCGAATAGAACACCTGTTGAGGTGGATATTTGGTCTAACTCTTGTGCTGAGTCTTTTGGCAACAACTTTCAAGCATATATTTCACATTTATTTCTTTACAGTTTTGAATCTACGATCGTGAAGATCCCCGATATCTATACTCGCCCATCAGGTATGTAACCGCCGCAATATTATTATTATTATACCAGCTGATAGCCTAGTGGTAGCGCACTGGCTTATCATGCCAGCAGTTCCGGGTTCGGATCCGGGGCTGGTCTGTCCAAGTAGGATTTCGTGGTTTTCCTTCTCGTTTAAGGCGAATACCGACAGCTAAACATCTTAAGTCACTCCACGGGCGCGGGCATAGTAGTAACTCATGGCCAATGCCCCCTGTAATTGGCGTCCAGCTGTTGGGGATGCTAAGGCGTGAATTATTATTACTATTAATATTACTTATTTAACTCCAGTCGAATATATACAGGTCTTTTCATATTCTTATGTATTATATATTTGCCAATATTACTACGTTACATACAGGACCGCTTATATTATATGTACTGAATCTTCGTGGGGCAAATATTTCCAATAAATATTGTTATGGCATTACTTATTAGTGTGTGAGTTAATTTGAAGTTGTAGCTTTCTTGTGTTTTCTTTTGAACATACACCTTGTAGGTACGTTATAGCCTCTACGTCGTCTGTGTGACGTATGATCTCTGATTACAATTCAGCAATAATTCACGGTGCCGCCTTTTTTAACTATTATTTTAGTCAGTAGCGTAATAACGTTTCGAGAGGAACCCCACGCCATATTCACTGAGACCTTAGCCTGGGTGCTTGAGTTGTATTTTTATTATCAACCCTCCCACATAGGTAAGTCCTTGGAACTCTACC
This sequence comes from Melolontha melolontha, assembly GCA_935421215.2. Classification (NCBI taxonomy): domain Eukaryota; kingdom Metazoa; phylum Arthropoda; class Insecta; order Coleoptera; family Scarabaeidae; genus Melolontha; species Melolontha melolontha. The sequence continues at coordinate 93,729,649 of OW285235.1, forward strand.
GTTTATCGTAAATTTTGGAAAGCCTGTTTTATGATACTTAATTTTGCTCTTCCACATTACAGTTGCATTGATGAAAGTGTAGTTAATATGTGATGTCTTATTACTTGCTTATTTTCAGAGTAAGGTACCAATGAGAGCATTTCCAAACATCTCGCTAGTGATATGCTTTATTTTCTAGGAAACGACCTATTACTTACGTAGAGGCAAGGGATGGTTTGATAATTAATTTAGAAAGAAGTTACTATTGATTTTATCGCTGAAACACCTAGCGACTTAATTTTACATTTTCTTATCCTGTGCGTATTTAAATATCCTTTTAAAGTTTACACGGTCAATTTATTAAATTAAAAGAAGTCACCAAGCGACGACTTCTATCAAAGAAGATAAATCTATTCTTCCGTTCTAATAATTATTAAGGTATTACTATTAAATTATAGTCATAAAGAGTGCTAGGAATCTTTGACAAATATATATCTTTTATAATAAACTGAAAAATTCTTCAATTTCATTTAATAAATTAATTTCAAACGAATTTAATTTCTCTTAAAAAATTTGCTTGAGCCTTACGCATTAAAATGAAGTATTTATCGGTTTGAAATTCATTGTTGTCACCGTTAATAAATTTTGTGTTCTTTGTTTTAACAGGTGCTTTGCGAACGTTGTAAACGGCTTTTTTGAAAAGTATACAAAAAGGCACTTAAAGCAATTACATCCGTTCATAACAAATAGTCTTAGTAAACGTACTGAACGGTTTCTTACTAATTTATGAGAGTGCGTTGAATCTCTTTTCTTTGTTTACCTTACATAATATGTTTCCAATACGTGTTTAAATTATGTTGACGTAATACACTCTAATAAAATATCTTTATGCATTTATTTTATTCAGGTGTTCAATTTGTTCACTATATTATTTTAAACTTAATCAATCGAAATCTCCTTTCGTATTTGATGACTTTATCTAGGTATTACTAGTGATTTAGTCTAAAACAGGAACACGGACTTCTGATGCTTACGTTGACAAATTTTAGGTAACAGGTGCAGCGGTTCGTAAATATGCAAGCGATACACTTAAAAGAAAACTAAGCGATTGCATAGAAGATATTCGACATCGAATAGAGAATTCATTTAAAAAATTGCGAAGCTGTCACAAGAAGTTCAATTGCACTGGTCAACACAGTTTGGTTATTTTATACACCAGTACGTGTAGTACTGTACTGTAGTAATAAGCTGCATCAGGTCAAAATTATAACGAGCGTTCAACTAAATTTTACCTCGAAGTTGCCCATGGAAATTATACGTATATCTTAGCTTTTTACTTAAGTTCTTAATATGAATTTTGTTGGTTATGAACTATTTGAATGACATGATAAATGTCAAAATAATAAAATCAAAATATTTAACTAAATGAGATACGTTTATTTGCAACAAACAAGTAACATTTTATAAAAATTGTTGAAAGTGGCCACCACCTTGTTCGAGACATTTCTCACATCTCTTCTTCTGTCATCGATTTCGTTAATTCTTTCAGCAATTCTGATTTGAAGGTCTGCAAGATCAGGCATCTGTACCCGAACAATTGAGTTCTTTAAAAAAGGCCACAGAAAAAAAAAACACACAGAAAAAAGATCTTGGTGGAAATTCATGTTCGGTGTTTAAACTTATCAACCAATTTTGATAAATTTGCCGTATCATATTAATTGTTTCACCAGCTGTGTACGCTCTGGCTCCGTCTTGTTGAAAGTAACCCTAATTTATTTCTTCTTCATTAAGCTGTTCAATAAATGGCATAATAATTTCTTGTCGATACCTTTCTCCTATTAAGGTACCGTTAAAGAAAATAAGGTCAATGATTTTCCTTCGACTAGGCGCACACCATACACCAATTTTCTGTGGATGAAGTGAGGTTTCAACATAAAACTCATGTGGTTTCTCAGTATTCCACATCCTTATATTTTGTGAGTTAACGTATCAATTCAGATAAAACCATGATTCATCAGAAAAATAAGTTTTATCAAGAAAGTCATTATCTAAATTATTTAATAACCTCTGACAAAATGTTGTTCTTCTAGGATAGTCAATTTCTTTTATTTCTTGATAACAGGTCATGCGATATGGAAATAAATGTAAATCTTTTTTTCAAAATTGTATGACAAGTGCCAATTGATACACCCACTCGTTGAGATAATACTCGTATGGAAGTTCGTGGTGCATCATTCATAATTTGCGTTACATCGTCAACTAGCTCTTCCGTACGTTTTTTCGGCCGGCCACTGCCTTCTTTCCGTATAACACTCCCTGTTTCTCTGAAAACCTTAGTGCAACTGTGTACCGAAAACTATCAATATCAAAGGCGAAGTTTGGAAACATTTCTAAATTCGTCTAAGCATTCTTCAATAAAATAGTGCCATTGTCCGTTAATCTTACGTCCGTTTCGAAAATAAGATTCAACCATGAATGAATTGTGTTGAATAGTTTTAAATCAATTTTAAGTTACAAAGCAATTTAAAAAAAGTTCCAATTAAGTATACATCAGAATAGTCTGTCAAATTGACAACTGATGCAAATGTAAATAGTACAAGTTACGACAAACATTTTTATTGTCATGGACTACTAGAGGTAAAATTTATTTGAACGCACATTATTTTAAAAGCTTTAAAAGTTACATTTATATAAGAAAGATACTACTAAAAATATTGTTCTGCGGAACATTGAGTGGACATGTCTGAACATGTCCTTGCATGTTTCCTACGTCATAGTACATAAACTACGCCCATTTTTGTTCTGGAAACAATTAAATTAAGAATTAGTAGATATCTGGTTATGTGGGTATATAAAGAGCTGCACACGGCTTTTTCGATTCAATGTAAATCGGTTTGTGATAACTGAACGCTTTTTATTTCAGAATGTCGCGTACGTGTATACTAGGCAAGTCATGTGCTCCTAGTATTTGCTGCGCATGTTGTGTTGTTATTCTGAAAGACTGGTTAAACGGTAAGAAAAGTGCTATGCCATTCGCAAGACTTATGATTTGACGTGAACAAACGGACCATTCAATTGATTGCTACTTTTGCTACACGAAAACTTTAAGGTTTTCCAACAAAAATAAGAAAAATATTAGTTATGCAAGTCTGTTCTCTACCACTCGTCCAGTACCTCATTCGGAAGCCTTGACAGTACCAAGACCCATAGGTATTTCAAGTGAAGAATATAATGTTACAAAACCAGAAGAAGCAAGTGTTAAGTTATTGACCAGCGATGATGAATATATGCCATCTGAAGAGAATGGACTACACCTAATAAATCAGTTAGAATTAAATTATCTTATTTAATACTTGAATTTGTCAAAAGCTAAAGCAGAAATACTAGGATTTAAACTCCAATGATGGAAACTGTTAGCTCCAGGGACACATATTTTCGTGTATTGTAATCGTCAGAAAAAACTAACACAGTATTTTTCAAGCGATAAGGGCCTTTCATATTTCATGATGACGATTTGATGTTGGCATTAAGTCGCCAACACCATCCCGAAGAATGGCGTATTTTTATCGATACTTCGAATTTGAGTTTGAAAGCTGTCCTTCCTCACATAGGAAACATTTATCCATCCATCCCCGTCGGTCATGCAATCTACCTAAAAGAAACATATGAAAATATAGTAAGTTATAGTAATTCTACGCAGTTTACAACTAGGTTATACAAAGAATTGCTGTTTTCTTTGTGAATGAGAGAGTCGATCAAGATATTTCCACCACATTGTTAAAGACTGCTCAGTCAGGGCTCAGTATATTCCTGAACAAAAGAATATACATACTTCATAAGTCACTAGTTGAACCTGATATATACTTCTACGCAATCTACTTAAAAGAAATATATGAAAATATGATTTTTTTCTAATAGTAGTTTTTGCAGCGAATATACAAGAGTTCGTATATTCGTTTTGCGTCATAATTCGTGAATAACCGCTGCAATACATGACAACCACACGAAAATCCTGCATTTTCATTGGTCATCATAATTTTAGAGTGATGTATAGTCTATTTTTTAATGCCGCAGAGCGCCTTTAAAATTTAGCGCTAAAAAGCGGCAATTTGATTGGTTCTTTTCGAGCCCAAATGACGCACACCTTATTTAATTGACAGTCATTTCTAGTCATTTGACAGTTGCATTTTGTATATTTTCCACGCTTTTTCTTCTACTTCGTTTCCTCTGTTCTTGTCTTTAGACAACAAAAATAGTGTTTTTTAAAAACTCTTAGACCGTTTATTTAGTGTCTACCATAATATATCATGGGCCCAATGCCCAGTACAAGTAGAAACGCACCTATTTATTATTTATTTTATTATTTATGTGTTATGTTTCTGAAGTTACCCATATTCTATTATTGCAGGCGTTGCAAGAAGCACAGTTTTTAAAGTTCTAAAGGAATATAAGTCCAAGGAAGCGCTTACTCAGCCCAAACCAAGCTCTGGTAGACGCTCATTAGTCGCCAACTTTGACGAAAATATAAAAAATGTTGTAAGACAAGTAATACACACCTTTTTTTATAAGAATGAAGCTCCTACACTTGATAAAATTTTTAACGAAATTCAAAATCTTTCCAACATACCTCAAATGAGCCGTTCATCATTATACCTACTAATGAAAAAGATTAATTTCAAGTAAAATAGATCTATTTTTAAGATGAGTATATTAACTATATATTATTATTATTATGATAGGTACATGAAGCGAAGCAGGAAGAGTTTATTAATAGAGCGTAGTGAAATAAGTACTTGGAGATATAGATATTTAACAGCTATTAGATCGTATAGAGCCCAACAAAAAAAAAAATTTACTTAGATGAAACATGGCTAAATGAAGGGCACACACGATCAAAAGTTTTGGTTGATATCAATGTACATAACCGCAGGCAAGCATTTATAGATGGTGTCTCGACAGGTTTGAAAAATCCAACAGGAAAAGGCAAACGACTTATTATTGTGCACATAGGATCTGAAGATGGGTTTGTTGAAGGTGGATTGTTAGTTTTCCAAAGTAAAAAAACTGGTGACTATCATGAAGATATGAATTCTGCTGTATTTGAAAATTGGTTTAGTGCTGTTTTAGACAAATTACCAGACGATGCAATTATAATTATGGATAATGCGCCCTACCATTCTCGCAAAGTTGAAAAGGTTCCAAGTACATCATCCAAAAAAAAGACATGCAGAATTGGGTACAATCAAAACAAATACAAAGTAGAAATGAGTAGACCAGTTTTACTGGATTTGATTAAACAACATCGCCATCATTTCAACCATTATGTTGTTGATGAAATGGCAACAGCAAAGAACAAACACGTGTTGAGATTACCACCATACCACTGTGAGCTAAATCCCATAGAATTGGTATGGGCCGAAATAAAAAATTATGTTGCTTTGAATAATAAAAATTTTAGAATGGCAGACATCACACAATTACTGTTTATTGCATTAGCTAATTTTAACAGTGCAAAATGGAGAAAGTGTATAGAACATGTAATTAAAGTGGAAGACAAAATGTGTCTATTAGATGGCTTAATTGATAATATCGTGGAGCCATTTATCATTTCAACTGCAAGTGATAGTGATACAGATAGCAACAGTGATTAATAAATTAATTATTAATAATAATTTGAAGTTTTCTTAGCTAAACTAGTAATTAAACCTGTGTCCATGTATGATATTTTGAAGTTTTGTTAGTTCAAATACTGATTAAGAAATGTATTAAGTTAATGTTAAGTAAATCTCTTGGATTATTTTTACGTATAATGTATATACCTAACTAACTTCCTATTTTTATAGTTGTTGTACGTTAGAAAATATACTTTAATTTTTATGTTATTATTTAGAAATATATTCTTCAGTTCTCTCTGTAAACATGAAAAACTATTAAAATATTAGGTAAATCACTTGGATTATTTGTATGTATACTGTAAATAACTTCCTATTTTTAAAGTTGTACATTAGAAAATATACTTTACTTTTGTGTTATTATTTAGAAATATAATTTACTTTTGTGTTATTAATTGGAAATATACTTTACTTATGTGTTATTTTTTAGAAATATCTTCTTCAGTTCTCTGTAAACATGAAAAACTATTAAAATATTAAATAAATCTCTTGGATAATTTTTAAGTATAATGTATATAACTAACTTCCCTAACCAAAATGCAAATATTGTTGCCATATTTTAATATAAATATTCCAAAGTGACTGCAGATATTCACTGAAAATATTTGAATACATAAATCTTGATGTAAAAATATTGAACAGTGCATGCATATCGCTGCGAATACACAATATAATGTACATAACCTATAGCATAAATTTGTCAAAAATAAATGTCATAATATATTGCTTAGTGTACATATGGCGCTACTTGGCGGTCCGCGGCATTAAAAAACAGACTATAGATAGAATTAATTGCAATCCGTTCAAATTGTATTTAAAAGTTATAGTAATTCTATTCAATTTACAGCTAGGGTATACAAAGAATTGCTGTTTTCTTTGTGAGTGGAACAGTTGATCAAGAAATTCCCACTACATTATTAAAGACTGCTCAGTCAAGGCTCTGTTTATTCCTGGGCAAAAGAATATACTTCATAAGTCACTAATTGAATATGATAATATACTTCTACCGCCATCACACATAAAATTAAGTTTAATGAAAAATTTCGTGAAAGCAATGGATAAATATGGCCGTGGTTTCAAATAGCTTAAACAAAAATTTCCCAAAATCTCAGATGCAAAATTTAAAGAGGAATTTTTTGCAGGGTCCCAAATTAAACTTCTGCAAACAGATAAACCTTAAATGACGGAGCGTTTCGTTTGGAATGTTAAAAATGCTATGCACAATTTTCTAGGAAACAGAAAATCTGACAATTATATAGCACTTATTAATGAATTTTTTATAAGTTACCTTAAACTGGACTGTAACATGAGCCTTAAAATACATTTTTTACACTGGTATCTGGATTTCTTTCTCCCGAACCTCGGGTGAGTGATGAACATGGCGAAAGGTTTTTTTATCAAGACATTTTTTGTTGTTTAAAAACGTTATCAGGGCAAGTGGAACAGTGAAATGTTTGCCGATTATTGTTGGATACTGAAATCAGAAAGTGCCGAAGAACAGTATAAAAGGAAAGTAAAAAGAAAAACATTTTAAACAAGATGATACATACAGCTCCATATAATGTACATACCTAATTAATATTATTTAATTTACTTTTAAATATTTTTTTTGTAAAAAATCTGACGTGCCAAATTAAATTTGTTATTATTATTATTGTTAGAACTATAAATGAAACGAAAATTGTACATAGTTTCTAAAGAGAAATTTAAAAAAATTAATTTGTTGATCAGTGTTATCAGTTGAAACATGCGACGCTATTCTTAAAAAAGACCTAAAATTATATCCATATAAAATTAAAGTTATTCACAAACTCCGTCCCGTGGATTATTATGATACAAGAACAAAGTTTTGTCAGTGGTTTTTGCATATCTTGAATAATTTTTGATCGTGTTTCTTTTCTGATGAGAACTAGTTTTTTTAAAAAGGTATATAACCCCTTACCACAATTATTAATCGTATCCTAAATACGTATTTCGACAACTAAGTTGTCATCATCAGTAGGTAAAAACTACTAATTAAAAGTCGCACATGGGGCACAGTAAAGCAAGAGAAACGCTTACGCACAACTACTATACACCGCGTCCCCGTATACATAGTGTATACGGGGACGCGGTGTATAGTAATCTCAACTTGTAGAACACGTTTCTTTTCTTACCATTACAATCTATTATATCTCACACGTGAACTTTTTTGGAAAATGAAATATATTTCTCTTTATTTTGTGCAATAACATCTACATCCTCCTTTTCCAGTGTCAGCACTTTTACAAACAAATGTGTATCATAATTTGACAAATTATGAAAGATAATAGGTATATATCGGGGCTATTTATAATTTATATTACATACCATATGTGCTGCACCCCGATAAAATCCTGTCATATGATAATGGTCACGAACTTTTTCTTCAGGGACTGCTATTGCTTTTTCACAAATATGACACACTGTCTCTTGCTCATATTTATCACGCTCCTCATCAGTTAAAGGTTTCATTTCTACCTCTTTACTTAAATAATTTTTATATAAAAAAGTAACATCAGTTTCTAGCTCTCTAATAAAAGATGTGGCTGCATTTTGTCCACGATATAAACGCAATTTACTCAGATTATCATCAAAACTACATTTCACATAATAGGCAAAAGAATATGGTTCATGTTCGAAACATTTCACAGTAAATGGTTTGGAAGGATCCGGTTCTGACGTATCAATAGGTTTGAATATTGCTTCGAAATCAGCATAAACCACAAAAGGAACTCTTAATTGTCGTTCAAATTTATCAAATTTTAATACATATTCTGGTAGTTCCTCTCCGTACTTATTGATTTTTAATTCTGTGCCGGGAAACACTGCCTTCACCTGCTTACAATCTTCATTTTCATGTCTTCGTAATTTATCTTCACATGTGAAGAAAATTAAACACCCTTCACATATGTATTTTTGATGTCCTGATAAAGATTTCTGTGACGAAACTAGTCGCGACAAATTCTTTATCCAACAGTAATGTGAATTTACATTTTCTGAGGTAACAAGTAATAAATTAATATGAGCTATTCTTCTCCGCTTCGTAAAATATAATGGGCCCACTACTTCTTGAGCTCTCACATTATTCTGAAAACATTCTTCTATACCATATACATTAATGGATATATTATTTTGATGGATATCTTTTAAATTTACAGGGAAATGTATATCAGTAAAATCTGCAACTGTACTATAATGTGGATACGATGAAACTCTTTGCGGGAGTCCTACTGGTTCCCTTAAAGCAGAAGTAATGGCCCAAGCGAAACATTTGTTGTCAGAATTTTGAACATTTATTATAGCCTTCATTTTCTTTATTGATGGTGGTAAGTCCATATAAGTGGAACCTCTCAATGGACTAAACTTATTCATATTTACTTCCAAATATAAAACGTTGCTCAATGTCCACCCTGAAATATAATAAAAATAGTAATTTATAACACTGTGAGGAATTAACAATAATCTTATTTTACCTGAATCGCGCTCCTGAAATTCACTCATTTTATTCTTAATCTCATCAATAAAATCTGCGTATAGCTCATATAAATTACTTCCATGGGTTATGACTTTATTTCGAGTATTAAACGATTTTATTTCTACATTTTCCTTCGTCAATAAATAATATAAACCATACAATTCCAAATTCACTTTCATAGAAGTATGTATACTTAGAATACTATCCATAAGTGCTATCACTTTCTCCCTAATATTATTTGCAAATTCTTCCACATCAACGTATATGCGAGACGAATCACATACTTGATAACTTACTATTCTATCCCCGAACGTGCCAACACTCTTCTTTACACCATTATCGATTATTACGAACGCTTTAGTACGGTGTAAAGTACTGCGGATATGTGCAGTATAACAATTTGTTTCTACATATACATCACAGATATCACATTTCATTAATTCCACTTAGTTATCGCTAAATTTCATTCTCTTCCCTTTACAAGAAGTTAACATGTGGCGACTTCTGTTATCTCCTCGAGTAAACGTCTTCCCACAGTATTCACATTCAAACATATTGACTTATTATTTTCCAAATATGCACTGAATAGAAACAACACCTCCACTGTACCGGCTCAACTGTTGCTGGAATGGAACGACCATCACCATATATACACCTCGTCGAAGGTCAAGCTTAATATTATACTATTTTATGTGTGAAAACATTCCAAACTTGTAAATTACATTGACTTATTTATACTAGTAACAATAAACATCTTAGCATTATATGTATAATCAATCCAATTAATCAAAGTCATACATTCTACTCTCCATATCATCGATTAAAATAATCGTCTCTATTTCAAATATGTCCTCCTCAATTTCTTCCTCCTCAATATCTACCTCGTCTGTATCATCTCCTTGCTCCTCCTCAATATCGTCCTCGATATCGTCTTCAGCTTCACTTAACTCATCATCACTACTCCATTCTAATTCCACTACAATCACTCTATTTTTTCTTTCGTGTGCAGCACCCATATCTACTTATATGTTCAAACAAATATTAAGAAAACTTAACACTTTATGATAGAAAAATTCATTCGTTATTGTTTATATATTCACGGTTGAACCCCTACCTCGATGTAATCTTTAAGTGATTACCTTGACCTTCAAATGCCCTTGACCTTCAAATGCACTTGACCTTCAAATGACCTTGGCCTTCAACCTTCAAATGACCTTCAAATTCCATTGACTTTCAAATGTCCTCGACCTTCAAACATCCTTGACCTTCAAATGCCCTTGACTTGCTAATGTCATTGACCTTCAAATGCCCTTGACCTTCAAACACCCTTGACCTTCAAATGTTAATGACCTTCAAATGCCATTGACCTTGGTACGACCTTGGCCTTCTCATGACCTTGACTGACCTTGGAAATAACTTTGACTTTGGTGTGACTTTTTAATAATCTGCTTTGACCTTTAAATGACCTTGACTACTCAGCCGATTCTAACACCTCCTCATTGACCTTGATCGTCATTCGTCAATGAGGAGGTGTTTGAATCGGCTGAGATGCTCTACTGATTAGAGACGCTTATGTTAACATAACCCTCTACCATTTATTAACCACTAGTGAGTCTCTGCGTAATTGAAGCTAGTGGACAACATTTTAAGAATCTGCTCTTTTTTTTCTGAATTCAGAGCTGCGATTGATTTTAGACATTTTCCACCAAATAAGATGTAACAGTAACCAAACAGATGACAAATGAATATTTTACTTAAAAAATATCATTAAGATCACAGACTGGTATAAATTAGAATTTAATTGAAGGCATGGTACATATCGACGGAGTCAGAAGAAAACAATATAAACCGACGAATCATTGTTCATCATGACGATGCAAGCGCTCACACAGCACGCCAAACTGTCGAGTTTTCGACCAATAAGAACATCGAATTAATGACTCGTTGCCCATATTCGCCCGATTTAGCGCCCAATGACTTCTTTTCTCGCATTCGCATTTGAAAACAAAAAGTAAAAAATAGATAGAAATAAATGTTTAAGTTTTATCACTGAATTGGAGTTGGAATTTTGTTCGATATCTGCACTAATCATTAAAGACGGCAGACTATGTGCCCCAGCAGTGGCGTTGCGTGGAGAGTTTAGCAGAATAACAGTGCGCTTACTTAAAAATAAATATATCGAATCCCTATACAAAACGTTAAGAAAAAACATAAATAACTTACCCAACATGTTTACATTGTTGCAAAAAAATGCGGATGTGCGCGATGAAAAACTGCACCATAATATATGTTTCTGTATTAGTCTCGGAAAGGTTCGTACGTAGCGACGTATATATATGTTTATATACAGAGAAGGATTGTTCGACGTTGAGAGATGTTATATTTGCATAGTTAAAGCGCTCTTTGTATCTGTACAACGGATCTTCAGTATTGGTAAAAAGTTGCCCTAATTTTGTAAAATCTACATTTTTATCTAATACACTGTTAAATTTTTCACGGACACAATCACTTTTTTCATCTTCAAGGATATGCAGCACTAGTTTTACGTGGTCAATAATTGCTAATGAGTCCGATAAGGACAGCGCAGTGTTCTGTAAATTTTTTATTGCGTCCAGTATTGGAACGTAACTGTCGTAAATAATTTTTAAATTTGCTGCAACTTGAGGATTGTTAAATTGAGCCTGGCTGAGCCGTATTGCAGCTGCTTCTTTGGCATCTAGTTGTGAAATCACTGATTTAATTTTTTCAAAATGTTTATAATAATAAAATGCTGCTTCTAACCAAGTACCCCATCGTATAAGAATTGGTTGCGGCGGCTCGGGTATATCAGGACACAGCGAATGAAATAGCCGAATCCGTTTCGGAGATCTAAGAAAAACCGCTTTCGTTTGTCCTATCAGTTGATCCACATCAGGATAAGTTGTACGTATAGTGTTTGTTACAAGGTGTAAAGCGTGAAGCAAACATGTGACATGCAGCAGGTTTGGTTGAATCGTTTTGAGTAAGTTTGCCGTGGAACACATAACCTTGGCAGCATCGGTAACTAACATTAACACTTGCTTCGGTAAAATCTCAAATTTGTGTAGTGTTTCTATTAATACATCATATATCGCTCTGGCAGTACACCCTTGCATTCGTTTACAGGTTAGTAAATAAGGAGGAGAAGGTCCTTGCGGAGTCAGCGTCCGTACTAGAATGGCTAGGATGGACTGTTTTTTACTATTTGTAGTTTCGTCTATTGTTAACCGCAGGAATTTTTTTTACCGTATTTTTCGTACAATTTACATTTCTCTCACGCACTGACTGTACGTAATTCCGTAGCGTACTTCTTGTTGGTAATTTCCACGTAGGATTGTATTTCTTCCAAAACTGACGAAACATTGGGTGTTCCACTTTCTGCATTGGTATATTGGTCGCAATTAACATCATTGTTAAATCACACACAAATTTATTATACGATCTGCGTCCACTATTATTCGATTTATGTTTGTCACTATTTATATGTCTTTGGCATTGACTTGCTTTCCAAGTTAATAAAGTTGTTTCACAAACTAAACATTTCACTACGGTACCGTCATATATTAAATCGGGAAACCGATGTAAAAATTTCTTTACTACGTTAGCATGCAACCGAGTCGATGGATTGTTTCTACGCACTCCCGACATTTTCAACACGATTGTGTTAACAATGTATGGCTTACAACGTCTCAACGGCAACTGAATTGATCGTCGTACGCCTCTACTCGATCCCTCCACATCACGCTACTGTTCGGGCACATAGTCTGCCGTCTTTACTAATCATTCAACAACATGCCTATATTCGAAGCAAGTTTAAAATGAACTAATTCCCCAACATTCGCGCCTATAGACTCTCCCCTCTCTAAATGATTCTAAATTACATTTATGAGTATTATATTGAGATCGATTTCTTATAGCAAGTTACCACCTATATCAAGCCTTTTGCAACTATCTAATATTTTGACTTCAGTTTTGTCGAAATATCCTTAAACAGTTGACCTTCTTTCTGTAATACTTTTAATGTATTTGCATGTATAAGCGGAATCAGATGTCTGTTATCATTTCAACACTTTAATTAATCATATTTTTTTATATTTATAATAACAATAAATGTTTAACCCAAAAATAATTCACTAATATGGCAAATCTATCATTGAAATATGGTGTACTAGGACTGCCCTACTGTTTTTGCAATGCACTTTTCTAGATACTATATAAAATTGCTGCACATAAAGGTGTTATTTGCAAAAATAGACGAAACATTAGCAACGGAAGAAGGAGTTCCAAAGACGCCATTCCAGCCCGGAATCCGAGAGGAAACCATGGATGACAACCGCGGAAGCTTACAAGCCAGATTTACTGAATAAAATGATCTATTTCATTCTATAGCATTTGGTCTGCTAATACGCGAATTTCATTTTGTACAGCCTTTTAAGATTTTTAATGCATACCCCCCTATGTTTCAGAAATCCTCATAGAATACCGAGCAACAAGTTTCTTCATGATTTCTGTAGTAACTCTTGCCGTATATCTTGCAGCCATCTCGCTTGAACTAGTAATCTTAATAGTGAAAATTTTGTGCATTAACTTGACATGTCCATTTAAATAAAAAGTAGCTTTACTACGCGTAAAGAGACACCACAGAATATGGGTATGGCAACTTTTCCAGAGTCAATTGAAAGTTTCTTTCGGATGCTTTCAAAAGAAAATGCACTATCTGTGAACCTATAGAAGACATAAACATTCCTTGATGTATATAATTCTAAACAAGAACAGTACTTTTAATTTAAACAATATTAAAAACAAAATTCATTAAATTTGTTGTTCATGTCGCATAACTAGCAAAACTTCTTAAAACTTCAGTCATACAATTAAATATTACATTGCAACAAAAGACTGAATTACATCATTATAAAGCTTTATGTATTCAATACTCTAATTAGAAGTTGGTAAAATATAGCATATCTCCAACTACTGGATCTGTTACAGAAGCAATTTATTTTTTATTTATTTATTGAATTTATTTAGAATTTAATGTAATGCCCTTCAAAGATAGTTTCTGATACCCTCTGTCTACATTTCTGGTCACAGTTCTAAAAGTTTTTCTTCACTGACCTGTTCAAAACCTACAACATGGCATTGTGAATATTCTTTATTGTCCAGTAGTAATGAACTTTGTTTAATTTAAAATGTTAGAAGGAGCCATATTTGGGCTGTAGAGTGTACGTGTAAATATTTTTTCTGGGTTAGAAGCAACTCATGGTTAAGTGTGATACGGAGAATTTCGTAACGCAAAAAAAATACAAAGACGTTTACTTTAAAGTACAAAAACCTCTTCATAAAATATATGACTCACTATCAGCATAAACTGTTTCAAAATAAATTCACGATACTCAACAGAAATGGGCCTAATTTTTATTTGCTCATGTATATGGTATGTGTACAACTCTGTGCTCTACCTTTTTTTAAGACTAGTGTTCGATTATCCATGACTCATCTTCTGCTATTGCTCGGTGTTTTAAGTTTGGTTTACGAATACATCAACAAAAATGCGAATGAATGACCCATTCACAGATTATTTGATTAACAACAGTTCCGATCGCTAATTGTTTGTCTTTGGCTGATACTGAGATTACCTTGGATACAACCAGAACGCTATTCGTCCTCAAAATTTTACGAATTTTTTAAAATTTGTGTTACCGTCTGAAGACTTGTACTAAGTACTTGTACCAAGGGCAAGTGTATGCTCCTTTTAGCAGCTCAAGTACCACTGAAGCAATTTTCTTGAGTATAACGCAAAATTTAATGCCATTTCTCTATGTTAGTCCGCTTTTTTTGCATAATACAATTTTGAAATTTATGTAAACTTAGATTTAAAATTTACACAGTAACAAAAATACTGCACCGATTGGAAAAATTTAATGCAGCTGCTTATTTAATGTGTTATACGAGGAAATATCAGAAAATAACGAGACTGATGCTGAAGTATAGAAAACTTCAACAACTATCCTTCAAAGTACTCTTCATTATGTGCAATACGCATGTCCCCTTGTTTTGTCCACTTGTCATAAACATCTGAGAAACCATTTTTTGAGAGTCTATTTAGTATACCCATTACCGCGTTGTTGAGCTCTAATTTCGACTCTAATTTTCGATCCTTAAATTATTTTTTGACTTCAGGAAACAAATGGAACTCACATAGAGCAAAGTCAGGTGAGTAGAGGGGTGATTCATAATTTCCATCCCCAATTCTTCAAGTGTTCGTTGACAAATCGCTAATCTGTGGGCCGGAGCATTGTCGTGATACAGGATTCAACCCATGTTTTGATAAGCGGCCGTTTTCTATTTAATTTTTTCGCTAGGGTTCCTCGTGGTACATTAGAATAGTACTCTTCAGTTACTGTATGTTCTTTAGGTACAATGTGATCATAAATTACGTCCCATTTATTAAAAAAAAAAAATTAGTGCATCATTTTACAGGCGCTTTTCACAGATTTTGCCTTCTGCGGTTATGCTACCATTGCATAGTTTGAGAGTTTAATTCAGGGTTGTAATGATAAAACTAACTCTCGCCACATGTAACCATATTGTTTAAAAAGTGTGGATTATGTTGCAGTTGCCTTTTCTACTGCCGACAAATTGTCACACGATTGGCTGTTTGTTGATCGGTTATTACTTTTGGAATGCATTTTGCCGGGACCTTTCGGTACCCTAAATCTTCAAAAATCATTTTTTGGGTGGAACAATAAGACAAATTAACAATGTTATAAATTCGATATATGCCAATTCGCCGATCATTTTGGATCAAGTCGTTAATTTCTCCATTTTTTTAATCTATTCGTGCAATTGGTGATCGCCCGCGTCGAGGTTCATCTTACATTGATTCACAACCGTCTTTGAATTTCTTACGCCATCGGGATAAACTAATGAATGCAGTTTTAATTATTTCAAAAGTTTCAGTTTTACCCAACCGAACACAAAATTTTTTATCGCGTGTCTTTGCTCCACTCTCATTTTTTCGATGAATACCTCAAACACTGAGAATTCGGTAATTAATTTGTACTAAATGTCAAAAGTTAAATCAAAGCCTACTTGAGGATAAGTACGTTAGAGATGAGGGTTTCATATTCTATTCCTTGTGAAAGAAGTTATAGCACCAGTCTCCTTATTGTTTGATATACTCTCGTATAACTCATTAGTCACAACTACATTGATTTCGTGTTCCCACACGTAGAGAAGAAAAATCATTCTTTTTACTTCTAAGTGAAACTGTATTTAAAAGTGTAATTGATTTTTATTTTTGCGAGTTTATGAGAAAATAAATAATTAATTATTATTAAAGATGCAAGCCTGTAATTTCATATATTTATATTCAGCGAATGATTACATTGAAAGTAATATATGTATAAATACACATCTTTTGTTTACACTAAATGTTATATAACTTTAGTATTTTATGGTTCAATTATTTGTATTAAAAATATAAAGCGTTGCGTTTTATACGATTAGGAGTTAAATATTATAATATTCATGAACAGAAATGTTGTCAAATTCTATTGTTTAAAATTAGACACAACAAAGGCAAATAAATATTCATTTAATTTTTGAAGAAAGTGGAATATTTGATACATTATAGTATTCTGTCACGTTTCATTAATGCGTTGTAATTGAGACTTTGGTTTTGGCGACTTTGATTTCTGATTTTTGTGAATACAAATTAATACAAATAAGTTAAAAACATATCTGCATTTGTATACATGACATACGCAACGTATTCAATCAATGATCACCTCAACATACGGACACATATACGATCTCCTCAGTGCAATTATGAAGTGACGTCGTTAGAATCGCTCCCGCAAGATAAGCGCAATCTTAAATCGTCAGCTGCCAAGAGATATCTCGTGGCATCTGACAGACAAGAAGCTGACGGTAAAAGATTGTA
Source organism: Melolontha melolontha (assembly GCA_935421215.2). Classification (NCBI taxonomy): domain Eukaryota; kingdom Metazoa; phylum Arthropoda; class Insecta; order Coleoptera; family Scarabaeidae; genus Melolontha; species Melolontha melolontha. The sequence goes on from OW285235.1 coordinate 93,746,759, forward strand.
CTTATCTTGCGGGAGCGAATCTAAAGACGTCACTTCCTAACTGCACAGAGGAGATCGTAAGATCGAAGCACATGTGTCTGTATGTTGAAGTGATCATTCGTTAAATACATTGCGTATATCCATGTCTATAGATGCAAATATATTTTTCACATATTTGTATTACATAATTTGCATTCACAAATACTTAATGTGCTTACATATCGATATGCTATTTTTTTGGTATATTGGGCCATCTGGCTACGAGTTAATGGACTACACAATTATACGTATTTCTTTCTCTCCTAGAAGCAATTAGCTGTTCGTCAGAAAGCGCTTTTACCGGCGGCCCTTTCATATCTGTCAGATACCATGGGACATCTCTTGTCAACTGACTGTATAAGATTGTGCTTATCTTGCGAGAGCGAATCTAAAGACGTCACTTCATAATTACACTGAGGAGATCGTAAGATCGAAACATGTGTGCCTGTATGTTTGAGTATTCATTGCATAAATACGATGTGTGTGTCCATGTATACAGATACAGATATGTTTTTAACATATTCGTATTACCTTTATTACAAATAGAAAGGGTTACCAAGGGGTTGGTATAATAATAATAATAATAATGAAATTATTATTAGATAAATAATAAAATAATACTTTAGTTATTTGTAATACAATAATTTGTGGTGTTGGTGAAGTCTCATCAAAGGTCCAGGACGTGCGTGATGGTGGCCAATCAAAACAAATATACAACAACTTAATACATAAAATAAAACACAGCGGCGTCCTTAAATTTTGTATTTATATTTACATAATAATAAATCGAAATTAGTATATTTAAATAAAAGAAATTGATGTATGTAAAAGTCATTAAACCAGCAATACATACACAAGGGGCGATAAATTAGTAATCGAGAAACCAATACAAAACATCTGAAATAGAAAGGTGAAGCAGTAATAAAAGAAAGCAATATATACACGTGGAGCGCTGAATAAGTAGATTAAAATTAACACAAAAAATACCTGAAAACGAACGTTAAATGGAGTAGTAAATTAAGGGTTAATTAATATGTAAAAAATAACCTCTGTATAGAACAATCCAGAGTTACCTTAGAGTTGGCGATGATGGTCACGTGGCCTTCGAAGATATACCTTGGTCAAGTATATGCAGAGCGATGTTGGCCGGTGGGATAAGAAATTAATTAGTTTAAATTAATTTGGATTCACTTAAAAGAGTAATGTATAGAACAATACAATTTACCTTAGAAGCGGAAGAGGCTGGACAGCGTGGTGAGTTCCATTGTGTACTTGAACAGCACGATGAGCGATGTGTGTGTCACTCACGAACGTTAGAAAGAGAAGAAGGAACTATTAGTTTGTATCGAAAAGGAAGGGGTCTAGAAAACGGTCTAGTTTATGATCTATCGAAGAGGGGGTCGATATCTTGAATTATAGTTAATTAAAAGCGCGACCTGAAGACGTCGTCTGTCAATGTCATAATTATTATTAGAGTAACCCTTGTGACATAAGCTTCCTAACGATATCAAACAAGACATAAAAGAAGATGTAAATAATATTAATTAAGATTTAAAAATTGGAATGTACTAGAAGAAATTCGACCGTTACTGTAAGGGTTCTGAGACGGTCAGGTAGAAAAGGGTCGTCGGTCAAGATATATGACAAAAGAAAATACTTTCTCTTTGCAACGAATATATACAGTTTGTTCAAATGAAAAAAATGTCTTAATTAAATATAATTTAATGATATATTTAAAGACGAAATAATATGTATTTAAATAAATGAATTAAACTTCTATACGCTAGGCGTAACACCTTGTATTCACAAATACTTGATGTGTTTACAAATCGATGTGCTATATTTTTGGTATTAAAACGTTTTTATTAATTCTATACTATGTATGAGTCGGAACGAAATAGTATATTGAGCCGATATAGAAAAATATTTATACGTTCAGGCATGTTTAGACAATAGAGAGATCAATCAGAACTTGTAAACATCTGTCTATAAAATTATTGTGTGGGTGTAGTATAAATTTAGGTAGTAACTCGACAATAAATTCGATAGTATCCCATCATAAATGCATAAGTATATCTCTACCTAGTCATCGTTTAAAATGAAATTTGAAAATAAACAAAATAAAAGAATTATTACTAATTTGTTATTAAATTTAAAAAAATAAAATTATAAAGGGATCGCGAATGACACAAAGAACAAGTTTAAAAAAAAAATAGGTTTACAGTAGAAGTGTCAAACAACTATTTCATGTTACATTTTACGGAAACTTTGAGAACTCCATCATAATAAAAATTCAGGATGACGGAAATACATGTGTATGTACAGGAATATTAATACATATACATACATACATAATATAATATACAGGGTATTATAAATTACCCACGCTTTATCATCGTTATTATTGCATATATAAAAAAATGTTTCCATTAAAAGCATGTGGCTGTAAAAGAATTTTTTCAAATGCCATCAGAAACGCAGTGGTGCGCAGATTCAACGGGGTACAAAAGAAATAAAATTTTTCTTTTAAATAGAATATCTCGTAATTATTAAATTTTTATAATGGTCTTTTTTTTCTGATATAAAAATATATCATACGAGATATATATACGATATATATATATATATATATATATCTTAAATCGTTTTCGAGTTATTAAATATCGAATATCGTAGTTACTGTAAGCATGGAAACGTAAACATTATTAAAGTAAGCTATGACAATGACAACTATTTTGTTTGATGAGTAACATTTCCTTAATAAAATAGTAAAAATGATTTATAGTGAAAAAGTGCAAATATTTATTTAATTTAATTTACAAACTAACACAGATTTATTTAAAAATCTAAATACAAATAATTAGAAAATTATAAAAGATGATCGATATGTCCACCATTATTTTTAATGCATAATTTATAACGTTTTCTTACATTTATAAATGTATTGAATATAGTCTCATTATTGACACTTAGATTATTTATTTCGAGTCGAATCCTTATTTTAATGACTTGAATACTATGACTATTATTTACAATATCTTTCAAAAATCTACCAAAAAATTAACCCATAGGCACCAAGTCAGTACTAATAGGTGGGCATTTAATAATTCCCTATCCATACCGGGAATGGATAGGGAACATTAGTCAAATGATCCCGGACTTGTAGGGCACTATGTGTAGTTGTCTCATCTGACATCCAAATCATCACATTTGGCCACCGAAAAATTCCGTAAAAGAATATTTTTTCTATTTTGCGTTCGAAATGAAGTCATTATGACAGTATCGAAATGAGCTTCATTTCGATACGCTTTTTTCCATTTTTCAATGCTGGCGTTGTTCGAACATAGAAATAAATATCATTGCTGTCATTTGATTTTAAGAATTTAAGTACATTTGACAGATATGATATATGTACGAACTCTACGTATATTGTATACAATTGACAACAAGATATATTAGTTTCTATGTCACTCATGTTTATATTTTTAAATAAAATATCAAGTAATGTTAACGAAAATTAATAAATATTATGTAATATAATATCCTTCGCGGATAGCAACATTCAAATTAGGAAATGTTAAGTATCAATGTGACCAACTGCATGCTTTATATAAAAATAAAACTCTGAACTTTCAAATTAAATAATTCCAATTTATCAATGTAAAAAATGCAAAATAGAAAAAATAGTATAAAAAACTCGTTTCATAAGGCCTTTTGCCGCACTCGCTCTTTGGAAAACTCGGCTCGTTTTCTAAACTGATCTCGTGCGGCAAAATGGTGCCTTATGAAACTTGTTTTTTAATATACTATTCTGCTTCTGGGATAATTCCTTCCAGATTTAAACTATAATAAAACAAGAATTTTGTTTTATTTTTTTGAGTTTACCAATATTTGTCTATTGTATTTGTTTTCTCAAGACCTTTGATTTTTTTTCTATTAAAAACTCCTGTAGTGGAAAAGGATGACTCATCAATTCATAATATTTTAGTAAAATAATCGGATTCTTTATTGGTCTAGTTTTTTCCCATTTGAATCTCTGCTAAAACTTGTACAGGTAATATTTTATATTGTCTATAATTGTTTTTTTTAACGTACGTTGGATTTTGGAATAACTTTTTTCTAATTGATCAGCTGCATTATTTAAACTACTTTCAGAATTTTCTAAAAATTATACATGTTTCTATAACAGGCTACTAACGAATAAATATGGATGACCCCACCTTGGAAATGCAGCAGTAATATTTATATGTTCGTTCTCATTTACTTCAGTTAAACGCCTTTTTCTACTAAAAGTGGAGGCATTATCTACCTTTCGGTAAATATTTTTATATGATAGTGTTGGAGGATTTGAATATATACTCTTTTTACTGGATGTTTATTTCTGTTATTTTGTATAAAACTGGTAAATATATGCACTTTTTCATCTTCACTTTAAACCATTTTAACTATTTTACTAAGGAAATGTCATTTATCAAACATAATAGTTGTCATTTTCATAGCTTAGTTTAATGATGTTAACTTTTCCATAATTATAGTAACTACGATATTCGACATTTAATATCTCGAAAACGGTTTAAGATACGGATGTTATATGGTATATTTTTGAAATTAGAAAAAAAGATCATTATAAAAATTTAATAATACGCAGGATATTATATTAAAAAATATTATTCCATTCCTCTATTGAATCTGCACGCCATTGCGTTTTTGATGCCATGTAAAAAAGATTCAGGAACAGCCGCACAACTTTTATTCGAAACGTTTTTTTTTGTATATGCAATAACATTGATGATAAAGGTGGATAATTTATAGTTCATAACACCCTAAAACCTCTGCTCCAGAAATAAGTAGAATGGGGGATGTGGAAGCAAAAAAATTTGATTTTTGGTAAAAAAGTCATTGAGAATTAACGAACAATAAGCAGTGAATAAAATCACTTTCTTATGTTACCGATTGGAAACAAATATTTTATGGATAGAGAGGATTTTTAGACGACATTGGCCAAGAAAGAAGCAATGTCAAGGACGCGGCATCCAGCTGGCAATCCGGAAAGAAATCATGGATAATTACCGGAATCTTGTTGCCAAAATTTTTACACTACGGCGCTACATAATCCTCTAAATCACATAATGCGAATCCAAATACCTTGAGGAACGAATGAAGAATTAATTAAATATCTATAAAAGTGTCTAGACACAACTTGGAGGCTGCACATAATTCAAAAGCTTAGCGAAGGTTGTAATAATAATAATAATGACAAAATAATTTGAAACATACATGAGTGGGTAAAACCACACCAATTTGTATAATACAAAAGTATTTTTAATAATATAAAATATTATTAAAAATGGGGTGTGAAGAACACAATACCAGTTATATATTTGTGAATGTATCTCCTCTCCAGAGACGCAGATACGTATTTCACCTTTCTACAGGATCGTCGGTACGCCCCTGCTGGAGAAGAGATACATTCAACCAAACATAACTACCTTGCTATCAAACAGAAATTATTAAGACAGAGCGTGAAATTAATATTTTATATTATTAAAAATACTTTTGTATTATACAAATTGGTGTGGTTTTACCCACTCATGTATGTTTCAAATTATTTTGTTATATACGCATTCGGTTCGCCCGACAAGTAGTGAAGACACGATAATACAGTTTTTATAGATATGGTTGTTACCGTCTATAGAAACACGTTGCTTAGTTCGGCAGTTATTATGTAGACAGCGCTGCATATTCTTTCACGCTCTGTCTTAATCATTTCTGTTTGATAGCAAGGTAGTTATGTTTGGTTGAATGTATCTCTTCTCCAGCAGGGGCGTACCGACGATCCTGTAGAAAGGTGAAATACGTATCTGCGTCTCTGGAGAGGAGATACATTCACAAATATATAACTGGTATTGTGTTCTTCACACCCCATTTTTAATAATATTTTATATTATTAAAAATACTTTTGTATAATAATAATGGTTTATTTGTCCAATAGGTTTATATCCAGTAACAGGGCAAAAACTATATAATACATACATATGACAAATTAAAAAAAAGATAATAAATTTACAGATGAACATAAATAAACAAAGACTATGTACACTCGTGGACAAAAAATTCCGGACAGTACAAGAAAAAATTTTTTTTTAACAAGACATCAAACATTATCTACAAAGTAATAATGAGAAATAAAAAAGGTACTTAACATTTTATTTAATAAGAAAAAATCACGAAACAAGATTAACAAATTAATTGGTCTTATCGGCTAGGTTTTATATCTACGTTTTCACACAATTTAAGCGATTAATAGTGCGTACTACCTCCACGAAGTCTAATAATTTCTGCCATACGGCGTGGTAAACTTTGAATGCAGTTGGCGACCTCTTCTTGTGTACTGTTTTCCCATTCCTTAAGAAGAGCTATTCGAATATCACAAATAGTTACCGGTATGCGTTGTCGATGCCGAACACGTCGCTTAAATGAATCTCTGAGATTTTCGATAGAAATCAGGCCCGGGCTTCGAGCGGGCCATTGCAAACGGCGAAAGTTAACAGCATCCAGTTATTGCTCAACGACTAGTGCGGTGTGAGATTGCGCATTATCGTGCATTAGAGTAACGTTCTCAATTACGAATGGAGCAAATGGTACGACGTGATCAGCTAAACACTCGTTGATGTACCTAGTAGTCGTCATGGTACAATTTTCAACGAGAACAAGATAACAAACCATTATACCGCCTCATCCGTGAACAATACAGAGCTTCATTGATTCATTGTCCAATGTCTATGTTAACGAGCAAATCGTAGTCACCGAATACGATGATCTGGGAGCAAAAGTGGACAAGCAGCAGGTTTCCTTGATATCAATCCTTATTTCTTTAATCTTCGGCGAACGGTTCATGCAGAAACTGCAGTACCGTAGACGTCTTCGACTTGGCGAGACATCATTGTTCATGGTAAGCCACGATCGCCTAGTGTAGATAACGCCATATATCGGTCTTCTCGCCGGTTTGTGGTTCGATGTCTGCCTCATCCTGGTCTTCTTGTGAATTCCTCACTTTGACGATGTCGCTATATTGCGTCTTGAACGATACTCCTGGGAATATTGAAGACAGCAACGATGTATCGAATATTACGTCCATTGTCGTTCAAAACTACTGCTCGGGCTACATTTTCTGCTTGCATTTTGTCAATCAATAAGTATCAGTACTGACAGTTCAAATGACCTTTCAACACAACAGATAAAAGCTATACCAAGATTTTTTGGGTTTGTCATTATTTTTGTTTTTCTTTTGGCTGTTTTGATCTATTAAATGTTTTGTATCTTCTTTAATTTCCAATTCCAATTTCATGGATTTTTTGTCCACGAGTGTACATTGATAGATGATGTGACAGTCATGAAATACTTAGGAACACTTACGTAAGCTTATTAAATGATTTCTCTAGTAAATATGTCGTTGTAGATGATAGCATTTCCCATCATTTGGTATACAAGTAATTTCATTTGGATACCACAAGTTGGTCCTCGATATACTCAAGTTGAATGTCTTCGTATTACCTGTCCAGCTATTACATCTTTATTAAAAATAAAACCAATATCAAAAAACTACTTCATATGTCTGCGTTGTCTGGGGCAACATATCACCCGCAAACGCGAATAAAATTCAGGTAATACAAAACAACATACTACTAACAGTTGGAACGCTGAATGGTATATTAGTAATCGTCAGTTACACCAAGAACTAGGAATGCTGACAAGTATGAAGTATATTAAAAAACTTATAATACATTTTCGTCAGAAATCGAAATCGAAAAAGACAACTATCATTTAGGTCGCAAAAACATCCACACGAAGATTTTCACAAGCGAAGATTACCACATACCTTATACTCGTTTCTGTCACACCTACATATCTAGCGGATAATGTTATCCTGCAGATAAATATAAAAGAAACGCATAAATGAGTTTGTTCACTTTTAGATATATTAGATATTTATCTACAAGATAAAATTGTCTAGAAGCTAAAGTTCTTGATACATATATCATTTAGATATTTCGTTGCGCGCGAAAGTTCGTAAGCAGGGTTAGATAAAGTGTTTTCATGTTTCATTCCAGCTGCCAATAGAAGATGGTAAAAATCGGTAACAGAAACCTTTCATTTTAATATATGTATTGTATGATTTTACCAGATTTACGCAACTCCAATAAACATATTACTGACACAGATTTTATGGCAGACAGCTCTTTACAAACAACTTTCCATATTGGGTTCAAGAGAACTAAAATGAGTCTTAAAGGACAGGAAAGTTTACAAAGTTTATTACATGTAAAATAAAAATACAACTAATGGTGAAAATCTGCACTTTTTTAATACGTATGCAGGTACTTACAGCTGTAAGTACCTGATGAAGCCACTGGGCTGGCGAAACAATTGTCGTACTACGATTACGTATTAAAAAAGTGAAGACTTTAACCATTAGCTTTATTTCTATTTTAAATTATGGATCTCCATCAAGTAAAAGCCGAATCAGTTCAATTATTCAAATGTACATGTGTTTTCAATACATTTGTCACCATTATAATTTCTTTTGTTTTTAGAGAAAGAGCTTAGTTATTTCGTAATACGGTGTTCGGCAGCTGGTATGACACATTTTCATAAAGCCGTAAAATTGTTGTAAAATGACTAAAGACGCCAGACGGTGTGCCCCAGCAGTAGCGTTGCGTGGAGAGCTTAGCAGAATAACAGTGCGCTTACTTAAAAATAAATATATCGAATCCCTATACAAAACGTTAAGAAAAAACATAAATAACTTACCCAACATGTTTACATTGTTGCAAAAAAATGCGGATGTGCGCAATGAAAAAACTGCACCATAATATATGTTTCTGTATTAGTCTCGGAAAGGTTCGTACGTAGCGACGTATATATATGTTTATATACAGAGAAGGATTGTTCGACGTTGAGAGATGTTATATTTGCATAGTTAAAGCGCTCTTTGTATCTGTACAACGGATCTTCAGTATTGGTAAAAAGTTGCCCTAATTTTATAAAATCTACATTTTTATCTAATACACTGTTAAATTTTTCACGGACGCAATCACTTTTTTCATCTTCAAGGATATGCAGCACTAGTTTTACGTGGTCAATAATTGCTAATGAGTCCGATAAGGACAGCGCAGTGTTCTGTAAATTTTTTATTGCGTCCAGTATTGGAACGTAACTGTCGTAAATAATTTTTAAATTTGCTGCAATTTGAGGATTGTTAAATTGAACCTGGCTGAGCCGTATTGCAGCTGCTTCTTTGGCAGCGGCAGCAGCAGCAGCAGCTGCAATACGGCTCAGCCAGGTTCAATTTAACAATCCTCAAGTTGCAGCAAATTTAAAAATTATTTACGACAGTTACGTTCCAATACTGGACGCAATAAAAAATTTACAGAACACTGCGCTGTCCTTATCGGACTCATTAGCAATTATTGACCACGTAAAACTAGTGCTACATATCCTTGAAGATGAAGAAAGTGATTGTGTCCGTGAAAAATTTAACAGTGTATTAGATAAAAATGTAGATTTTACAAAATTAGGGCAACTTTTTACCAATACTGAAGATCCGTTGTACAGATACAAAGAGCGCTTTAACTATGCAAATATAACATCTCTCAACGTCGAACAATCCTTCTCTGTATATAAACATATATATACGTCGCTACGTACGAACCTTTCCGAGACTAATACAGAAACATATATATGGTGCAGTTTTTCATCGCGCACATCCGCATTTTTTTGCAACAATGTAAACATGTTGGGTAAGTTATTTATGTTTTTTCTTAACGCTTTGTATAGGGATTCGATATATTTATTTTTAAGTAAGCGCACTGTTATTCTGCTAAACTCTCCACGCAACGCTACTGCTGGGGCACATAGTCTGGCGTCTTTAAAAATGACGAAATTAAACTTACTATACAGTGTGTCCACAGATTCATTCTCAACATGGGGATCTCGCTTATTATGAGAGATAGAGATTTGGTTAAATGGGATCAAATACTCCAGAGGTTAAGTTGTACCAAACCCTATACACTAGCTTTGAATATTTAACGTACTTCGGGCGCTATTGCAAAAAAGTGAATTTTTGTTTTTTCGATTTTCTTTAATAACTAATTTATTTTTAAAGTAAAACAAATTTAGTCTTAAGGCACTTTTCTAATAGGAATCTGGTGGTGTATTTATATTTTTGAATACTGATATAGTAGTTGAGCTACAATGGTTTCATTTTTCTTATGGGGGTCATAGTTGGTTATGACACCATCGAAAACAATTTTTCTTTCCCTTTTCAAAAATGTATAATTTGTTATACCTGATGCCAAAACTAATTAAAAAAAAAAAAAAAAAAATATTGTTACATTAGCAGGTTAGAACGCTTGTGAAATTTTACAATAGGAAACCTTGGAAACATAAAACAATCTAAGATACAACTGTCATTGTTAGTGTTTGTTTATAGTTGATATTTAGTTTATGTTCTGTGAAAATTAACAAATAGCAAAATAAATACCTAGCATAATAAAATATAAAGTACCATTTAAATACTAAATTTAGTTATTATTATTAAATAATTTTGCTGTCATGGAGCCGTTTAGTAATAGTGACAAATTTGATATGTTGCCCTGTTACATTCTGTGTCACAAAAATTCGACGAGAGCTGCCGAAATGTACATAAACCAGTATCCAGAACGCAGACAACCCCATCTTTCTACTTACAGAACCTTAACGGTAAATTTAATACATCATGGATCATTTACTAAGCCATATACAAAACCGCAGCGCATAAGTAATGAAACTAAAACTAATGTTTTACAAGCAGTTGTTGAAAATCCAAACACATCAGTTCGGGAAATTCAATATAACACCGGCGTTCCCAAATCTACTGCTCATAAGATTGTGGCCTCCCACAAATATCATCCATATAAATACAACATATGTCAATCTTTAAGACCAGGGGATAATGAAAGACGAAGAGAATTTTGTGAATGGTACACTAGGCAATGCGATGATAATGATCATTTTTCTTCTCAAATATTATAGTCCGATGAAGCTAGATTCACAAACAATGGTTTATTCAATAGACAAAATTTACAATTTTGGTCTACAGAAAACCCTTATGTAATCAGACCTGCTCGACATCAAGTGCGTTTTGGATTTAATGTCTGGTGTGGTATACTAGGATCACGATTAATTGGTCTAATAATTTTTATTGAAACCCTAACGTCCGACGTTTATTTGCATTTACTGCAAAATAATATTGAAGACTTGCCCTTTACAAGAGGCTCATAATTGTTGGTTTCATTAGGACGGTGCTCCAGCACATAATTCCAGAATTGTAACCAATTTCCTCAGTCAGCGGTTTGGTAACAGGTGGATCGGAACTCATGGACCACCAAGATCTCCTGATCTTACGCCGCTCGACTTATATTTGTGGGGTTACATTAAAGACAAAGTGTATGCCCGCAGCTACAATAACGTAAATGAAATTCGTGAAAGCGTGGTTCGCGAATGTCGAGTTATTCCAAAAGGCGTATTTTACATAAAGTTGTTAAATCTACTATTTGTAGATCCTACTTATGTTTGGAAAATAATGGTCAACTGTTTGAACATTTTTTATAATTTGTTATTATATATTTTTTTTAATAATATCTAAGTATTTTTTGAGCTGCCTATGTTTTTAATTTAATAAATAATTGTTGCAAAATAAAGTTTTCTTCCTTTCTTTGTGCAAAACCTTCTATTGTCACAGTATGCCACAACCGCTCTAACTTGCTAATGTAACAATATCTTGTTTTTTAAAATTTTTGAAATTAGTTTTGGTATCAGGTATAACAAATTATACATTTTTGAAAAGGGAAAGAGAAATTGTTTTCGATGGTGTCATAGCCAACTATGACCCCCATAAGAAAAATGAAAGTTGACCATTGTAGCTCAACTACTATAGCAGTATTCTTCTTCTTCTTCTTCTTCTTCTTCTTCTTCTTCTTCTTCTTCTTCTTTTTGTGCCCTCTCCGTCATCGGAGGTTAGCGATCACATCAGCAAAGGTCTCTCGATTTGCAGCAGCTCTAATGAGTTGTTCAAAGTTTAATCCGGTCCAGTTCCTAATATTCCGCATCCACGATAGTTTCTTTCTGCCAAGCTCACGTTTACCCTCTATCTTTCCTTCAATTATGAGCTGCAGTAGGTAATATTTTTCATTTCTCAAAACGTGACCAAGGTAAGCCGCCTTTCGCATCTTTACTATGTGGAGCAGTTCTCGATCTTTGTGTACCCCTTTCAAAGTTTCCTCATTAGTTGTATGTGATGTCCATGGAATTCTTAGAATTCTTCGGTATGTCCACATTTCAAATGCTTCTATACGGTTCATACTGACAGTTTTCAAGGTACATGTTTCCACTCCGTATAATAGCGTTTTTTTCCCCTCCGTATAATAGCGTTGACCAGACGTAACACTTTGTAAACCGTACGCGTAAATTTACATTTAGCTGTTTATCGCACAGTATGGTTTTTGAGTTTGAAGAAGTTTTGCCTTGCTTGTTCAATTCTGGACCTTATTTCGATGTCATGGTCCAGTCTTGAGTCAATCCAGCAGCCCAGGTACTTAAAGCGATCAACCCTGGTCAATATTTCCCCGTCAACCCGTAGAGGTATGGGTACGTTTGAATTACGAGAAATTAACATTACTTTCGTTTTGCTGATGTTTATGGCCATATTAAAATCTTTGCATGTCATATTTAATCTGTTGATTATGTTCTGTAATCCTATATCGGTATCCGCAATCAATACAGTATCGTCTGCATAACGGATAGTCGATATATTGACACCGTTTATTTTTATTCCGTCGTTATAACCCCTAAGCACCTTCGCAAACAGATACTCTGAGTATATATTAAATAGTGTGGGGGACAACACGCACCCCTGCCTCACTCCTCTACAAATGTCAATGTTTCTTGAAGACAAGTTTCTCGACTCTTATTCTTGCGGACTGGTGCCAATACAAGTTTCTGAGAAGTCTCAAATCCCCATCATCCAGCCCGATTTCCTCCAGGAACTCGAAAAGTTTATCATGGTTTACTCCGTCAAACGCTTTCTCAAAATCGATGAAACAAATATGTATGTCTCTTTGTTGGTCGTGGCACTTCTGTGTAAGGACTTGTAGGCTGAATAAAGCTTCTCTCGTACCTAACCCATTTCGGAATCCGAATTGTTCCGAGCCGATGTTAGATTCGCATTTGTTATACAGTACAAATCTCTTCCCTATAGTCACCTACAAACGTGTATTACGTATGTGTGCGTTCGTGAAGCGAGGAGTGGGGACGCACATAGCATGTATGTATGTACGTATGTACCGTAGATCAGTTTGGATGTAAGCAGTAAGCACATACATAGTATAAACGTCGATGAATGTGGAACTACCGTCAATAACAGGGACTTTATGTAATAATAAACACAAATAAGTGTGGACTTTTTGGAAGATTTTAATATTTTTAACGTTTAAAACAATGTCAGATATACCTATAACAATAACAATAAATAAAGCGGTAAATCATAATAACTTCTATATTCTATACATAATAAATAAAACTAGAATTAAAAAAATAAAAAGTAAACTATTTAATGTATTGTATGCTCAAAACGGTCTCCTAATGCAAACAAGCAATGTCCTAATCTGTCATAAAAGTTTCTCTGAACATTTAAAATCGTTTGCGGTTGAATATTTAGGATAGATTCAACTATTTTCGCCCGTAATTATCGTTTCAAACGCAATGGTACGTTGAAAGTTAATTTGAAATACCCGTGTAATTTCTCTTATGCTGCGACCAAGATGATACTGTTTTACGACATATTTTTTTTGTTCAAGGGTAAAAATATCCATCGTGAATACGGACTATTCGCAAAAGTTGAGCAAACCATCCAACTTCACAAGTAAACTGTAACTAATGGCATGTATGCATCGCTTCGTACGTCCCCACTCCTCGCTTCTTGAACGCACACATACGTAATACACGTTTGTAGGTGACTATAGGGAAGAGATTTCTACTGTATATCCTCTTGTGTATTATTTTTAATAGGATTTTAAGAACATGACTCATCAGGCTTATGAGTATGTAGTAGTTACATTTCAAGCCAATCCTGGGGAATTTTGCCTGTTGTTAAACAGAAGTAGAAGTAGATGTTTTCCTCATTTATGAGTTTAAGTATCTCTGAGTTTATTTGATCAGGGCCCGGACTTTTATTATTTTTCAGCTGGTTAATAGCATATACAATCTCACTCTTTAGAATATGAGGTCCTCCTATATGTTCAGCGTTGATGTCTAGCTGCTGTCTTTCGTCTGCGAACATTTCGTGAATGTACTGTTCCCATTGTTGTAGCTTCTCTTCTTCATCAATTATTATTCTGCCATCTGAGTCTTCTAGCATATTATGTATTCTTTTGTTATTGTGTGTTATCTTTTTTATTTCCTTATGTAAGTTGTACATGTCGTTTTTGTACTGGAGCTCCTCAATTTTCTCACATTTCTGTCTCATCCAGTTCCCTTTTGCATTTCTTATTTTGTTTCTTATTTTCTTATTTACTTTCTTATAGTCTGCTTCATTATTCTTAACTTCTCGCCTTTTCCCCATTAGATTTAGAATTTCTTCAGTCATATATCTTTGAAGTTGTTCCAAATGTTATCCATGTCGGTTATACTATTATTGTCTATTCTAGTTCTTAAGGTTTCGAGTTGTATGTTTAGTTGTTCAGATGTGTTTGTTTTAACCGTTTCCTCCTTTAGAACTCGCATGTCAATTCTATTTTTAATCCTTCTGTTTTCCATCATTTTTAGCTTGAGACGCATATTAACCACCACCGGGTTGTGATCCGATCCAATATCAACCCCAGGATAAGTTTTTGCACTAAGTATTGTGCTGCGGAACCTACGGTTAATAAGCACATAGTCTATTTGATTCCTTACGATTCTATTTTGGTTGTGTTGTGGGGATGTCCATGTATATAGTCGTCTTGGGTGGAGTTTAAATATGGTGTTTGTAATGACCATATTGTGTTCTTGGCAGAATTCTATCAATCTATCTCCGCGATCATTTCATAGCAGTATTAAAAAATCTAAATACACCACCAGATTCCTATTAAATAAGTGCCTTAAGGAAGTGCAAACTAAATTTGTCTTACTTTAAAAATAAATTAGTTATTAAAGAAAATCGAAAAAACAAGAATTCATTTTTTTTTGCAATAGCGCCCGAAGTACGTTAAATATTCAAAGCTAGTGTATTGGATTTGGTACAACTTTACCTCTGGAGTATTTGATCTCATTTAACCAAATCTCTATCTCTCATAATAAGCGAGATCCCATGTTGAGAATGAATCTGTGAACACACTGTATATAACAACTTCAATACGTGCAATTTTACTTTTTGAAAATAATATCTTTTAAGTTGGTTTCTAAACAAAACCTTAACCTATTTTGAAGATTTTCCATAACACTGAGCACAAGTTGAGCATTAACATCCTGACATTCTTCAAAAATGCTGTCTTTCAATGCCTGAATAGTTTGTTGTTGGTTCTTATATACCATAACCTTTAAAAAAGCCCGATAAAAGGAAATCAGAAGCCGATAATTTCGGAGATATTGGCGGCCAATTATGTTGTCATTTTTTGATATGACTTTATTAGCAAACTTTTCCTTAAAATAAGAAGAGTCTGTCTCGCTGATTGAGCTGTCGCACCATTCTTCTGGAACCATACGTTGTCTTACCCCAATCTTCGTACTTTTCCTACTAAAAAATTCTGTAGCATGTGTGTATAACGATGGGAGTTAACGGTTTCTCCTTGATTATTTTCCTGAAAAAAGTGTAGTCCAACGATTTCAAAAATTTATTAAACCTCGACGCGGGTGACCACGGATTGATCGTCAGATTGACATATATCGAATTTCTGACATTGTTAATTTATCTTATGGTTCCACTCAAAAAATTATTCATGGAGATTTAGGGTACCGAAAGTCGCGGTAAAATAGATTCGAAAAATGATGACCGATGAACAAAAACCCAATCGAGTCACAATTTGTCGGCAGTAGAAAAGGCAACTGCAATATAATCCACAATTTTTAAACAATATGGTCACATGTGACGAAAGTTGGTTTTATCATTACGACCCTGAATTAAAATCTCAGAGTATGCAATGGAAGCACATAGGCAGTCCAAGACCGCAGAAGGCGAAAACTGTGAAAGGTGCCGGTAAAGTGATGTACCTAATTTGGTAAATGGGGCGTTATTTATGATCACATTGTACCTAGAGAACATACAGTGTAACTGGGGAGTACTATTTTAATGTATTTCGAGGAACCCTAATGACAAAAAACGGCAACATCACAACAATGCTCTGGCCAACAGATCAGCGTTTTGTCAACCAACACTTAAAGAATTGGAGATGGAAGTTATGGTTCACCCTCCCTACTCACCTGTCCTTGCTCCATGCGACTTCCAATTGTTTCCTGAAGTCAAAAAATAATTGGGTATACTAAATAGACTCTCAAGAAAATGTTTTTCAGATGTTTATGACAAGTGGAGAAAAAGATGGGACAAATGTTTCATTTTTGTATTGCAGTACCAGTCTCGTTATTTTTTCCTCGTACATGCGTTTTGATCTTGATTGATCTCGTCAGTGTGAATTTGCTAAATGACGTCCAAAGTCTCGCTTTTTACAATAATAAAGATTTATCCTGTCAGGTGACAAGATATGTTTCGTGATATCGGACGGACAAAAGAGAATCGCCAATAAAAGTTGTTTGCTCTCAAATGGCTATACCATTACTAGGGAGGAAAAAAACACATATGAATGTGTAGTCCATTAACGCAATATACCAAAAAATATAGCATATCGATGTGAAACACATTAAGCATTTACTAAATTAATACAAATATGCATAAAACATATCTGTACACATGGACATTCACCACGCATCTAACCGGTGTTATGCTTAACCAATTATGTGTTAATTTTGTATGTGAAGTAATGTTCAAACTTATCTTTAATTAAGCTATCTTCTAAAGTAATATGCATAATTATTGAACAGACATAATCCCAATAAAAGAAGAAAACTATATTTGAACAAGATTATTTTTTCAGTATTGTATATTCATAGTTTACATAAGATGAATTTCGATATTTAAATGTTTGAAAGCTAGATATGCTAATCAACCATCTAGAATTATAGCCTACATTATCATAATATTAAGGTCGGTAATATGCAGAAACTATGCTTTAATTGATCGAGATAGCGTATTGGAGGTGTCGCAAATTGCAATGTAAATTACAATGTATATAGACCTTAATAATGATAACATATACAGAAAGCAATTTCATTAATCATTAAATTTTACGTCCAGTTAAATCAGTAATAAAGAATTAGATAAAATTCTTCGATATAATCAAATATATCAAAGCCGATTTAGGGTTGAAAAAAATTACATTTAACAATATTTTATGTCGCATTATTTATATTTGTGCTTTCTGACCTTTAAACTTCGCCTTTAATATCTGTCGGGGAAAGAAATTAAAATACGTCCTGCATTTTGCAATACTCTTAAACACGCAATATACATATTTAATACATTAAGCTAATATAATATATCTAACAGGTAACAATAAATAATTTAAAATTATTTTCTTAAGTTTGCAATAATTCTGCAACATTATATTGACTTGCCTGATTTTGAAATTTAAATTTGTCGAAAATTTGACAAAGTAAAAGTCAAACCAACAAATAAATCAAATAATTTCTTATTTTTACTTTTAAAATATTTTTTTACTGTCGAGTAAAATACATTTATTATATAATGGCCTATTTTGGAAGCGGCTTACAAAATGAAAATAGTAATCGAATATATTTCAAGCAGTTGAACTCATGGTCAATTTATCGAAATATATCCAAACGAGCAAATTGAATTGAATATTCTTATTTTTCACCGCACAGTGGTAGAATATTCGGACGTTTTTTAAACATTGGTAATATGGCAAAGGCTATATCTAGTTGTGCTGTTATAACATGCATACAATACCTGAGACCGGCACAAAGTTTTATCGGGCCAATTCGTCATTCAATCACTTCAGTCCGCTCTCTGCTAATTATATCTAAGTATAATTCTTTCAAAATATAACGACCCGACTAAAAGATTAAAACTGTAAAGTCTATTACCGGCAAGTATAGTTTATTTCAAATTATAAGAATATAACTTTGAACGGCTCTAATGCTTTTATTTCACCACCTGCGGTAATAACTACCTGGCCGCTCAATACGATTATCTTTTACGCAAACAAACTGCTGAGGTCCGTAATAACAAAATTTAAGTAAGTTGTAATTACTGCAATTTAGATGACATACAATTTAATAATAATATAAGTACCAACAGTTTTTAATTTGAATATATAGTTATTATATATAGTTAAATAGTCATTAAATTACAATTTAGATGAAATAAAATTTAATAATAATATAAGTAACAACAGTTGTTAATTTGTATATATAGTTATTATATATAGTTAAATAGTCATTAAATTACAATTTAGATGAAATAAAATTTAATAATAATATAAGTAACAACAGTTGTTAATTTGTATATATAGTTATTATATATAGTTAAATAGTCATTAAATTACAATTTAGATGAAATAAGTGCTTATATTTATTAAACAAAATTTAAGTAAATATAGTTAGGAGAGCTGGTATATATTACATCTAATATTGAGTCTATTTATCATTTATTGTTCATCTTTACTGCTGTATACATATTTGATTTTTCTCTCTTTACTTAACGAACATGTGGCGACCTTTTGCGGAAAGTGTTAGTGATTATGAGGTGGATAGTGATAATACTGTTGGAGCACGACAGAGAAAGCATATATCAGAAGATGCAAAACAGATCATTTTCAATGTCTATCATACCCTGATGGAAGAAAATAACGAACTACAAACCCAGAACATTCAACGAACGTCGCAATTAACCAAGGTGCCTTTTGGAACAATATATAAAATAATTAAGAATAACGCAGGGCCTCGAAAGCAAAGAAGTAACAAAGGAGGACCGAGAAAAATTGAAGAGTATTAAATTGATACTATTAGGCAGCAAGTATATTCCTTCTACAGAGGAAATGTTGTATCTACACTTGACTGCTTACATAAAAGAATCAGTGATGAGCCTATAAATATTCAGTGTTCTAAAGCAACCTTGTGGCGGACGCTAAAGAAAGCTGGTTTTAAGTTTGGCACTATAGACAAATGTCGCACAATTATGGAAAGCCCGAGGTTACAGAAACTTCGATATGAATACTTAACGGCAATTAGAAGGTATAGACAGGAAGGACGATTCATATGTTATTTAGACGAGACGTGGTATGACACCCATGACACAATTTGCAAAGGTTGGGTGAATAGTTCAAGTATGTGTCAGTTGGACGCGCCGGTTACGAGAGGGAAGAGAATAATCATTCTTCATGCTGGGTTAGAAAAAGGATGGATCGGACAGCCGCTATTATCTGCTAAAAATGTTAAATCTTCAAGTTTAGATTACAATCAAGATATGACCTCATCTTTATTTGAAGAATGGTTTTGTGACACTTTGCTGCAAAATTTACCAAAAGATAGTGTGATTATGGTGGACAACGCTCCGTATCATTCTTGACAGCTAACCAAAGTTCCTGCAAAATGTAATAATCAGAAAGATATTAAAACATTTTTAGAAGCAAATGATTTATATTTTGAGGATCATTATACAAAAAACCAATTAATAGAGGTGATGAAGACAAGAGAATATTTAAAGGATTATTATGTAGATAACAGAGCCAAAGAAGCAGGACATACAATTTTGCGTTTATCACCATACCATTGCATTTTCAATCCCATTCAATTGATATGGGCCCAACTGAAAAATACCATACAAATCAAACACCGAAATTTAGTGAAAGCAGTGTAACACACATAAAAAATGCTATGGAACATATAACTGCTGTAAATTGGAAAAATGATGTTAAACACGCAATAGCAAAAGAGGACGAATATATGCGCATGTACAAAATAGTAGCACCTTTGATTATAAATTTGTAATACGATTCAGACACAGACACCGATTTGCAAGACGACTCAATCACAGATGATTTATGAAATGCGGTGACACATAAAATTTTTATTGTGTATTACAAATAAATTAGCTTTATATATCTATATGTATCCACTACACATATTGCCACACGATTTGTTATTTTTTCTTTGTATATAAACGCAATGTACAGATATTTTTTATTATATATTTGAAATTAACAGCGTTTTATTATTATATTATAAGGCCCTAATTTATAGTCAATACGACCCCTAGATTCATACGTTGCAAATAGGTAAACCGTACCCGTTCAATAAGGAGACCAGGTATAATAATTATCATCACAGAAGGTGGTGCAATAAAAGCATTAGAGCCGTTAAAAGTTATATTCTTATAATTTGAAATAAACTATACCTGCTTATACAAACGAGCGATTAGAAATATTAGAACATATCGATATCTAACACCTAACATAACCCAAACAGAAAATCGTACAAAAGCATCGCCTAAAGTCATTCACGAGAGAATTCCATTTTTTCTACAACATTAACTGTTTTAAAGCAATGTGCAAGTATATGAAACTAGTTAACAAATAATACTCTCATCTTTACTGTCAATTAAACCACCACTAGTCTCTTAAGGCGTTTGTAGCAACCTACGTACCATTTTGTTGTAGCAAAAGCTAATACAAATTTAAATACCAAAGCTTCTGATTCATATAATCTTTTTTCAAAATTTTTCAAATAAACATCTGTTGGATTAAAAATGTATAATCTACATCTTTAAAATTGGTTACGTGGTAGACTTTCGGTAATCATAAATAATCTTAAAATAACTAAAGTAGTTTATCGATTACCACAGAGATGATAGAACACTCTAACACATTATTAATATTGTTTATAAATTATTTATAAGTAATATTAAATATTACCGCTTAAATAAAAAATAAATGTGAAAAAATGTAAAATGAGTGGTAGTTCCACATACAAAAAAAAAGAAGTTGTCGACCGAGAAGATCCAAGCGGAAGATCGTGAAATTAAGCTCCCGAGCAAATGAAATAAGAGAAAATTCACTCGAGAAATTGCCTTGGAAATGCATATTTCGCGAGGAAATCCGTTTCACGTTTACCGTAAAAAGTAGGTTGAAAAAACAGATCTACACTGTAAAATCACTGGCTGAAAATAGTTTGTACTTAAACAAAAACGAAAGAAACTACAAGAAGGAACTTAAGGATTGGAACATCAAAAAGTAGGATAAAGTGCTTTGGATCGATTAGTTCAAACCTAAAATACTCGATTCTCGAAGGCAAATTTTTATACGACGGTTTACATAAAAACGCTTTTTAACGCTTTAAGTGTGTAGGACAGTGAAAATATGTAATGGTTTTCGGATGCTTCTTCAAAAGAATCTCAAACTCGCATATTGAAGTACGGTAAATTTTGGTAATGGTTTAAATATGTTTGAGCGAAGCATATAAAAAATCATGGAAATCTTGCAAAAAAGAAAGATACAGGCAAGTCTTACTAAATAAGTTGTATAGAGTTTAGTAAACGGTTTCATTGTTTTCAAATATTCGTCTTCGACATCAATATACTTTTCCATACGTTTGAACTAACTTACGAAGCATTTTTTCTACTCTGTAGTTGATATTTTCGGAACCAATGTTTCTAATGTTTTGGGAACAAATAAGCAAAAGGTGATAATTCGTGTGAATGCGAATAATGAGTCATTACTTCAAAATGTTTACTGACTAAATAATAAATGGTTTTGTGACGCATTGAATTATAACTAACATTGCCATGATGGAGAACAATATGTCGTTCTATATTATTTATTCTTATTTCATCTACAACTTTAGCCGCGGTACCAATCAACGTTATGGTTGCCACGTCTCCAGTAAAACTGAAGAAATAGTTTGCTTCTTCGGATTTTCTGTGGGACACTACGCAAACGAATTATTTTCGTAGTTGTTGGCTCGCTCTGTAGATGTTACTAACTAAATTTGAGCGACATTGAAACAAAAAGTATAGAATTTAATTAAGGAATAATTATATTAGAAGTATTTCATATAAAATTTAATTATACAGGAAACAAAAGTAATTAAAAAGATGAAGTTAGTACTATAAATAAATCATAATATTATTATTATATCAAAGTTAACAATATAAATTACTTTCTCAAATTATAAATGAAATCTCGTTATATTTAAAAAAACATTGTATGTAATTAACTATAAAGAGGTCATAATATATCTACATATAAAATGGCTACTCCAAATTTATATTTTAGAAAGAATGAACTTTGAATGAATGAATTACTTTTAAATTAAAATACTTCTGATTTATCTAATATAATATTACTAAATTTAATACATTCAAGAAACTTACCTACCTTATTAAAATATAGCGTTACATTGAACCATCCTTTTGAGATAAGAAAAAGGCACTCATTGACTTTCAAACTGACTAAATGCGTGGCAATTTTTGGGTACAATTACTAGTAAAACAACAATAAAATTGATTACATAAATTTAAAAAAAATATCATTGAGTGAGCATACTTGTAAGAAATATTGATGTGATATTTACAATTTGCCAATAAGTATATAGGGGTGTTTTCATTAGTGACGTTGGCGAAGTGGTCTTAATTTGATAACACAGGTCTACAGTGATTTTAATGTTTGAAAGCTGTTTGCTAATTTGTATATGCCCTTATTCCAAAAAACGCCATATTTTTGCTCTATCACGTAAATTTTTTTTATAGCGCTCTATATCTTAAAAATGTTAATTTATTAATATACATACCTATGACAAGAATATGTTTGTTCCATGTTAGGCATGATTTTTAAATGAATTGATTTTTATGAAATTAAATGTGATTTGGCAACACTGGTTAATATTAGATTTCTCAGCAAGAGTCGGCGCAGAAGCGTCAATACAACGTTGAAACCTGCTTATGTGCAGTTTGGTTGTGTTAGTCGTCGTGCTACTGTGTCCGCGCGCTTGTTGTCTTCGTTGTTGCGTATTTTAAGTGTTCTAGAACGTATAAATATGGAAAGAAGACATTGTGTGAACAACCCGAATAACTTTTGTTATATCTGTGGTAGTTATGTCGTAGTAAAGCAGAGGCAAACTATAACTTCGTTTGTGAAAAATGTATGCCACGCTTATTTTGGTGTAAAAATTGGCGACCAAGACAAGTCCTGGGCTCCTCATACTGTTTGTTCCGTTTGCGTTGAAGCATTAAGAAACTGGCAAAAAGGTAGGAAGAAATGTTTAAGCTTTGGTGTTCCTATGGTATGGCGAGAGCCTAGAAATCAGAGTGATGATTGTTATTTTTGTTCGTGTAATGTTCAAGGATTCAACAGAAAAAATAAGAAACAAATTGTGTATCCCAATCTTGACTCTGCTATTCGACCAGTTCCTCATGGACCAGATGTACCGATACCTACCGCCCCAAAAGCACTAGAAATCGTCATATCGTCAGAATCAGAGGAATCTAATTGCGACCCAGATTACTCAGATTTCACACCAGATTTCAGAGAGCCCGAAGTGTTTAACCAGAGCGAACTAAATGATTTAATTAGAGATTTTCACCTTCCAAAGGATGCATCCGAATTGTTAGCCTCCCGACTTCGTGAGAAACATTTACTGGCACCTGGCGTCACATCAACCTTTTACCGGGATCGCGAAAAAGAGTTATGTCAATATTTTACTCAAGACGGACCACTAGTGTATTTCAATAATATTCCTGACTTAATTTCAAAATTAGGAAATGTGCCGTATGTAAAAGAAGAATGGCGCCTGTTTATTGACTCAAGTAAGCGTAGTTTAAAAGGCGTATTATTGCACAATGGTAACAAGCCATTCGGTACATTTAATGGAAACGTATGAAGATTTTTAACTTCTTTTAAAGAAAATAAACTACCAAGAACATCAGTGGATGCTTTGTGGTGACCTTAAAGTGCTGCGCATGCGACTAGGACAATAAGGAGGTTATACAAAATTTCCATGCTTTATTTGTGAGTGGGATAGTCGAGCAAGGGATAGACATTGGACTCAAATAGAATGGCCCTCTAGAACAAGCCTTACACCTGGTAGCAAAAATGTATTAAGAGATAGCTTGGTTGACCCCAAAAAAGTTTTACTGCCTCCTCTCCATATCAAACTTGGCTTGATGAAGCAGTTTGTTAAAGCCCTAGACAAAAATGGACAGTGTTTTAGATATTTGTGCGAGACATTTCCAGCCTTATCCGATGCCAAGTTAAAAGAAGATATTTTTGTTGGGCCGCATATAAGAACATTATGCAAAGACATGGATTTTCAAAACACAATGACCAATGTCGAGAAAAACGCCTGGGTTTCATTTAAAGAAGTAATTGATAAGTTTTTGGGAACTCTAAGGACGAAAACTACGAAAATATTGTTCAAAATATGTTACAACACTTTCATCGTTTAGGTTGTAATATGAGTTTGAAAGTGCATTTCCTGTTGTCACACTTGAACTATTTTCCTGAAAATCTTGGAGCAGTTAGCGAAGAACAGTGAGAGAGGTTTCACCAAGACATTAAGGAAATGGAACGGCGATACCAAGGCAGATGGAGCATAACGATGATGGCGGACTACTGCTGGATGTTAAAACGGGATATGCCCTTAAAAACATACAACCGAATGTCCGGACAACGCAGCTTTCTGGCAAAAAGGCAAAGATTTCACTTAAAAAAGACTGAGTAAAGTATTTTTTTCCACTTTTTTAACTTGTATTCCACCTTTTTATTCAATAAACAAATAATTTTTTTTAGAAATATCGTTTTTTTTTCATTTAATATTTGCAAAAAAACCTTAGGTGATACAAATAAATGCATAGAATTTTTGAAATCAGTCTACCAAAATTATATAAAATCAGTTTTCAAAATAAAAACATCTGTCAAAAAGTTTAATTTTGTAGACCTGTGTAATTTGAGTAATTGTTACTACAGCAATTAAAGAAATTAATAAGTAGATAATTGGTATGATAAGAATAATATTTATTGGCTTAGTTTAGTATTTATTAAGAGATATTGAATAGTTTGAATGAATAGCTAATGAAATAGCTATTACTAAGTGTTTGAATATACATTTATAACTGTTAATAGAAGGATACTATTACAATATATATTATTATTTTGATGTGTATGGCTTTTTTATATGTTCTTCACGTGCCTAATACTATTGCCTTAAAACATTATTTATGAGTGGGAATGTGCATCGTTTGCTGTAGCAATAATTTCTGAAATCGGCATTGGGGATTTACTGTAGAGACTATGTTCGGTGGTACTGTAATTAGAAGAAGACGCATAGATATTCGCTGTCGGATTAACGCAAAGAGTACTATATGTAAGACGCGTCGGATCAGAGAACTTAGCGGTCCATAATTTAGTGTAGGACCAGCTCATTGCTCAGTGAGAGGTTCTGATACAAGTCGGCCGAAAAGTCAAAACTGTTTTTATTTTTAAATCGTCGAATCAGCAGTTTCTCCGTAAAAATGTATAAGACATGCTAAAATTCGGTCTGTACTAAAGAAATAAAATTTCGTAGAAAGTAAAAGCCTATATAAAAATGCATTTAAATACGTTGGCTTCTATGTGAATTAGGCCACCGTAATACATAAAAATGTTTAAGGTTCTTAAAATATAAGACCCAGTTAATGTGTAAGTTGTTGACTACAACGTTTGAAGAAGAAGTAATCCCTCAAAGGTCGTTGCAGAAGGCTAGATTTAGGAAAATATATACTGTATACAAATAAGTGAAAATATATCATTTTTGCGTAACATATATACATGAACGAACAAGGAAGAACTCATTTTCCATAATTCTAGATTCTAGCAATATATGTATTTATCAACTTTCAGTGATGATTAAATAAAACTAGATAACTTAATTACGAAGTGTCAACGGAACTAATTTCCCAGCGGCCTTCGTAATAAATTAAAAGAATAAACGATTACGATGCTTCCAATACATTAATATGGAAATCAATTGCGCGAGCACGTTTTATATATCAGCAAATCCATATTCTACACATGCAGATATAAAAGGTGAAGAAAGTTCCGGAAATACTTGCAAAATGAATAAAAAGAATAACCACAACTAAACAAAAAAACAAGTCGTCAAACCACATTATCAACATGATATAGTGTGAAGCAAAGCTTGCAAGCTTGTTAATAGAAGACTATAAAAAAAACATGGAAGGTTATTATGAGATATGTACATACCACATAAGTTTCAATCAAAAACTCTATTAACTCAATTTTTAATTTGAAACACAAATAAATATACTGAGATTGTGTGTGGACACTAGCCACACAGTAAATGATCCTTTTTTAAAGTCCAGTGCGGCTTTGTTTCGTAATTTACAAGCTTTCAGCGTATCTATTTAAATTCTACCTTATGCTTCTCAAAAAATATATATAAATATTACATGTTTCAGAAAAACTGGCAGAGCTTAAAAATAAAGAAAGCGAATGGACAACTTGATATAACCAACCATACTAAAATATTCTTACACATCTGCTTTGTTTTATCATCTACCAAATCTCAATGGATATTAACACTTTATTTTTCAGTACGATGCGTGATGGATTCATGGTCACGTACATATTTAAGACGATATATTCACATATAACAACGTATTCATGTTTGTTTTATTGAAGTATAACATTCCTAAAATTCTTTTATTTTCATTTTACTTTGATACATGTAATAACATATCTATACATACCTCAAAAAGGTATTTTGTTTAGGTCAGACTCTCTGGTAATTTAAGGCAAGAGCTCAAATCAATAGTTAATCAATTTGTAAATATTTTAATAATAAAATAATAATAATAAATATAATCAAACCATTTTTAACTTTAAACAATCTTTTCTATGTAACGTATTTTCATTCTAATATAAAATCTAGACTATTTATTATTAATATTTATTAATTTTTGTACACAAGAAATGTAACAAATATCGACAACATAGGCTGTTACATTTCTATCTTTAAATTTTGTACTTTTATGCATTTTATCTAATCATTCTAATCCATTTTGTCCTCTGGGAGAGCGTACTATTGAAAATTTGTATTTTTAAAGAGTTTTTAATTTTATTTATATAATTGGAAAACAAGCGGGTGGTGATCTATAAAATACGAAATACATTTTTATTTGTTCATGTTGTAGTTCAAGTTGAGTAAAGGAGTATTAATATTGACTAGCAATACTTTCTCAAGGTTATCTTCTGCAAAATTTGTTACCTTTGAATGAAATACATCCTTGTAGAAAGAAAATATACTTTCTACATCGCAACTGGTTATAGGTGCATACTGGAAATATTCTTTTATTTCACCATATTTAGCAGTTAGATTTTGAAGCATTATCGCCATACACAATTGCCGCAATGTTATTAAATGTAGATTTCTATTAAAAACTGCGTCTAACTCTTGCCGAAGGCCACATCCGAAGTCACTTGTAATATATTCCAAATTATTAATAGCTACATCTAAGGGGTTAATCTATCATTTAATTTGAGATTTTGAAGTAAAATAAAGTATAAAAACTCCTAATGTTGTATCTACGCCCATGGAGAAAGGAATTTAACTAGAATATGGAAGAAATTGCGTCACAATTCAACGACAAAGAATAGATGTGCGGTTAACCGAATGAATAGTGCTATTCAATAACTGCGTGTTGTACTTAGCGATGTTATTGACTATTTATATGGTCCATCGCAATTTCGGCCTAATACGTGCGGTCTCTACTCATGACTTATGATTAGAACTTGGAAAATATGCCAAGTGCATGGTAAGTGCATAACGGCATATTGTGAATATTTTTTTTTTAAATGCACATGCAAAATTTAATAATGCATACTTGGAGGTTCCTATCAAAATGGTTAAAAATTTTATTTTATACATTTAAAATACTTAATTGTGGACTGTAGCAAAATAATCATTTGTTGCTGCAATCCCCTCATTATTTGATGAAAATCGCTTTACACCTAGCCATTTTTTCAAGTTAGGAAACAAGAAAAAGTCAGATGCAGTGCGTTGTAATGATTAAACAAAACTTTCTTTCGTGCCAAATGGTGACCAACACATTCTTTAGATATACCTGTAGTGTCTGCTATCTCACGCGCCTTTAATCACGATCATTAAAAACAAGATAATAAACTTTGGTGATCATTTCGACAGTGATAGCCTCTTTCGGACGTCCTGCTCTTGGTTCATCTTCCGTGCTCCTACCGCCACGTTTAAATTCATTCACACAGAAACAAACTGTCTCAAATGATGGCGAAGATTCGCCGTGAACATTATTCAACTCTTCTTTAATTTTTTGGGTTTCTTTCCGGCGATGTGGAAGTGTCTAATCATAGCACGAAATTTTCTTTTGTCTATATTTTCAAAACGGTGTAACACGTTTACTTTAGTACTATAAGAGACAACGGACGCAACGTTTTCAGCTAGAACTTTTACAGCTGTCTTCTAACATATGATAGATTTGACACATGACATTATCGCGCCATTTCTGTGTTAGTTACCTCTATTATCAGACCCCCTTTTAAAATGGGTAAGTCTCAACCCGATATCTCACTTGATTTAATTTTTCGCAGACAACTTAACTAGAGGGATGTCGCGTTGTCGTAATGAAAGAGAGCCTTTTTATGGGCTATTCTGCCTTCTTAAATTTGTTTGTGCAAAATAGTCTAGGAAAATTATCCTCTTCGCAATTTCTTTACTCACCGATAGAAATTCGTTAGGATTCTTTAGGAAAGGACTGCATAATGTATCCACAGTGTTGAAATTGTCGCTTTATTTCAGCAATAGTGGCGAATCCAGGTTTCACGAACCGTAACAAATCTTCGCCAAATCAGCTTGGCTCTTACTAAACGGCTTCAAAATACAGTTTCACGTTAGCATTCGTTAACTACTTTTTATCGCAATCCAAGTTTTGAAACACCCAGCTTATTGACAGCTTGGACATGCCAATTTTACGCGTTAAAGCTTATAATGCCAATTATCCCCTTGATGAAAATTGCTCTGTTGTTTAAGACAATATCATTAATTGTATTAATCATTCTCAGAATTGCTACAGTTTTTGATGGCCATCAGGCGCGGCTCGTGATGACGTATTATAGGGGCACGTACAATGATGCGAGTGCCTCCTGTGTTTTCGGTGTCTACTAAGAAAACGCTACAGTTAGTACACAAGAATACACGAAGCACTCGCATCATTGTACGTGCCCCTATAATACGTCATCACGAGCCGCGCCTGATGGCCATGCTTGTTTTTGATGTCCTTCAGTGCTCATATCACCACATTTACATTTCGCAACTCAACGACAAATTTACAGATGTTTTTCGTTCTTTAAAAATATTGTTCCGCGCCCCGAACTGCGAGATTATTCATTTTAGTATTTTTTATTTCGAAACTTTATTTACACTGCTGTAACTTTCAAATAAAACATCAGAAATTAACCAAATTTCACTTGTTATCATAGGAAAGATTGTTAAATTAGAATTTAATGCTAAGTTTTCCAAAAGATGGGCCTGATAGTCGGCTCTCGCTTCCTGCCAAATAATTTCCGTATACCGATAGGTCCAACTCGCAACGGGCCATAGGCAACAATATACGTATGGAACGTAATGCGATGTGGCAACGTGTGTACGATGCCTATATTGCGTGACTTTCTTAAAATTTAAATTTATATTGCAGAATTATTGATTTTTTTACTTTTATCTTTTAGAAAACATTATTATTTTTTTATTACTTAAAATTACTTTATATGAAAAATAGTATACCATAAAAGTGTAAACAAAGACAGTATACATTGAAACGAATATTCATTCAATTGTATTGTCATGAAATTGAATTTGTCAATCGTTGTTAAATTTGTTAGAATGAATAGATATTTATATTTATCGGAAAATACTAATACTTAAAGCAAACAAATAAGGTGTAGTGTTTTGTTATAGGAATGAGGAATGTATAATATCCATTTCTTCCTGCACATTGATTATGCAGCTGATGCTTTCGTAATATGCTCATATTTGTATTTCTACTATTATCGTGATGTTATTATAATACAGAACCAAAATCTCACGTAATATTTCCATCAGCCTTTTATTAACAATAAACAAGTAAAGTACAACTTCGTAGGTCGACAAACGCTCCAGTCTTCATTATCACTGTATTATACATGAACTGTAGGCTTAGTTTTTCGTAGAAATTGAAGTACGTGTCTGTTCCTTTGTAAAATTATAATAAGGGCAGGGGTTAATTTTATTCTGGCATTTTAAAAAATGCAGAGATCAGTTTTGCGACAGCATTCAGCTAATTACAATCTAAAATAAGCAACATTGTAACGTATTTTGGAATTGTTAATATCCGTAGGCAATAAAAAAAAAGGAAGTATAGTTTAATTACAACTGTAGCTTCCTCCTGGTTTGAAGGAAGTCGGTATGTATCGACCGAAGTATAAGTTGAAATAATACAAAACACTACACCTTATTTGTTTGCTTTAAGTATTAGTATTTTCCGATAAATATAAATATCTATTGATTCTAACAAATTTAACGATTGACAAATTCAATTTCATGACAATACAATTGAATGAATATTCGTTTCAATGTATACTGTCTTTGTTTACACTTTTATGGTATACTATTTTTCATATAAAGTAATTTTAAGTAATAAAAAAGCAATAACGTTTTCTAAAAGATAAAAGTAAAAAAATCAATAATTCTGCAAAATAAATTTAAATTTTAAGAAAGTCACTCAATATAGGCATCGTACACACGTTGCCACATCGCATTACGTTCCATACGTATATTGTTGCCTATGGCCCGTTGCGAGTTGGACCTATCGGTATATAAAGCACTAACAGTTGCATTTAATGATAAAATTATTTTTATGGCAGTTAACGTTTGAAATTCAACTTTTTATCATTACATTGTTATATTCATCTAATATAATTGCTCAAGTTTTACCAGCAACAAAATATCATAAATTTTCACAATTTTATATTTTTTATATAAAAAGAATTACTCGCGTAGGTCCAACCATGTACCCAATCAGGTAATTATCTTCAGAAGAAATATGAATATTTTCTTTATAAAGTTGAACATGGAGGAGCACTTGAATAATATTTTCGCGTTCGTAATAATAGAATTAACGAATGGAAACTGGTACCTTATTTCCCTTGCCACTCTGTTTATTGCACTCGCTAAACAAGTTAAAACACTTTCAGTAACAAAGCAAAGAATCTCTATTCTCCAAGTTCTTTGTACTCCGAAAGTTCAAAACAAAAAAATGTTAAACTATTAAACTAATAAATTTGTAATATATCAACCACTAACATAAGCTGTTTAATCAACAATAATGTAAATTGATATAACTTTTCCATCTCCGAAGCTAAATAAAGTAACATTTTTTTAATAAACTTTCATGAAGTACATTTTTATTGTTTCTAAAGAGCACTTAAACTTCGATTTAATTTATTTAATTCTAATTCTAATTCATTATCGAGGAATATATTTACAATTATAAACGCTTTATATTACCGTATATGTAAATCCTTTTGATCTGACTATCTTGATGACGTCGATAGAAAAAATTAAAAGGAAATTGAGAAATTTTCATTCTTTTTCATTCACCCACTTTTCCTATTATATTTCTCATGGTTGATGTTAAAGCTTGGAATAATAGTTCAAATAATATTGTAATTAATTACTTTAATTAGCTTTAGAAATGTTGTCAGATCAACATAATAAATAATAACTAAACTAAATTCAATCATTGATCATTAACAGAGACCGGGCACATCGGGTTGAAATGACGTTGTCATTACGACGGACAATATAAATAGTCTACTTCATTCGGACGACAGGTACAATGAAAAAAGTACTTTTATTTGGCAGACTATTAAAGGATACATATCCTAAGATGCTGCATATTACTTGTGTAGCACATGCTCTCCACAGAATGTGTGAATATATCACAGACACATTTCCAGAAGTTGATAGATAGACTTGTATCCGCTTTTAAAAAAGTTTTCAGAAAAGCACCATTGACAGTAGCTCTTTACGGGGAAAAACTGCTGTCTTTGTCGCTGCCTCCTTCTTCAGTAATAACTAGATGGGGGACATGGTTGGAAGCTACTAGTTTTTATGCAGAGAATTTCGATAGTTTACAAAATTTCGTTACATGTTTAAATGACGATGCTCGGAGTATTTCTGAGTGCAAGGAACTAACACAAATTCCACATTTAATAAATCAGTTGTACTTTCTTCAGGAACACTTTGGAAATTTGCCAAAACTAATAACTTATTTCGAAAATCGAAATCTCAAATTAAATTATGGTTTAACGACATTAGATGTGGCTATTAATAATTTGAAAAGTATTCCAAGTGACTTCTGATATGGCCTTCGGCAAAAGTTAGACGCAGTATTAATAGAAATCCAGATTTAATAACATTGCGGCAATTGTATATGGGGACAATGCCACGAAATCTAACTGCAAAATACGCGGAAATAAAAGAATATTTCCAGAATGCAGCTATAACCAGTTGCGATGTAGAAATGGCGTTTTCTATTTACAAGGATGTATTTCATTCAAAGAGAACAAATTTTACAGAAGAGAACCTTGAGAAAGTATTGGTAGTAAATATTAATACTCCTTTACGCAACTTGAACTAGAAAATGAACAAATAAAAATGTATTTCGTAGCCGTATATATACAGGTTTTATTATTATAAGTATAATTATATAAATAAAATGAAAAACTTTAAAAATACAAATGTTCAATAGTACGCTCGTGGGCGATGAGTCATCAACCTCTCGTGTCGGGTCTCTAATCATTAATCATACTACTACTACTAAATAAATAATAGGTTAAATTAATTGTTTATTTTTATTCAATAATAAGCAATTTTATTTTCATTTAAATTCAAACTATTAATAATTTACAAAAAAAACTCTTTTATAGGTCTCGTAAAACATTTCTTCTTTATCTAAAATCTATTCGGGATAAAAATAATACTTAAATGGTTGCAATGTTTCCAAATTAATTAAAATCTACGTATACTAGTAGTAAATACATATAATATTGTTTTATGAAAATCTCTTAAAATGCGTTAATGCATTTCATTTTCTAGGATCTAATGTTCGTAAAAATTATTACCTCTATACAACTAGTTCTCAAATGTGTATTTTCTGGACCTTCGTTTAAGAATACTTCACAGTCATGCCTAATTGGATAATTCGACGGCTGTTCAATCATCGCGCAAGCTCTGTAGACATTTAGTTTATTGTGTATCCTCCAATATTTCTTCGTGCACTACTCCTGTCCCCTGTACTAGTATATACAGTTCCAGAGCAGGTTAACTGCTATATGGTGTCGACTCCAATCAGTCATGTAGCTTGTTTATTGTGATCTAATGCTTCATACTCTCGGAAGATGTAGTCGACTGTTTCTGGATCCTTATTGCATATCCTACAATTAAGGTCTCTGTTATACCTATCAATTCTATTGAATAATTATTTTACAGGTGCCTGCGAGATTTCCTGTTATTATTTTCACCTGGTTCCTTCTCAACTAAATCGATTCCTGAACTTTTTTTTCCGTTTGGCTCATCATTGGGCTTTGCCATGTCTATGTTTGGGGTCTGTTTTCCCAATACATACTGTGTTGTACGTTAAACAATCTTCAATTCCCGGATAGTATATTTAGACACTCATGTATTGGAGGCTGATCATTATCTGCAAGCCCGTTAGCCTTTTAACCCAGATACTCCCAAATTAATTTTTTCTTGAAAAAATACATTTGTTGTCTATTTCTACATTAACTGGAACCCAATCAACAACTTTTCATTTTAACTTTTTTTATTTTTTTTAGTAGTTTTTTAGATAAGGGACGACCTTTTTAAAGGACAGTGGCATTATAAGGTGTAATCAGAACTAACTTTAAAAAACTTAAGTTTATTTAAATACAATCTTCAATTTGATATTGGAACATAATAAACATAAAAAAATATTATTGCGTGTGATATTCAACAAAACATTATTTAGGATGTAACCCCACTTTGCATTTGGCACACCTAAATTGGACGTTCTTTTGGCACCGTCCACATCTGATTTGATTTTCTTGGTAAACAATCAAATGATCTTTACCATCAAATCGCGAAATTTCGTTTTCATTGACACTTGTTCGTATACGTCCTCTCTTAGTGTTTTTCTTATGGGTTTCTAAAATACCTTTACAAAGAGATCGACGGAAGCCATACTGGTCCATTTTCCCTCCACAGGGGCGGTGAAGTTGCCAGGCGTTATGAATAGCCATATCCAAGCCATGACAAATTATAGGAAAGTACCACTTTTTTCCTCTGATACTCACTCGATAAAGACTGGTATTCTGATCTGCCCTGTCTACTCCACCCATATTCTGATTGTAATTTTTTTACCAACTTGGGCTGAGGCATAGATATTTTCTTCTTCTCTTTTTGAGAATATCGAGTCACATTAGTCGTTGGTAGTACAGATTTACAATTGGAAGCAATGGTAACAATATTATTATCATTCCATCGGCAGCCTATTATATTCTCCTCCCGTTCTAAAGCATATTCAAACGTCCCTCTTTCTGTTTTTCTCAATTCTTTACCAGACCTTATAATCGACACTGGAATTATGTTCTCTCTCACCGTACCAGTAGCTTCTATATTTCTGTCTCTAAGCACCAAAAGTACCTCCCACGACGTAAAAAAATTATCAAAGTAAACATGAAAAGGCAGCTGACCTTTTGCTGCGATTATTTTGTCAACGAATGATAAGACCACACTTGCACCCAAACCCAAGTCTTTGTATCTTTCTGAAAGATTTGTGGTGGATCCTTGATATGGTTGAAAACATTCTATGTAGCCGTTTATAGTTGTGGCCATCCAAAATTTAAAACCCCATCTAATGGGCTTGCCCCTGATAAATTGTTTCGAACCATGCCGTCCAAAATACGGAATCATGCACTCGTCTACACTATGGTTTTCTTGTATAGGGGCAAAAGAAAGAAATTTCTGGTTTAATCTTTCTAACAGTGGACTAGCTTTTGCAAAATTTTCACCAACTTTTAGATTTGTATTGTCACAACAGTGTAGGTTTTGCATTATAAAATTAAAACGATTCCGTGAAATTGCGGTGTACACAATTTGATGATTAGCATCAGAGCTGTTTTCCCAATACAAAGATCTTCTTGAGACACTTGTATAACCGCTGTAAATAAGTACTCCAAAAAAACATTTTATTTCATCTAGTGTAATATCTCCATTTCCGTTATGTTGCACTGCATAAAGATTACTATAATTTAGTATCATTTGCCAAAGTTTCTCGTCAAAAAAGAGACTGAACATATCCAAGGAAGACATATTATTATTTGCCGTACTTTCATCTTGCCATTTTGGTAAATTATTTGTAATGTCTTCCCTAACCCAATGATTATTTTCTTTTTTTATATTTTTTAAAATGTGACAATGGGATATCATCATCACTATCGTGATCGGTAACAAAAAGTAGCTTCAGCTTGAGTATTCAATAATCTAACTGGAAGATTGTTCATAGTAACAATTTCATCATCTCCGGAGTCTTCATCGGTAACCTCTTCATTAGCGTTAACGGGAGGAAACACTGCTATAGCGTCTGGTATACTGTGAACATCATCAATGTATTCTACTTCTTCTAATAGCTCATGGAGTGTAAGAGGTCTTTTCAAATAACTGAAAACAAAATAGTACGTGTTTTAACCGTTGTCCTTTTAAAAGGACGGTTGTGTTTGTAAGGTTATGTTGCAAAAATGAAGCAAAAAACAAAGATGTCTAAGTGTAAAACCATAAAGTTATGACTATACCAACTCATCAGTGTAAAGAAATAGTAATGTTATGTTTGTAATTACGTAATTATTCTTACCTCCAATTGTCTATGACAGAACGTAAAAAAATGTTTCACACACAATTTACAATATCTGCAAGTCTTCAAAACTTACACTGCTGCAAATCTTGGAAAGACGTTATACATGCTCTGTTTAATGATAGACTGGAGCACCATCTTTCGGAAAGTAGTTTAAGTTGTACAAAAAAAAGATTTCTGTACCGACCTTTTAAAAGGACGTTGGTAGTAATTGGGTTAACTATCTGGATTCCCTCTGCCAAAAATACATATGTGCATTTTGCCAGGGGAAAGCTGCAATATACACTCGCATTGGTGTCAATCCTTCGGCACGCGACTAGTTCAAACTAGTCCAAAGTCCACGCAACTAAACTAATTTAAGAAAATTATTTAACAAACAGATCTGAGCGAAATTTTGGCACTAGGCTCCTAAAGTATGACTAAAGTCAGCAATAGGCTCATCATAGCAAAAGTGTTTCCAATTTTTTAAGTCGCCCTCCCGTCAAATAACCCTCGTATATGAAATAATATGAAACAATAATTTATTGTATTCGCGACGGCCAAGTTTTATACTCCTTACTTGAGTAAACATTAATCTGATCACATATTATTATAAAAAAAAAGGTATAAAAACATTTAGATTTTATATTTGATTATAAAAAATATGTACAATTACAAATACATATTTCTACTTGAAAGATTCTAAATTTGATATTCTAAATTTAGAATGGAAAGTACCCTCTGTTATGATAATCTTTATTATTTTCAGTTAAGCAGTGTTAGTGATTGTCAGAGGTATTCGCCGACGGCAATGTTTATTTAATTGTGACTCCGTGCTTGTGCCAAGTATTCTTTTAGTAATTATGAAATACAGAGTTCTGTTTAATTTATTTACGAATAAATAAATTAATTTATGAATATTGGACAAGATCCGCATTCGTGCCCAAGGCTGAATAATAACGGCAAAGAGAAAACAGGATAGTATCCTGTTTTCTCTTTGCCGTTACTATTCAACCTTGGGCAAGAATGCGGATCTTGTAGGGGGCAAGAAGCGAGATTCGCTTCCTGCCTCCTAAGCATAATATATTTAGATTATTTTCCCATATTTGATGAAATGCTGAAAGAGGTATTTATTATAATTTACTGCATCAATAGACAATCTGCTCATCCATTTTTCGAAGAAGCAATTCGAAAAATAAATCATGGTAATACAGTAACAGATTGTAGTCGTTGATGTAATTTTATTAATTAATAATAATATAGGGACGAGTAGGGGTAATTGTGAACTAGGTACAATTGTAACCGCGGTTTTGCATTTTAAATATTTGTATACGCTCGCTTTGTAATCAACAGTCGGCACATTTATGTGTCTGCAATTGTTTATGTTATATCATGGCAGCGAACCTAATGTCGCTATTTACAGAAAGTTTTATATGGTTTAAAAGTTTAAAATTCATTTTTGTAAATCGAATTTCTAGTTGATATAAACGTGTTGAAATTTGAGTTGAAACCTTTTGTTATTTGCGAGAATAATGATTTGGTATAAACAAATACGATGTGCTGACATAAGCATAAAAATGTAAAACAAATTCGTGTTTACAATTATCCACATGAAATGTGCCCTTGGGAAATTGTGAACACGGGTTTAGTATATATTGAAACAATAACTTTTCGTATTCATAATAAATACATTTTTATTATAATCGGGGAATTGTGAACACGAGATAATAATAATGAGTAAAGTGGGAACATTAATACTTATTATCAGTACTCTTCCCAAAACAACAGATTTTGTTTTGAGTATTTTGGAACAATAGCTTTTCGTATTCATAATAATAGTATATTAGAAAACTAGGTTCATAAGACGTTTTGTTGCAAGCGTCAAAGTTTAGAAAACCAGCCCTAGGCGAGTTTTTTAAAACAAGTGCAACAAAACATCTTATGAAACGAGTTTTCTATACTATTTTTTTCCATTTTACATTTCCATAACTTAAAATTTCTATTTCTCATACACTACACGACATATAAAACCCGTACAACTCTTATGAGCACAAAATCGGAGTTTTTTAGTTACGTAAACGGGACAAATATATTCATACTGTCACTTATAGACTTCATAGGTTATACATTCATTGCTAATACCATTTAACTTAAGCCATATTTAACAAACCAAATAAGACATGTCGTTAAATTTTATAACCCTGGTTTATATTGATAATACGTCAGTGTACGAGTTTTATATGTCGGGCAGTGTACAGTTGCGGCCCCTACAAACTGGGACAGTTTGACAAATAATTAATGTTGGCTTTGTAACATGGTCTTAATATTGAAGTTTAGAAAATGTCACCTAACTGAAAGAAAGTTTGGTTTTCTTGATGAAATCTGTATTTTTCAATATGGATGCTCTCAAAAACCATGGCGAGAATATTAAATCTGTAAAAGCAAAATAAGTACGTAGCACAAGGTATTAATTATTTAAAAAGTATTGACATGGGCAATATATCATTGACTTTTATCGTGTTTTTATCAACATTTATTTCATTTGCGATGCTAATGCTAATGCTCGACACTACGGGCATTATATTCTATGTTGCGTTCTTGTTTAAATATCTATATGAACTTAGATATATCAAAATATTCTAGACTGCAAGCATTTCTAAAACGTTGCGCATAAGGATATTAGCCAAAGAAACCGAAAATATTAGATATGAAATAAATTAATCATTTTATAGAAAATGCTAATGATAAATTGTACCTTGCAATAAAGGTATTTCTGTTTCTATATTAAAACACAATTTGTACAGCACTTTCATTTTAGGTTGTATTATAAATAGGTTATGCTGGAGCGTGTAGGCGGGATGAATTAGTGAATATGTCAATCAATGATATTGAATATAAGGATGATCTTATCGTTGTTTCGATACCTAAAACAATAAATTATTTTCCAAGAAGGTTTGCGATCATAATCCCTAAATGGATTGACTTAATAAAGAAATATGCAAGTTTACGACTAAGAAACGTAACCAATGGGCGTTTCTTTCTTACCAAATGGTTATTGCATAACTTCTCCAATTGGAATTAATACAATCAGCGAGATGCCTTAACTTATTGCAGTCTTTCTTAAATTACCAATTCTAGTGCTTCTCACATAGCAAACAAGAGTGGTGATTTGATTTCAATTAAGCATCATAGAGGATGGAAATCATCAGCTGTAGCTGAGGGCTATATTGACACATCTATGAAAAGAAAAAGTGGGCTTGCTCAAATGTTCTCGTTTGTACAAAATGCATCAAGTGGGTGTTCAAGCACTTCACAGCCACAATCTGCAAATAAAATATCTAAAGCTACTGTTTAAACTAATACTACAAAGAAAACGCTAGTTTCGAATCAAAACTTACCTGGCATTAGTATAAATGCATATGATTCTGTAAACGTTTATACTAAATTAATAATAAATAATAACTAATAAAGATTACATACATTAACATAATTATATCTTATATTTGGATTTGTGCTTACTTATTACCATGTTTAATTACTAAAATATAATAATAAATACTAGTAATTCCACATTAATACATTATCTTTTTTATTCTGATAGGTACGTAACCTATATTGCAGTAGCGCATTAAATGACATTAAAGACTGATCAGAATACCAACATTGAATAATGAAAAGTTACGTCACATAATAGGTCCATTATGTCACGCGATTGAATGACGTAATAAGATCATTATGTATGCAAAATAGAAAAATATATTTTTATTATAATCGAGAAACTACGAAAGATGCCTAAGAAACTACATTAAGATGAGAGCGTGCAAAGACAATCTTCTAATGACGGTCACAGATGTAAAATATGGAAAATGTATCTTGCTATACATAAGGCTTCTTCTCAAGGTAGTGATTCCCTCACAGCAATCTACAAGAACATAAAGGGTAGGAATATACCAGAAACCAAATAGCAATTGGACGGTCTACCCGCTTAACGCCCAAATAGAAGAATATACAGACCGAGCTTTCATCAATCTCGTCAGAATCAAGCTGTTCAATCATTGTGGATTATGTTTAAGACTAAGGCTAAGGCGTTATCAAATTCATTTTCATGGGAGTTAATCCTCATGTTCTTTGCTACTTTTAAAGTTTGTTGCGGGTCCCAACCGTTTGTATTTGTGTTTATGTTTCCCTCCATCTCATTCTATCCTTGCATTTCGACTTCCAATCCATCACTCCCATTGCCCTTTCATCTTGTCTCAGAACGTCACTCCATCTTTTCCTTGGCCTTCCTCTGCTCCCAGGCTATATTGTAATTTACGATGTTACCTTATTTCGACTTTAAATCCATCACTCGTTACCATTTCGTCTTGCTCAGAACATCACTTCATCTTTTCCTTGGTGCTTCTCTGTTCCCAATCTATATTGGAATCCACGGTGTTACATTTCATATCATTTTAGTCGATTTCCGCCTTATTATATCTCTCGCCCAAGTTCATCTTGTATCTGATTCTTTTAAATCTAATCTTTTCATTTTCTGTTATATTTGGTCCCAATATTATTTGAATAATTTTTCTATACATTATTTTCAAATCTTATTCTTTTCTATTTATTGTCATTGTCTCCATCACATAACTAGTCTAATCAAAGTTTTATATATTTTTGTTTTGTTTTTCTTACTTAATATTTTACTCTTAGTAGAGGTTCGTTTCTACCATATCTTTGTATTTTAAAAGGGTTTGTTTTGTGCATTTGTATTCCCATCCTCAAATATTTGGTATCTTATTTGTTTGCCATACAACCTAAATGTTCTATAACTTTAGTTACTTAGATCTTCTATTGTGTTTCTTGTTATTGTTATATCGTCTGCATATGCTATAAATACATCATAAATAACAACAAGAAATGAATGACTGCATGTTTATAAATTTTTCACACAAACACGTATTACATTATTGAAGTGTGAACAAATAAATGCCCATTTGTTTGTTGAATCGACAACATATAAACATATAATTCATATTTTCAATCTGAATACAGGACCGTATTTAAAAAGTTTGTGTTTCTAAATTTTCGCAAAAATTAAAGTTTCGATATAATCAATTTTTTTGCAGATTTGGATTGCTGTCTTGCGTATCTATTATATATTAACGAATGTCGGCGTATTTCTTTTATACCCTGTATAATATCAATGAAATAGAATTAAACCGATGTGATTTTATTAAAGATTTTGTTGTCACGGTTATAAATTTACCTTTACAAATCATCTGAAGAATAAAGTTTCATCCTCGATAAAATCATTGAGATTTATTAGTCTTAGTACCAGTTTACATTCAATCACTATGCTCCATT
The DNA here is from genome assembly GCA_935421215.2 of Melolontha melolontha. Classification (NCBI taxonomy): domain Eukaryota; kingdom Metazoa; phylum Arthropoda; class Insecta; order Coleoptera; family Scarabaeidae; genus Melolontha; species Melolontha melolontha. The sequence goes on from OW285235.1 coordinate 93,788,199, forward strand.
TTGCATACCTGCTTTCTAGGTTGGAATTTTTGTTCTCTGACATGGTCTCGGTTTTATAATATTTACTCAGAAGAACTTTAAAAAGTTCAGCGCCGTTTATTAAAGTTTCTGAATACATCCAGAACATGGTTTTCACGATCTTCTTCTTTGTTTGTTTCATATTAAATTCTTGCAATAGCGTCGTACACTGGCGGTTATGAAAAAAGTTATGTAATTATAATATTGATGCGCCGGCGGTGTTAGGTTCATTGTGTTTCTCTGTTTCGCAATACTCTGCACGTAATTGTAATACTTTTTACTGTTTGCTAGCAAGAACTAATTTAATGCTCAATGTGCTGCATTAAATCTGCACCTTCTTTAACATTAATTTTAGTCATTCTGTAGATGTTCACTGTATTATGTTACCATCATTTTTAAATTTAATAATAAGTTTGTAACTTTATTTAGTTTTAGTTAAGTTGCTTTGGTTTTGGTTATGCTATTGTGAATATATTTTTTTTGTTTTATTTTGTTTGTATTTGTCCCATAATTGGATAATAAATTATTATTATTATATTATATAATGTGTGTCTGGTTAAGCAACATATTTTTCTTGTGTAATTTTCCTTGCTTTGTAATTCCTCCGAGACCAAGTTAAATAAATATATTTTGAGTGTTGTTATAATCAAAAGTCCTGGTAATCTCCAAAAAGCAATAACATAAAAGAAAAACATACATCATCTAGAGTTTTTAAGAAATGTTGGTAAAATCATTACTAAAGAGAAAATTGGTAAACCGTCTTTTGTGTTTAATATAGATGAAAGAAGAAATATACACTGTTATTTGATTTTACCTTATAACATTGTATTAAACTAATAGAGTAACACTTGCGTTTTCACACTTACCGCGAATATTTACAAGTCTAAGTCTTCGTTGGACTAATTGTAAATAACTATTATCGAGATAAAATAAAACAAATTTTAATGAATTTCACTACTTTTTACTTTACACAGTAACGGCCGTTTCGCTCCACAGGAGCTTCATCAGACATAAAACAAACATACGTAAATTTGATGTAAAGATATGTCAATAAGTTAGTTATTTGTCGGATGACCGTGAGTGTGTAAAGTAAATGGAATTTCATCAAGTAAAGGCCGAAACAATCCTATAATTGTAGATTACCTATGAAATTACATACAAGAGACGTCGTAAATTCTGTTACCTTTTTTTTTGTATCGGACTGTACCGTTGGTGTGTGTTTGTCGACATGAAGTGTACACAGATGGTTGAACGTGTGTATTCCAACAATTACGTTGCTAGAAGTGTACGCCGACGATCCCGATTAAATCTACATGTTGAGATCTTGTGAATATATTTTTTTTGTTTTATTTTTTTTGTATTTGTAGGCGAGCAGTGAGGTGGCGTCTCTTTGGGACACTTCCGATTGAGATATCGAAAAAGTGGTGAATGTAAAAGAGTTAAGGCCACTTTATATTTCGCGTAGTTAGTGAAGTATCGTGCTAAGTTGCGACAAGAATCACCTTTTGGGGTAGATATCGGCCTTAAGTATGACGCTGAGTCTTTTGGGGACAACGTTCAGTTGATACAACACATGCAGTATGCGATATAAGCCTGTACGGTAAGAGATGATATTTTCTTAATACGCGGTCATGTTCAATTTCCTAACGCACTTGTTATAATATAAATTTAGGACACTAAACTCATGATAAGTAACTTTGGTGCGAGAATCAAACTGGAGCTGATTTGGATACTTGCAAATTACCTTTCTGCTAGTATTACGGAGCAGAGGATCGCCCGCGCCACCTTATCCACACCTGGTAATTCATCGTGTGATGTAGCGGGGTCAGACCTATATCTTTACAAGCTGTATTGTTTGGTGTTGTTTTCAGGGGTTACAAGTAATTAATATCTCAAGTCATTGAAGCACTTAGAATAGAATGCCCTTTTATAGTTATTCTTATATTTTAATATTTACATTCTTTAGTTTATTCTTACTTTTATTTAATATTCGAATCATATAATAGTTATTTAATAATTCATAATTAATCTTAACATTTGCATTCCATAGTTTATATAGCAATTTTCAGTCAAGTTAAATAGCGTATGTTACATAGTTATTTTTGTATATTTTTGTGTGTACAATCACGGAAATCTCCGACCATCCTTATACTCCCGTCAGGCATGTAAAAGTGATAATATACAGGTCCATTCATATTTTTTTGTATTGGATATTTGTCAACATTTTTGAGGGAATACAGTTCCAATAAATATTGTTATAATATTACTTATTTGTGCGAGTATTGATTTGAAGTAGTCGCTTCCTAGTTTTTTTGATATTACGTCATCCATGTAGCGTATGACCTCTGATTAAAATTCAACAGTAAATCGCGGTGCGCGTTCTTTCTATTTTTATAGTCAGTAATATAACATTTCGAAAACACCCCACCGTATGCACTGAGACCTGAGCCTGGGTACTGGCTAATTGGATTGTATTTTTATTATCAACTCTTCCATATGGGTAAGTACTTGGAACTCTACCTTATATTAAAACGTTACCGACGCCACTTTAGTGATATTTATTTTTGCTATTACCCGTAGCAAAATCTTTAAACAGAAATTACCTCAAAGCAAACTACCAAATACATAAAGCGCTTTGCTTTGCCTTGCTTGGCTCTAAACGTTCAACGCTAAATTTTAATCATTTTTGAAAATATTCAAATTCAAATCAATTCAATTCAAAATTCATGGATTGGAAAAGTTTTTAATTCGTAAACACAAATAAAAGGAAAATCAACTGGAACAGCAGATGTTACTAAATGTTTACGAATAAATTTGATTAGATCGATTGTTTCCACGATAAAACCGTAAATTTAATTCATAAATTATTTATAGCTAATAATACTATCCCGGCAAATAAATCTGAAATAATGCAAGTATTCACTTTTGCCAATCCTTTAATAGCAGAAAACAATATATTCATTAATGATTTTCAAATTCTACATTTAGAGATCAAAGGCATAAAATTCAATTTGCTGGAAAGCTTAGAAATCAATAAATTAAAACAATCATAAATTTTATTTAATGATCTGTTAGATTTAAATAACTCACGTTAAATTTATTCATTTAAAGGGACCATTTAGACGATAATAAAAATCTACATTTAGTCTATTAAATATCTATTAGTAAACATGTTTAACAGTAAGGCCTGACCAGCTGGGTCACACATTTACTCTAATATTTGTTATAATTTCTCTCATTTTAAAGACACCATAGAATAATATTAACCTTTTTTGCATTTATGTGTATTACGTATTATGTGTTGTTACTTTCATTATGAAACAGACATGTAAATACTTGGACAATACTGTTGTTACTTTGTAACTTACTCTAGTATTGGCGAAACAATTATCGTTTGCCGATGATATATTAACCAATTTTGCCCCGGTGTACTCATTTGAGTAATTTTTTTAAGAATTTATAAGTGGTATTATGGCCTATGTTGGCTAGTATTTAAACAATACAAAGGTATTGTTCTCTCTTCACACCAGATTTTTAATAATATTTTATATTATTAAAAATACCTTTGTATTATACAAAACTGGTGGGGTTTACCTACTCATGTATGTTTCAATTATTCTGATAGTATTTAAACCTTCTGAAAATATTTAAATCGTACATTCAATACTAGATAGCGCATCTCTGCAACGATACAACCACAATCTTAATCAAAACTTTTACTTGCGTCATTGTAATATTCAGTGAATATTTTTTTCCAACATAAACTGTAATAAAATTTTGTTGGTGTATTTATGTACTCAGGTAATAGTATATTACATACCGAGCGGGGAAGTGCTCTATTACAGCCGAGCGTCAAGGTAGCTTACCGAGGTGCAAAGCACCGAGGTAAGCTGCAGACGCGAGGCTGGAATGAGTTCTCCCGAGGTATGTATACGATTTTACTCACAATCTACTATTAGTAATTCTATATAAGTTTTATTTTAAATAATAATAATAATAATAATACATGAGTATCGGTATTTATTTTTATGATAATTTGATAAACTATTTTAAGGAAGATACTTGTAAAATCGTTGCTAGGCAATGTAATAAGTTTGTTGAATCTGACAGTTAGGTAATTATTTTGCCAGTTACAAAATATAGTACTGCATTTTTAATAATAAAAAATCTTTATACGTGTATACTAAGAAATATGTCCGACAGTGAACTTGAATGCACCCCACCAGAACTGTAAATAGGTTTATTATTGTTTCTTTACTAAATAAATACAGAGTTTGATTCCAATTTATTCTTAAAAACATGTTTTAATGCCAAAATGACATTGATGTCATATTTGTGACTAATGAACTGACACTTGCTAGCTGGGAAAACACTTTTCCGGCTGTAGCTGGGAAAGTGAAGTAGGTAAGCAATAAGTCGCTTCCCGACTGTTTCGAAGGGTACAAATCTACAGATTACTAACCGATTGTGAGTAAAATACTTTTATAATTATTAACTCACAATTTGAACGAAGTATATACATACATCAAATTTTATTACACATGTAGTTTTGGTGTACTCATATGAGTACACGAGGAAGATGTAGTATACAAAAATATTTATGTTGTAGAGGAGTGTAACGTACAAATCAATAGAACCAAACACATTTTATGGAAGATCCTATAAAAATTTACAATCTGCTATAGATGATTTAGATGAAGAGGAATAAGATGTTGACGTTGTTATTTCACCGGATGCAGATTATCAAACAGACGAGAATGAAATGATAGAGGTCAACATTAAAGCAGATGAACTTCCAAATTATGTTCCAGGAGCAATTACAATATTTTCTCAAGAAATTTCAGGTGATGAATCAGACAGACATTCCTTTATCCACATTGCTACAATTATCAATAAAAAAGAGAAAAATCCTAGAAAGTAGTCCAAAATAAGGCGAAGGTATAGTTAACATTAGTATGAGCTCGGGAAAAAGTTTGTTGATGACGATATTATAGATCTTAGAGAGGAAACGACAAGATACGCTTCTCAGAAGAATAATTATATATTTTCCATGACCAAAGTAATTGGGTTTCTACTATTGACTGGCTACCATCGCTTACCACGTGAAAAACTTTATTAGTGCGTAGATGAAGCCTAGTCTATACTCTTCATTACAAATTATATTTCTCGCAATAGATATTACGAAATAAAAAGATATTTTCGCTTAACAAATAATGAGCAAATTGACAAACTGGATAAAATGTATAAACTATGTCCTCTTATGGATAAGTTGAACAAGAAATTTTTGCAGTGGAGTATATTTCACGAAAAGCTGTCAATCGATAAAGGCATGGTAAAGTATTTAGGCCACAATTTCCAAACAATTTATCAAAGAAAAGTCCGTACGGTTCGGGTATAAGGATTGGATGGACGGATACGTTCGATACTTATGGCGGTGTAAAACAAAATAAAATTTTTGAGGAAAATATACCTCTAGAATCCCGAGTTGTTTTGGATTTATTAGAAGCAGTAACACATCCGCAAGATCACATTGTATATTTTGATATTTTTTACAAACTGTAATTTGATGGGAACTCTTCGAGAATTAGGTTACAGAGCGACAGGAACAATTAGGGATAACCGAACAAAAAAGTGTCCTTTACTAGATCAAAAACATGATAAACTAGATGGTAGCGAACTGATAGCTTCAGTTATAAGTACAACGAAGAGAATTTATTACTCATAGTTAGGTGTAAAAATAATAGCATTGTAACTATGATGACTAATTTTGATAATGTACTTCCACTATCAAAAGTGAAACGTTGGTCTAAGGAGAAAAATTGTTAAACGGACATCTCACAACCACGTCTTTTTGGGAATTATAATGCAGGAATGGGAGACATTCATTTGCTTGAAGAAGGTGTTATCAATTACCGTGTATCTGTACGGGGTAAGAAGTGGTGGTGGCTTCTCAGGACTTACGTGATGAATCTTACAGATGTGAACTCTTGGAGATTACATTCATTGGCAGGAGGAACTCATGGTTTATTCAAGTTTGTAAGAAATATAACAAGGCATTATCTTCGAGTTTGTGATAAAGCAGAACATTCACGACATTCAAAAACTGTCCCGAAAAGCATTATACATGATGAGGTGGACATTTAAAAAAAAAAAATTAAAAGCAGTTGCGATGCCGCAAATGTCATTTACGAGTAAGGTGGATTTGCATAAAATGCAATGCAACACTTTGTTTAGAAAGGGTCTGTTTCATAAATATTCATAAGAAATAATGAACATATGTGTTCCCGTTGTGCGGCCATAAACATTGTAGTAACAATAAAAATATTAATAATTTGTTACGAGTTGATTTAGCTCGTCTGCCATTTTTAGGTCAGCGTTTATATACATTTGAAATGTCTGGTATATTGGTACCGTTTGCTTAAGCCTACCTGTATTGTTTGGTTCTTTGCCGTTTACTTTTGGATGACTAGATTTATATAGTGGGAATTTCCATATGATATTTGTTTTTCCTGCATCAGAGATTTGTTTAATGCTTAATTTAGTCTCATATACATCTATTTGAACTGTATTTGTATAGGTATTTAGATTTTGCTATCTGTAATTTTAGAAATGTCGTCAACTTGAGCTATTGCTTCTACATTTTGTTATTTCAATACATACTAAACCTAAATTGTCATTTACATCATGGTACATAAAGAACTTTGTTTATTATATTGTACTCCCTTAAGTTAGATTTGTATTACGTATTTTTCGCAGCTTAAAACACTTGCTTGTGTAAAGAATATTTTCTTTTTCTAGTTATTTGCATCGCTATGGATTGTCTGAAATTTTACATTAATTAAAGGGTGATTTGACATTGTTTTTATATATGCCTCAATCTTATCTTGACCTGGTACAGGCTTTATAGTTTATTTATAACCGTTATCTGTTAAATTTTGTCATTGGGGGCAGATTAAGGTATATGCATCTAACAGCTACGTTTGCTCGTAATCCATAGGCATATCTGTGTGAAGTATGCTCTATAAGATGACGGATATATTATGGTCGACAATTATATAAAATGTATTGAGCAGTTTCTTAGTTGAATCTTGTGGTTTTTCGGCTATTTAGAATTATCAGGGATTCTTTTCTTTTTCTTATTTCTCGTCCGTGTTGAATGGAATAATGACATCTGGTGTCTTCTTTCTGGACAGTTATTTTGTATTAAAAATTCCTTATAATAAAATGAATTTAATTGAAGTTCTTTTCCAGTTAGGTTCGCGTATTATTGACTTAATTTTTGGTAGTACGTAATTCTTATTTAAGTTCTTCTCTACATGTCATGTCTCTTGTCATCATCAGTAGGTAAAAACTACTAATTAAAAGTCACACATGGGGCACAGTAAAGTAACATAAACGCTTCCGCACAACTACTATATACTGCAACCCTATAAAGACTAAATTTACCATGCCATTCTCAAACTACGGGACAAAACACTTGCCTCTTAGAAAAGGTTTTAAACATGTGTTACCTTATCGAACAAAGGAACGGCAGAAGAAGGCGCCTACTAAAAACGATTTTTAAAGCTACGGTGACCTACTATTAAACTAAATGAAACACCTTATAATATCACAAAACACTAGTATATTTAACTATATGAATATATTTCATGTGCATTGTACACATTAGTAGTTATTATTTAAACGTATTATTCGAGTACACAGGTAGTGACAAAATCTATATTGGGTAGGGGTGTAAAAATTTTCCATTCCAAATGTTTAAAAAGACGTATATTGTGTATTGTAAACGCCGTACTCTCATAGCAAATTCTGAGAAAGACAAAATTAAGAAGGGGCGTTACATGAAAAAACAAGACATCCGGCTGTGTTGTGTTATATTAAATGAGAATCAATTCACGTGAAAAGGGTCTATGAATAATTAGATATTGTAGGTGTATAATTTAAAAGTTAATTATAAATAGGTGACAATGTCCTAGTTAAGGAGTTAAGGAGTATTTAATATAATGTATAGAATTCACGGTAGGCTCTGGGTGTGTTAATTATAAATAGGTGACAATGTCCTAGTTAAGGAGTTAAGCAATTTAATATAATGTATAGAATTCACGGTAGGCTCTGGGTGTGTTAAGGAGGTAATTTTTGCATATTAAATGAGCATCAATTCACGTGAAAAGGGTCTATGAATAATTGGATATTGTAGGTATATAATTTAAAAGTTAATTATAAATAGGTGGCATGTCCTAGTTAAGGAGTTAAGCAATTTAATATAATGTATAGAATTCACGGTAGGCTCTAGGTGTGTTAAGGAGGTAATTTTTGCATATTAAATGAGAAGCAATTCACGTGAAAAGGGTCTATGAATAATTGGATATTGTAGGTATATAATTTAAAAGTTAATTTTTATAAGTGGGTGGGGGAGGTAACAGCAGAAATATAGATATGTGGGAATCCATACACGTGAAATAATGCAAAAAATTACCTCCTTAACAATGGTTGTTGAATGAAGCACTCGGTGTGGTTGTTTCACGAAATGTAAAATGTTTCGCGTTTTGTGGAATAGATGTACCGGGTTTTTGTTTATTGAATTATTTATCATGCTTCACCCAGAGCCTACCGTGAATTCTATACATTATATTAAATTGCTTAACTCCTTAACTAGGACATGTCACCTATTTATAATTAACTTTTAAATTATATACCTACAATATCCAATTATTCATAGACCCTTTTCACGTGAATTTATTCTCATTTAATATGCAAAAATTACCTCCTTAACACACCTAGAGCCTACCGTGACTTCTATACATTATATTAAATTGCTTAACTCCTTAACTAGGACATGTCACCTATTTATAATTAACTTTTAAATTATATACCTACAATATCCAATTATTCATAGACCCGTTTCACGTGAATTGCTTCTCATTTAATATGCAAAAATTACCTCCTTAACACACCTAGAGCCTACCGTGAATTCTATACATTATATTAAATTGCTTAACTCCTTAACTAGGACATGTCACCTATTTATAATTAACTTTTAAATTATATACCTACAATATCCAATTATTCATAGACCCTTTTCACGTGAATTGATTCTCATTTAATATAACACAACACAGCCGGATGTCTTGTTTTTTCATGTAACGCCCCTTCTTAATTTTGTCTTTCTCAGAATTTGCTATGAGAGTACGGCGTTTACAATACACAATATACGACTTTTTAACCATTTGGAATGGAAAATTTTTACACCCCTACCCAATATAGATTTTGTCACTACCTGTGTACTCGAATAATACGTTTAAATAATAACTACTAATGTGTACAATGCACATGAAATATATTCATATAGTTAAATATACTAGTGTTTTGTGATATTATAAGGTGTTTCATTTAGTTTAATAGTAGGTCACCGTAGCTTTAAAAATCGTTTTTAGTAGGCGCCTTCTTTAGAGAAGAATTTCTGCCGATCCTTTGTTCGATAATGTAACACACGTTTAAAACCTTTTCTAAGAGGCAAGTGTTTTGTCCCGTAGTTTGAGAATGGCATGGTAAATTTAGTCTTTATAGGGTTGCAGTATATAGTAGTTGTGCGGAAGCGTTTATGTTACTTTACTGTGCCCCATGTGTGACTTTTAATTAGTAATTTTTACCTACTGATGATGACAACTTAGTTGTCGAAATACGTATTTAGGATACGACTAATAATTGTGGTAAGGGGTTATATACCTTTTTAAATTATTATTTAACCACAGTCTCCATTGAAAGAATTTTTGCTTTTATTATGCATATTAAATGTGCATTATTATTTGATATGCTAAAAATTACTATACTGGGTAAGTCATTAACTCAATATCAATTTGTTACCTTTTATTTCAACTTAATTTTCTTAAATGTTGCATTCATTAAGCAAGTTGGTCACTGATATTTTTAATTTTTGATGATTAATTCATTGTTAATTGTGGCTCGTAAGCCTTATTCAGATCTTGAATGATTTTTGTTGCTATTTCTCAGTATTATATTTCTTATGTTTATTGCTGCTATGTTCAACATAGGTGATTGTTGATATCTATTTACTGTAGCTAATTTAATAAATTACATCTTGTTATTGTTATTCTATTGGGCGTTCTATTGTTATGTTAAAATTTGGCCACGAATTACCTGTGGATAATGTAGCTTACTTTTGGCAGCGTATACGTTCGCTGTACCTGTTTGAGATTATAACCACGGTGGCGCCTATTATTAAAAAAAAACCTCTCCCTAGCTCGTCTTTTAACTGAGTTAGCATATCAACCGAAGATCTCCGGGGCATTCGCGTTTAGGTAAGTTAATAAGTTAACTAGGTAGTACGTTGTATAGGAAAGCGCGTGTACTAGTGCTTGATAAAGCAAGTAACAAATTTTATTGTGCAAAATGGTTTAGTTTGTTTAATAAAAGTTTAATAAAATTGTATCTAATAATATTATTATTATTTCAAAAAAATCTTGTGGGAACAAATGGGTTAATTTAGTAACTATTAATTTTATTTCCATTTTGAAATAAATTTTGAAGAGGTAGCCCAATCTTAATAGATTTTTAATAAAATTGTTCAATTAATAAGAAAACTGTAGTCGACATCTATATTATAAAAAGGTTTTATATAAAGAAGAAGAATACATGATAAAAAATAATAAATATTAAAAACATCGAGAAAAACGATCTGAAACATTGCTTTTAGAAGAAGAAATCGATCTTTTGTTAAGTAAGATAGAAAGAAATTCTTAAAAAATGCATGATATTCGAATATATAGCATCAATTCCATCATTATTAGAACTTCGGTGTACTTAATCTAAGAAAAGCATAGTATTTTTTAATGTTATGTGGCTTTTTAATAACAAATAAAATAAACAACAATAAACAACAATAAACAACAAACAACACACTTGTAATTAAATAGATCTAAATGTCCACTTTGCTTATTATAGCTAAATACACCTATGTATATTTCTTAAAGACAGATAAATTAACATAGTATAAAAGCGTGACCGAATCGTATATAATAAATCGTAATTAAAAAAGCATATAAAACCGATTACATTTTATCCCTCCATAATGAGATATACGTCATAAGCACTATAACTTTGTGGCCTCATTTTTTTTAACGTCTAATTGTTTTCCCCTACATATACATAATCGTAGGGAATTGGCAAACGTCTTCTCCCTTTTATCTACATATTCTTACACATCATACTACGTAAGAGATCCAATTATGGTGAAGAAATAACAAGGTCGCCAGCAATTTGCTTTGAATATTGACAGCATTTGAATGGCATAATTATGAAAATGAAACAGAAGAAGCATATAAATTATAATTAGAAGGCAACCTTTCCTGCATTATATTACTTAAAAAGCTATACAGTAATCGCGAAACATTCGCATCAGAAATCTTGATATACGAGTAATGTCTCAGAAATAAAGAGAATGATCTATTTTAAAGTTTTTTATTGAATGTATCTACAATTTAACATTGTCCCCTTTAAAGTATGCTCCTTGGGAATTGTTTCCCATTCCTGGTAACAATTCCGAAATTTTTTCAGCCTGTAGGCTGTGTGGAACCTGCGTTGTGGCTCTTTGGTTGTTGTTTATTGCTCTGTAATGGCAACCTTTCAGCTTCTGCGTAAGCGTTGGAATAAGAAATTAATCACATCGAGCCATGTCTGGATTGTGAAGTGGGCGTGGGTGTACTGGAATGTTTTTCTCTGCCAAAAATTTTTTAGCCGACAATGCGGTATAACTGGCGGCATTATTGTCGTGTAAGATTCAAGAGCTTGCAATGTCAGATCGCACACGAAAACCTGTTTTCCGCAAACGTTCAAGGACCTCGCGATGAAAGGTTTGATTCACTGTGGACAATTTCACGACAAATAAGCATGGACTTGATTCAGAATTTACTCATACAAGCTTTCTTCTGTTGCGGTCGCTTCACACTTTGTCGTCCTTTTGTTTCAGGATGGTATTCAAATACCCATGAATACCCACCCATTATCACTCTGTGCATAAGGTTGGATTCGGTTGTCAAGCGATCCAACAGTTGTTGGCTAATGGATAAACGATTTCCTTTTTGTTCATCAGACAAGTTCTTGGGCACCAGCTTCGCACAAATTTTTCCCATGTTTGGCTCCTCTGTCAAAATTCGATGAATAAGTATTCTTACTCATGTTTACCTCAAGTGCAATCATCCTGACTGTTAACCGCCTGTCTCGTGCTAACACATCTTGACACGCTTTCATCGGCTTTCGTTGTGGACATCCGAAGCGATGTTCTTCTTCAATGTTTTCGCGGCCCTCTTGGAAAGCCTTGTACCATCTGGAAACTTGTTCTGAAAACGAAGCGGCATCTCCATACGCTGTTATTAATATTTGAAGTGTCACTGAACCAGTTCTTTGCAATTTAACGCAAAATTTAATGGCACATCGCTCGATATTTGCTTGTATTTTTTGTGTAACGCGCCATTGGAATACAACTGTAAAAAAATAACGATCACACCGCTAACACTGAACTAAGTGGACTGCATCTTTTCTAGTTGCGTACCTACCCCTGCCACTCATATGTAGTTGTCACCGGTCTGATGCAGTGTTGTCATATTGAGCGTAATATATTCATTGTCATTACGAGACATTCCTCGTATAAAGTACAAAAGTACAAAAAAGGAAAACATTATTATTGCTAAGATAGTAAATCAAAATCGTAGTTTCTTAACATTGGACTTTATTATTTTAATTAATTATTATATTTTGATTCCAAGAACTTTGATATCGTTTCTTCCATTAATTAATTATTCTAATGAAAGTACTCACTCATCTTATAATCGCTTACTGGTCTCAAATTTCAAGAAAAGGAATTAAATGTGACTGTAAGAAGCGTCAAAGACAATCGGCAATACATTTTTTTATATGCTTTTAACGGTTTTTATTCACCAATATTCTAAAGCGGGTGCTTTTTGTTGCCACGAAAGTTAGGTTACTTAAAAGTTTACCGTGCTTACAAATTCAACTTGAGTTTGAAATTGTCATCTTGTAACATTTCTTTTATTTGAGATCCCACAAAGATCCTACTTATTTTATTTAGTGAAGCTTATTTTGGAAAAATCTTCAAAGTACGTAAAATCAGCGGAATTCGAAGAATCTTAATAAAGTCTTTCACTTTTTAACTCTATGAATTCAATTTAACTAGCTGTCTGCCAGCCCGTGGCATGCACACGTATACATAGAAGACTGTCGTCGGTGATGAATTACTTCCGCAACATTGTGCAATATTATCATAAGAAATAGACAATCTTTATTTATTATTGCGCAACATTTTATAATGTTTTAAAAAGTTATTTACATTGGGAAATACCATCTTTTCGGACTCGATATACAACCTCATACGAGAAACGTTAGGTACTAAAAATAAAATGAGATAAAATTTGTAATCAGCACCTCTAAAATAGCCCAATCCATTCAAAATTTTGCGTTATGACTAGAGCTGAGGATGTTTGCGGTACGGCAGGACCGTATGTAGTGCATCCCCACATTTAACTATTTATCTAAATATTCTCTGAAATGATTTGCCGGATCTTATAAATTAATAGAGTGATATTTTAGTATGCACTGGATATTGTTATTATACAAAATCATAATAGCCATTTGTATTTATGGATCATAAATAATAATACGCATGTATTTGTATTTGGTTGTGAATTCAATTTAAACTTAAAACGAATCGTAATATTTTAACGACAAGCCGTCCTTACAATACATGCATTCGAGACAAAGTGTGCAACTCTACGAATAACTTCCATAATTGATCGAAAATGGACATTTTGGAGCTGAAGTAAAGCCCCTATTCTTTGAAAATTTTATTACTGTCGTTAAGAACTATTATTATAAACAACAAAGGCCTTTTATTAGTGTTGAAGTTTTAGTTTCATTGAATTTCCATGTTGTAAGTAGTCAACTGTAAAGTGTTCATTCGCAATATTCTAAAACAAGGTGCAAATTTAACTAAAATCCAGAAAAACACATTCTGATAATATATTACTAGATTAGAAGCTGTGTTTATTACTATTTATTATATTATTTTTATAACCAAATGCAATAAAAGCTACGAAAACAAAAGAAACCTCGATTTATTAAAATCTTGTCACACAGCCTTTCAAAGCCTGGCAGCACATATTTTGCATATATTTTATATATACTACCTACTTGAACTAGGTGAATGAAGTTAGAAGTTATAACTTATAACTTCTAACTTCATTCACCTAGTTCAAGTAGGTAGTATATATAAAATATATGCAAAATATGTGCTGCCAGGCTTTGAAAGGCTGTGTGACAAGATTTTAATAAATCGAGGTTTCTTTTGTTTTCGTAGCTTTTATTGCATTTGGTTATAAAAATAATATAATAAATAGTAATAAACACAGCTTCTAATCTAGTAATATATTATCAGAATGTGTTTTTCTGGATTTTAGTTAAATTTACACCTTGTTTTAGAATATTGTGAATGAACACTTTACAATTGACTACTTACAACATGGAAATTCAATGAAACTAAAACTTCAACACTAATAAAAGGCCTTTGTTGTTTATAATAATAGTTCGTAACGACAGTAATAAAATTTTCTAAGAATAGGGGCTTTACTTCAGCTCCAAAATGTCCATTTTCGATCAATTATGGAAGTTATTCGTAGAGTTGCACACTTTGTCTCGAATGCATGTATTGTAAGGACGGCTTGTCGTTAAAATATTACGATTCGTTTTAAGTTTAAATTGAATTCACAACCAAATACAAATACATGCGTATTATTATTTATGATCCATAAATACAAATGGCTATTATGATTTTGTATAATAACAATATCCAGTGCATACCAAAATATCACTCTATTAATTTATGAGATCCGGCAAATCATTTCAGAGAATATTTAGATAAATAGTTAAATGTGGGGATGCACTACATACGGTCCTGCCGTACCGCAAACATCCTCAGCTCTAGTTATGACTTTTGCTGGTACACCAGTGTAAGAAAATTGGGCTTCACAAAAAGAATAATTTTTATAATTGTTTTATTTAATTTTTTTAGAACCAAACAAAGAACACAATTTTCCTTTCGTGAAATAATTTTTTTAATTCAAAATACTGAATAATAGCTATTTATGTAACAAATACATAATGTAGAACTTTATTGACAAACCGAGTTTATTTGCCAAGCGAGCTTTTGCGAGCGAAGCTAATAAAAAAGGAGTCAATAAAGTCCATTATGTACGAGTTGCATATATAGTTTTATGTTCGACTGCTTTAAATGCTTAAAAGTAGAAATAATTTTTTGAAAATTCCAGCGTCGGTTAATGATTTTTTTCTGTTGCCATTAGTTACCCATATTAACGTCAAGTTTAATAATTTTGACATTTGGTAAATAGTTATTTATGTATCAAGGCACTAAAGTTTTATTTTTCATCACGAATGTGTGTTTAGTTGCCGAGGCGTTATCCGAGGCAAATAAAACACATGAGTGATGACTGATGAGTGATGAAAAATAACTTTAGTGCCGAGTTGCATATTAAATTTTTTCCGAAATCACAAATTTCAAGAAAATACATATTTTCTCGAAAAACAGTTTTATAGATGTAAAACTATTTTTAGGTTAGGTCATTATTATCATTGATACAAATAATTATAGTATATACATATAAACAAATTTACGTTAATTGTAATATGATAATTGATATTGCTTGAAATATTTATTGCTTGGAGTTGGTTATTTGAACTTAAACTTAAATCACTTGTCATTAAAGTTGTACGATGACAAAATAACTTTCACTCACTTACCTACACTTTTCAATCGAATTTCTATAACAGCAGAGATGACCGTTGACAATTTTCTGATCAATGTTCGCAACCCGCAATACACAAAATTAGAGTCTAATGAACTACTTTAGTGCCGATTTTAGACACTTTACTAACGATTTTATGTGATTTTACTGACGATTTCGGAAAAACTAAATTTAAAATGAAGGAGTTCGAAGAAATAATTTCTGCCGATATGAATGAAATAGCGGTGAATGCTAAACAATTACTTTTGCCAAATAAGTTCAAGCATTTATACGAAGAGACGTATAGTATACCGATAGGTCCAACTCGCAACGGGCCATAGCCAACAATATACGTATGGAACGTAATGCGATGTGGCAACGTGTGTACGATGCCTATATTGAGTGACTTTCTTAAAATTTAAATTTATTTTGCAGAATTATTAATTTTTTTACTTTTATCTTTTAGAAAACGTTATTGTTTTTTTATTACTTAAAATTACTTTATATGAAAAATAGTATACCATAAAAGTGTAAACAAAGACAGTATACATTGAAACGAATATTCATTCAATTGCATTGTCATGAAATTGAATTTGTCAATCGTTGTTAAATTTGTTAGAATGAATAGATATTTATATTTATCGGAAAATACTAATACTTAAAGCAAACAAATAAGGTGTAGTGTTTTGTTATAGGAATGTATAATATCCATTTCTTCCTGCATATTGATTATGCAGCTGATGCTTTCGTAATATGCTCATATTTGTATTTCTACTATTATCGTAATGTTATTATAATACAGATACCAAAATCTCACGTAATATTTCCATCAGCCTTTTATTAACAATAAACAAGTAAAGTACAACTTCGTAGGTCGACAAACGCTCCAGTCTTCATTATCACTGTATTATACATGAACTGTAGGCCTAGTTTTTCGTAGAAATTGAAGTACGTGTCTGTTCCTTTGTAAAATTATAATAAGGGCAGGGGTTAATTTTATTAATTTAAAAAGGTATATAACCCCTTACCACAATTATTAGTCGTATCCTAAATACGTATTTCGACAACTAAGTTGTCATCATCAGTAGGTAAAAACTACTAATTAAAAGTCACACATGGGGCACAGTAAAGTAAAATAAACGCTTCCGCACAACTACTATACACTGCAACCCTGTAAAGACTAAATTTAACATGCCAATCTCAAACTACGAGACAAACACTTGCCTCATACGAAAAGGTTTTAAACATGTGTTAAATTATCGAACAAAGGAACGGCAGAAATTCTTCTCTAAAGAAGGCGCCTACTAAAAACGATTTTTAAAGCTACGATGACCTACTATTAAACTAAATGGACCACCTTATATTTTCACAAAACACTAGTATATTTAACTATATGAATATTCCATGTGCATTGTACACATCAGTAGTTATATAAACCTATTATTTCGAGTACAAGTATAGTGACAAAATCTATATTGGGTAGGGTGTAACAATTTTCCATTACAAATGGTTAAAAAATATGGTCGTATATTGTAAAAGCCGAACTCTCATTGCAAATTCTGAGAAAGACAAAATTAAGAAGGGGCGTTACATGTGAAGAAACAAGAAGCAACCTTTTCGTAGGAGGCAAGTGTTTGTCTCGTAGTTTGAGATTGGCATGTTAAATTTAGTCTTTAGTCTACAGGGCTGCAGTGTATAGTAGTTGTGCGGAAGCGTTTATTTTACTTTACTGTGCCCCATGTGTGACTTTTAATTAGTAGTTTTTACCTACTGATGATGATAACTTAGTTGTCGAAATACGTATTTAGGATACGACTAATAATTGTGGTAAGGGGTTATATACCTTTTTAAATTATTATTTAACCACAGTCTCCATTGAAAGAATTTTGGTTAATTTTATTCTTTATTATTATTTTATTATTATTTTTAAAAATGCAGAGATCAGTTTTGCGACAGCATTCAGCTAATTACAATCTAAAATAAGCAACATTGTAACGTATTTTGGAATTGTGAATATCCGTAGGTAATAAAAAAAAAGGAAGTATAGTTTAATTACAACTGTAGCTTCCTCCTGGTTTGAAGGAAGTCGGTATGTATCGACCGAAGTATAAGTTGAAATAATACAAATATGAGCATATTACGAAACCATCAGCTGCATAATCAATATGCAGGAAGAAATGGATATTATACATTCCTATAACAAAACACTACACCTTATTTGTTTGCTTTAAGTATTAGCATTTTCCGATAAATATAAATATCTATTCATTCTAACAAATTTAACAACGATTGACAAATTCAATTTCATGACAATACAATTGAATGAATATTCGTTTCAATGTATACTGTCTTTGTTTACACTTTTATGGTATACTATTTTTCATATAAAGTAATTTTAAGTAATAAAAAAACAATAACGTTTTCTAAAAGATAAAAGTAAAAAAATCAATAATTCTGCAAAATAAATTTAAATTTTAAGAAAGTCACTCAATATAGGCATCGTACACACGTTGCCACATCGCATTATGTTCCGTACGTATATTGTTGCCTATGGCCCGTTGCGAGATGGACCTATCGGTATACCGCAAATGGTGTTCATATAATAAACTTTTATTTTGACACTGACAGCAGAGTATTTTTTGCATTATGTTATTTTACTAGTAAAATAAAGTACCGTTTTATAGCCGCAAAACAGTATCATAAAGCGTCTGTTTATAATGCAGTCGTACCATCGGTGCCTAAAAAAAACGGGTATGCGAGTATTTTGTTGGGTGTAAATCTGAACGCATCTGACAACTCTTGACAACTAACATGACAGTTAAATAAAGTAATTTAAAATGTCAAATTTGAACCAGCTTAAGAAGTATTTTTTGTTAGCACAACTTCAGGAGGGATGGACTGTTAGAAGAATTACGGGCGAACTAAACATAAGTAAAAATACAGTGCAACGAGCTAAATGTTTGCAAAGTTGAGTCTTTCTCCGAAAAAAAGTTTAGGACGCCGAAAAATATCATCTCTGGAGCAAGATGAAGAACTGGTAAATTTTAGTAGAGAATATCCCTTTGATACATCTATAAGAGCAAAACACAATTTAACTAATTATCCTAGAGCATCAGAACTGCCCAAAAACGAATTGCTGAAACAGAATTAAAATACTGCTGTAGCGCAAATAAGATATTTTTGACCGGAGATAATAAGTAAAGAAGATTGACATTTGCTCAGAAATATGTTAACCAGCATGATATTTGGAATAATATAGTTTTCTTAGACAAGAAAACTTTCCAGTCCTTTCATAATCATCATATTGGTGTTTATCGACCGCCTAAACTGCCTTATGATCCAAAATATGTATCATCCGTCAATCGAAGTGGTCATTTTTCTGTGAACATCTGAGCATGGATTAATTCCAGAGGTCCAGGTGTATATATTATATTAGAGGAAAAATTATGTGGTGAAGTGTATGGGCGAATCTTAGAACAAGCTATGCTATCATCAGTAACGGCGGTTTTGGGCGAAAATTTTACCAGCATATAATATAATACAAAGCTTGAATATTTCAGTAATAGTGCAACTTTATAATTTCAGAATATCTGTGCAGTCCACCGAGTACGAATAGTTGTAGACTTTTTAAACTGATATAATGTAAGTGTTTTACCGTGGCCCTCAAAAACTCCCGACTTAAACCCTATTGAAAATATTTGGGGAAGATTAACGCACCGCCAATTTTAGAACTAATAATCGCTTTGACCTATAGCAACGCATTATGGAAGCATGGCAAAATATCACGCCGGAATTTACTCGGGATTTGGTGATGTCAATACCGCGACGTTTACAAAATATAGTTGACAGTAATGGAGCAATGACTAAATACTAAAATTGTACTTAAAATTCTAAAGTACTAGGTGGCGCAAAATTAATCACCCTGTCGGAAGATGTTATAACTTTTGCAAATGGCGTCGTACGTCAATCATATTTGACATTTGTGAACTAGACAGCTGCAGAATACAAACAGACAAACAATGGAGCGCTATACTCCGCAAGAGCGTGGAATAATTGTGTCGATTTTCTTTACCAATAATCGGTCGGTTGTGTTAGCGCAGCGTGAATTTCGTTGTCGATTTCCTAATCGTGTCGCGCCAACTGGACAAACATTACGCCGCTTAGCTGCTTGACTCGAACAGACTGGAACCACAAGTGATCTTCCAGGGCGTGGCCGCCACCGGACTGGTCGTTCTGTCGAGAATATCGCGGCTGTGGCTGCTGATGTTGCTGAGAACGAAGAAACATCAACCAGACGACGTTCCACGCAATTGGGCGTCAGCAGACGGACCCTACAGCGAATTTTAGTGAAAGACTTACACATGTTCCCATACAAAGTGCAAACAGTGCATCAGTTAATGCCTGCTGACCTTCAGTCGCGTGTGAATTACTGTAACGCCATCCTCAATCTCAACAACGAAGTGAACGA
This sequence comes from Melolontha melolontha, assembly GCA_935421215.2. Lineage (NCBI taxonomy): Eukaryota > Metazoa > Arthropoda > Insecta > Coleoptera > Scarabaeidae > Melolontha > Melolontha melolontha. The sequence continues at coordinate 93,808,515 of OW285235.1, forward strand.
TTTTCAGTCGAAAATCATCATGAGCGACGAGGCGCATTTTCATTTAAGCGGTTACGTCAATAAGCAAAATCTTCGTTTCTGGTGCACTGAAAACCCGCGTGTGATGCACGAAAAGCCGTTACATCCACTCAAGGCTACTGTGTGGTGCGGTGTTCACGAGGGAGGAGTGATTGGACCGTATTTTTTTGAGGACGCCATCGGCAATACGGTTACTGTTAATGGCGAATGCTACAGGGCCATGATAAACGACTTCTTACTGCCAGAATTGAATGAGCGGGGCTTTGTGAACATGTGGTTTCAACAAGACGGTGCAACCGCACACACAGCAGGAGCCACAATGGATATTGTGAAGGAAGCATTTCCTGGTCGCGTAATCTCCCGTTTTGGCGATTTGGCATGGCCAGCAAGATCGCCCGATTTAACCATCCCAGACTTCTTTCTTTGGAGCTTCTTGAAGTCGCGGGTTTATGCCAACAAACCTCAGACAATCGCAGCCCTTAAGGAGAATATTCGACAGGAATGCGAACAGTTATCACCAGAAATCGTGCGGAAAGTTATGGAAGATAAAACGGGCACAAATGTGTACCAATACTGGCGGCAGCCACTTGGCGGATATCATATTTTCCAATTAACAGAAAAAATTGTAAAGGTCCAAATAAAGATTTTCACCACTCAAAAAATTTTTTTTTAATTTACTAAAAAAGTTATTCAAAAACAAAATTGGATGATTAATTTTGCGCCACCTGTTATTAAAAGAAAAAACGTACATGATTTTTATTATATTACTGCGTTGATTAAATGAGTACATAAAGATACGCAAAGGGTTACTGTCATTTTATATAACTTGACATAGCTTGACATAAAAGCCAAAACACACTATACAATTTTTGAAAATTACGTCAGTTCATCTGTCAATACTTTACCCGTTTTTTAGGCACCGTTGGTATATAACCGATTTTTATTATAAATATCCTTACAAAAATTGAATTTTTTTCTATCATAGACTCGTCAGTGCATGATGCTGAGATAGACAAAATTCACAACTCCCTTAGAGTGCCGAACCAACCAGCACCTCATGACAATATTAGCCAGGTGGTGTCCATCGTACGGTCATAGATCTGGCTAACAATTTTCACACAAATATGTACTTGTATTTTTGATATTATTACAAATATCTTTAATATATAGAGAGCATTTTGAAAATCGTAAAAAATAAGGAGCTATAATTATAGCAAACGTTAATTAAAAATACAATCTCATGTTCATAGAGACGATACAAAAGAAAAACGGCAATAAAAACCTAAACAACATCCCTTCGACCCTGGTTATTTTGCCGTATGAAGAATATTTATTTACAGTATTTATTAGTCGAATCGTCGTGCGGCCACTGAAGAGTAATAAACATTGACTTGAAGCACGTTTCACGAATTATCGAAATGATATTAGATGCGACTTTTGTTATGAAAGGGTTAGTTAAAAGTATGGAGACGGCGACTTATTGTCGTTAATATTCATTTTAGGGATTTATGTTCAATATAAAAGTTTGTTAGGATATTTTGATCTACATTTGAGAATATTTGAATTTTTTTTTCTTCAATTGTTTTTTAGTTACGCCTGTCCGCGCATTTTTTTTAAATGGGAACTAGTAAATTTTACTCTACCATTCGATAGAGATTTTTTTCTCTTTACAAAATTTTTTTTGTTTTTTTAAAATTCATTTTAATAACTTTTTTATAAGAAAAAGCCGGTTCATGTGTTTAAAAGATGTTCGGTACATCGCAGATAGACAGAAGCGCGGCGATAAACAAACTTGAGCGACATAATTTTATCAGTGGTTATTGTGTACGTCAAATCTTTGACAGAAATAATTCATTTGTGCAATTTGTTGCTGTTAATATTAACAATGGCGAGTTTAAGTGAACATGAACGAATTGAAATACTTATGATGTTGGGTTATGAGATAGACGCAGAAGTTTACAAGACGTTAGTAATTTATTTAATGATACGCATCCAAATAGAAATCCAATTTCTAAATTCGTTGTTGGTAAAACTTTAAGACGCTTTGAACAAACGGGTAGCGTTAAAGATTTGCCAAGGAGTGGTAGACCTAGAACAGCAAAAAGCGATGATAACAAACTGGATATTTTATTGGCTGTATCTGAATATCCCCATTTATCAACATTAGCGGCCAATTTCAATATTTCACAGTCATCGATCTTGTCGTTTTTAAAAAGTGAAAAGTGTAAACCTTATAAGGTACACCTTGTACACGAGTTAACGGAAGATGATTTTGATAGGAGATTACAATTTTCTGAAGAAATGTTAAATATTTGCAATAATATTGAAAATTTTGTCAACAATATTCTTTTCTCAGACGAAGCTACTTTTTGCCTTACCGGTGAAGTAAACAGACATAACTGCAGATACTGGTCATCGGAAAATCCCTCTTGGTTTTTGGAGCACCATACGCAGTACCCCCAAATGGTTAATGTTTGGGTTGGCATTCTAGGCGGTCATATTATCGGTCCCTTTTTCATCAATGGCAGTTTAACTTCGGCTCTGTATTTGCAGTTATTGCAAAATGAAATAATACCTGCTAGTGCTACGGTCTATCCTCATGAAAACAATGAACACCTGCCCAATGACAGTATCTGGTTCCAGCAAGATGGCGCCCCACCACATTATGGTGTCAATGTTCGTCAATATCTGGACAACGTTTTCCCCCACAGATGGATTGGAAGACGAGGAACCATTTAATGGCTAGCCCGTTCGCCAGATTTAAGTCCTTTAGATTTTTTTCTTTGGGGATACGTAAAAAACAAAGTTTACAAAGAAAAGCCCGATAACGTCGAAGATTTACAAATCCGAATTACCAGAACGATACAAGAAATTCCCCGAGATTTTTTACAGAACTCTGTTCGGGGTTTTGTAAATCGATTGGGTCATTGTCAAATTACTAATGGACGACAATTTGAACACTTAATTTAATTTACTTTGTTATTAATTTCTTTAATTTTTCTTGTAAAAAAGTTATTAAAATGAATTTAAAAAAGACAAAAATATTATTGTAAAGAGAAAAAAACCTCTATCGAATGGAAGAGCAAAATTTACCAGTTCTCATTTAAAAAAAAATGCGCGAACAGGCGTATCTAAAAAAACAATTGAAGAAAAAAAAAACAAATAATCACAAATGTAGATCAAAATATCTTAACAAACTTTTATATTGAACATAATTCCCTAAAATGAATATTAACGACAATAAATCGCCGTCTCCATACTTATAACTAACCCTGAATAAATAAAAAATACCAGTTCTAGCAACAAATTTATTTGCAGAGTTCGCATATAAATTTTTGTCTGTACATCAACACCCGCACAAAAAACATGTAATATTTTTTGGCAAAATCAGCAATTTAATCAAATTTCTTTAGGCCGAGATCGAGAAAATAGGTCATCGCTCATATCTGCTGTTTTTTTAATTTATTTTCCTTTTAACCTTTCGCGCTAGATTAGTACTTTCCTACATTAGCTTTTCTTGTGCTTTTATTTAGGTTTTCTATATTATGTGTAGAGTTTAGAATGCCATGTTTCCTTTTTATCGAGAGTTGTTTTGATGGAGCCAATGGTAGTGGGCATAAATCTTTAATGCTTACTGCCAAAGCAGTATTATTTTCGAGATTTATTAACTTAATTACATTAACCAAGAAAGGACAACGTTAAATTATTATTACAATCTCCATGAAATTTAACAATTCCATAACCCTATGATAGTGTCCATCATACGACCAATGCAAAGATGCCATTGCAGGAAGAAAGCAATTTATTTCTAAATAGTAAAAGAAAATCGTTATAATAAAATACAACGTCGAATGAGTTATAACTAAAGCAGACCAATTTCCGTGCGCGCCATGAGCGCCGGTATGGGAGTGCAATTCGTAATATATTAGAATTTGCGATAGAATAGGGACGCAACATGAGCTTGTTACCGATATAAGTAACGGGTGTTCATTTGAAAAGTCAATCTAGTAGCATGTGATTTACTGAGAACATTTTGAAGTATGTCGTAAATTAAAATTTACTACTTAACCTACGAAGTCGTATATTTTGACAGTTTCATACATACAAACAAATAACAAATGTGATTGACATTATCAAATGTCATTTGGATTTACGTTTACGGAACAACAAACACATACTAATATATATGCGTCTTATTCTATCAAAATTTCAAAGTAACCTAGATTGACTTTTCAAATGAACACACGTTATAGCTCTACTTCTATACTTATATCGGTAACAAGCTCACGTTGCGTCCCTATTCTATCGCATATTCTAATATATTACGAATTACAGGCCCATACCGGCGCTCATGGCGCGCACCTCTAGTTATAACTAGAGTGGACCAATTCGGAGCGAAAGCAGAGGCGTGACTAACGAATTGGTTCCCGCATGCGAAACATTATTAATATCTAGAGATATACTATCACGAACGGTGCTGTTATTATGTTAGATACAAAAAAAAAATGTAAGACGGTTTTTCTAGATTATAAAACGTTCTCGATGATACGTATAAAAAAATAAAATCTAAAATGTATGTAATTAGATGATTAAAAAAAACTTACCGTTTTATGCGGTTTCCGTGACTTGAAAATCTGCAGAAGCGCGATGAAATATTGTTAACATAAGGTGCGTCTCCAAAGTTATTTCTCGAAAACGCGTCCGCCGTGAGGAAAATATGTGCTTTATTAAAGAAAACGATCGCTCCACATCTAGTGATGTGATGTTTGCATAATTAAAATAATCTTTGAAACAACTTAACTCATCTGTAGACGAACCTTCACAAATTTGTCTAAGTCTGGCAAAATCTAAATCTTTATCTAAAAAAAACACTTTCAAACTTACTTAAAATACACTCATTTCTTGCGTCTTCTATCGAACATAGCTGTGCGTGTGTATCTTTCACAACTAGCACTGATTCCTGTAACGATAGCGAAGAATTTTGTAGGTTTTCTAATGCTTGCACTATTTCGAAGTAATTGTTGTGAATAGTTTGTAAATCACTTTTAACCTGACTATTTTGAAATTTTTTCCGACTTTCTTCGATAGCGGCAGTATCTTTCGGATTTAATAATAAAACCACTTTTTTTACATCCTCAAAATATTTATGATAGTAAAATGCCGCTCGTGGCCATGTTCCCCATCGTGTCAGAATCGGCTGTGGTGGCTCAGGGGTATGGGGACACAATTCGTGAAATTTCCGAATACGTTTTGGAGATTTCAGGAATACTGCCTTTGTACTCGATATTAACGCATCTACATTTGGGTAACATTTACGGATCCGTTCTGCTACAAGATGTAGGGCATGGATTTTACGTGTAATATGTAAAAAGTTACCACACTGTTCCTTAAGAGACCGACCTACAGAAAGCATGGTTGCGGCACCATCTGTCACAAACATTAGGATTTGATCTCTGGAAATTTCAAATTTTTCCAATGTACTTAACACCACTTTTGAAATTACCCGAGCAGTACATTCTGCTATTTGTCTGCTAGCTAATAAAATTGAGGATGGCGATTGATTTGGTTGCATTTTACGCACCATAGCATTAAGTACAGATCTTTTTTTGCTATCAGTTGTTTCATCCACACTCAACCACACTTTTTTATTTTTCAGATCAGCCTTAATTTTATTTTCTAAATGTACACGAACAGATTTTAAATAACGTCGTAAGTGGGTGCAGCTCGGTAATTCTACATTGCCATATTTTTCAAGAAATGAAATAAACGAATCATTGCGTAACAAAGTAAACGGCAAATTACACACAACCATCATTGTACACAAATCAAATAAGAACACTTCGTATTTTGTATCGGCACCAGTGTCTCTATCTTTATGTCTTGCGCTATGCACGTGGCGTTGCGAATTTGATTTTGTTAAATGGTTTATATATATATATATATATATATATATATATATATATATTGCACACTAAACATTTTACATTTACCCCATTGTAAGATAAACTAGGATGGTTCTCAATAAACCTATTGACTAACTTTGATGATAGCGGTTTTTTTACTGTACGCTCTTTCAACATTATTAAATACACAGATTACACTTTCCTGCTGCTATTATACGTGTACACACGATGACCGTGAACAACATACTAAGTAATCGTATGTGCGAAGGGCACGCGGGAACCAATTCGTTAGTCACGCCTCTGCTTTCGCTCCGGATTGGTCCACTCTAGTTATAACATATAAAATATTCTTCATACAATTACCATAAAAACCATCTAATCAGTTTTGACGAAGTTTAACAAAGCGGCTTATTAGGTTAACATTGTGGTCATACATACAATTTTTTTTAGTGTATCAGATATCATAAGCACAAACATTTGCCGTATGACAACACCAACATATTGATATATTTGAATTTTGTTTAAAAGGGTTTTAATTTCTATACAGGGTTACCGCCGAATAGCGCCCGAGCTATGCAAATCTGAAGAATACGTATAAATGTCTAACAGAAAATAAAAAACAAAATTTCTTTGTAATTCGTCAAAAATTTCCAATTTTTTAGTGTCAAAATGTAGATAAAGTCGGTCCATACTTTTATTTATTCTATATTTATCGAAATACAGCTGTTATTCAAGTTCATTGACCCGCAAAAAAAAGTTGGTAACATTCTGGACAATCCTTTCAACAATAAGGTCCTCTTGATAGATAGGTAGTAAAGAAAATTGATGAAGGAATGGGGACAAAAACGAAAGGTTAATAACTGCTCTGCTTATCCCCATTATTTAAAAGAAAAATTGAAAAATGTGGAATTTGTGTTTCCTCCTCCTAATTTGACTTCTCTGTTTCAACCAATGGACCAAGGAATTATCAGAACATTCAAAGTGTATTATCGTCAATGACTGACTAACATTCTTATTAGCAATATGATAATGCTAAACAATTTAGTAAATTTGAGAGATTGCATTTAAGAAGTACGTTTCATGTGGACTCGGAAAGTTAACCAAACTACAATCAACAATTGCTTCAGAAAAGCCGGATTTGTAAAACACGACAAAATATGGAATATGGAAGACACTATCGGTTTGGATAGTCTGCGACAACAATGGGAACGGCTGGAAAATCTGGGCATTACTGCTAATGCCTCTCTTGATGAATTAATTAGTGCAGATGAAAACATGCCAGTCGCGGAATATTCTACTACAGAAGAAATTACAATTCACATGATAAAAGAAAATAACGAAAAATCAAGGGAAAGTAGTGATGATAATGAAGAGATTTATTGTTCTAAAATCTGACATTTATGATACTATAAAATTATTAAGAAAATGTACTTCACAACATGTTTGATACAATCAATAAATTAGATAACTTTTTCGACCATTATTCGACAAATACCGCAAAGCAACGGAAAATAGCAAAATTTTGCTATAAGTGTAATTAGTTAACTTAATTATAATACAATTATTGACGTTATGTATGTTTGTAATTACTGCAATGAATTTGCAGAACATATTGTTTTACATTTTATTTCAATATTCGTTTAACCTTCAGTGTTGTTTCTTCATTTCAGATTAAATACGTAATTACACTTTGTCTATTTGTATATAATGACTAGAGACCGGACGCATCAGGCCGAAATTATGATAGACCCCCATAAATGGTCTATAACATCTGTAAATACAACACGCAGTTATTGAATAGCACTATTCATTCGGTTAACGAACATCTGCTTTTTTGTCGTTGAATTATGACGCAATTACTTCAATATTACAGTGAAATTTCTTTCTTCATGGGCATAGATACAAGCGTGAGGAGTTTTTATAATTTATTTTATTTATTAGTTTATATTTCGCAAGGTAAATAAAGAACGGTGAGTTAGTTTTTTTTCATTGTTTTAACTGTTAATAACATAATTACATACTTCGTAATTTTTGTAATAGATCCTGTTTAATATCGTTTCATAGAATCTACTTCTCTCAATTATTTTGACGTAAGTGTCCAGTGAATTTCGTTAAGTTCCAATTACTTACGCATACATTTTTAATTTTCATTTATTTAGATCTAGAACATTAAGTTACTTTTTCAGATATGATATCGAACAACATCGAGAATGGCATCGTGAAACAGTGACGAGTTGGATTAAGAGTCATACTGATTGTATGTCCATTTCCAATGATTCCCAAACTTATTACAAAGTCTGTACAATATCGTTAAAGAATTCTTAGAAATCGCACATAAAACGTTACTTAGCATAGCAAGCACATACACAGAAATTAGACCCTTTAGAATCTTTAGAAAACCCACTACAACAGATACAGTAATTCCGGCAAATTCCAACCAATCGTGGAATATAAAAATGACAGCTTTTCACAGTTTCATACACAGACTGATTAATGTCCCTCTAAATAATAAGAACTTTGAAAAAGAGGTATATACCATAAAAACTATAGCTAGAAATAACGGGTACAAAACAGAATTCTTAGACAAAATGATTTACAGAAAACAACGCGCTTTCCTTATGAATAATTTTTACTCCGGACATACATACATAAAAACTAACAAAGTGTTTCATACCCTAAACTATATACCTGGGGTTAGCGATAAAGTTTCTAATAAACTAAATAAATTAGGTTTAAATGTCATCCTAGTAAATAAATGCAATTTAGGAAATATTCTAGTTAACAATAAACGAAAAACAGAATTGCGCGATAAGTCAGGGGTGTATGAATTAACTTGCAGTGATTGTGACGTGGTATACATTAGCCAATCAGGACGCCCTATAAAAGAACGTATCAAAGAGCACAGAAGTTCTATTCTACATGGCAATATGACCACGCGATTCGCGGAACACTGTATTCAAAATTCTCATCTGTTTAATGCTAATAATTTCAAACTTTTACACTCTTGTAATAAGGGTAAAAGGCTTGACTTCTTAGAAATTTTGGAAATAAAAAAAGCCATAAATCTCAACAGACAGGTCACAAACACGCAATTGGATTTTTCAAATACCCCCACAATCGATGCTGTAATAAAACTTTTAAAAAATAAGCCATAAATATCGGTAGGAGTATTCTTTTCAGTTAGTTTACATGACTCTTTGAGAATGACTGTATAAGTCGAAACATATGTCAGATATATTTTAAATACATTTTGTGAAACAAATATACCAAGTGTTTTATTTAGTAAATTACCTTTAGAATCTGACAATTTTAACGAAGAACTCTGTAAAACTTTAATGGCGGAAAATATTCCATTAAATAAACTCAACAATCCCACGTTCAAAACATTTCTCTTTCAAATCAGTACCTATAGATAAGTGCCGACAAAACTGTCGATATATTAGGACGCTGTGTGGTAAATGTTGTAGCTGGTGTACTACATCCAACTATTCCATATAACGCATATGTAATAGCAACAAAAGTTATAAATACAGTTGATGCGGAAACAGTAGTGAAAACTATTTACGAGAATATGCACCAAATGCTTCATTCGGACAACAGGTACAAAGAAAAAATGCTTTTATTTGTCAGTAACAGTGCTGCATATATGTTAATAGGCAAATAGGCAGACTATTAAAGCAAGGTTATCCTAATATGCAGCATATTACTTGTGTAGCACATGCTCTCCACAGAATCTGTGAATATATCACACACTTTTCCGGAAAAAAGTTTTCAGAAAAGCACTATTGAGAGTAGCTCTTTACGGGGAAAAATTTCCATTTGTCACTGCCTTCCTCTCCAGTAATAACTAGATGGGGAACATGGTTGAAAGCTACTAGTTTTTATGCAGAGAACTTTGATAGTTTACGAAACTTCGTTACATGTTTAAATGACAATACTCGAAGAATTTCTGAGTGCAAGGATCTAATACAAATTCCAAATTTAAAAAATCAATTGTACTTTCTTCAGGAACATTTCGAAAATTTGCCGAAACCAAGCTCTTATTTTGAAAATCAAAACCTCCTATTAAATTATGTATTAACCACATTAGATGTGGCTATTAATTATTTGAAAAATATTCCAAATAACTTCGGATGCGGCCTTCGGCAAAAGTTAGCCGCAGCTTTAATAGAAATCCAGATTGAATAACATTGCGGCAATTGTGTATGGGGAAAATGCTTCAAAATCTAATCCAGTATGCACCTATAACCAGTTGCGATGTAGAAAGGACGTTTTCTCTCTACAAGGATGTATTTCATTCAAAGAGAACAAATTTTACAGAAAAGAACCTTGAGAAAGTATTGCTAGTTAATATTAATACTCCTTTACTCAACTTGAACTCCAAAATGAACAAATAAAAATGTATTTCGTATTTTATAGATCATCACCCATTTGTTTTCCAGTTATATAAATAAAATTAAAAACCCTTTAGAAATACAAATTTTCAATAATACGCCCGTGTCGATGAGTCATCGGCCTCTCGTGTCCGGTCCCTAATAATGACCCTCTTTCTATAGTGACTATTTTCTTGGTCAAAAGTACGGTCACTATACACAGGTTCCACTGTAGATACAGTTTTCGATCCGGATATATGCTATTAAGACTAAATGTTAAATATTTCATGAACCGGCGCTGGATTCGCTAAATAGACACACATTGCATAGTATGGATATCAAACCTTAGAGGCGCTTCTCACGGTATATATAAAGTATAATGTAGCAATGAGATGTATGTTATTTAAGATGGGCTCATAGTGAAACAATATGGCCATTAGAAATCAATATTCAGTCAAAAGTTACCACGAAGTCCTTAGTTCAATTCAAAGCAATAATTAACCATTCATGTTGTAAGCATTCATAGTTAACATATTCTCGTGCGACGAATTAATAACTAAATCTAAATCTTCTTGCAGCTTGTTAATGTTCTGTTTATATTTAATAGATAAATATACTTTATCGCCAGCCTAAGCCAAAGCGTTACATGCCCGACACATTAAAAAATCATTAGTAAGGTTGAAGGACAATGGCCTTAGTTTCGAGTCACAAGGCACAGAAAGTATAAAAGATAAATCATTTTAAAATACAAAATTTTTAATTTGGCTTGAAGTAGATGATCATTTATAGAGTCGAAAGCTCATCAAAAATATGCACAACAACTGTCTAGTACTAGAATTTTGCTAGTATACTGAATAAATAATGCTAAATTTGTTGTAAATTTTCGTTCAGGCGTTCAAAACATGTTGCCGAAAGAAATAAATGAACATTGTATTCAAAATCTTGTCAATGTTAGACAATATAGAAATTGGCTTATAGTTGATAATCGCGAAGTCCAGTTTTGTGAAAATCTAAATTATTTTGGCCCAGATGTTTATGCCAAACATGGTTGCTTGTAGCAGTTGAAATGCTTCAATACAATAATTGCGAATTTTCAGACAAAATTTAATATTAATTGCATTATATTTCGATCATGCGTTTTTATGTCAAAGTACACCAGCAGATAGAAAGTAGTTAGTACTTTGAAAATAGTTATCTAACAACTAGGACTATCAGCTTGAAATTAACGCACATATTAGTTCAAACACGTTGAAACACAAATAATTAAGTGATTTTTATATAATTACGTCACGGGTGATACTACGTGGCCATTCCGGAAATTAAATTCACACTTCGTATTTAGTATGACATTACTCATAATTTTCTTTCATAAATATGGTTGCTCTCAATTATTTATTGAAGAATTATTACTACGTTTCACAGCAATTACGGAAATAACACATCTATAATTTTACGTATGTATCTGACTAAATATATTTAACCGTAATTTTTGCAATCCCTAAAAGCAATTTTTGATTTACTTCTAATATTTTTAACATGCAAACCTTGTAAATCATTCGTGAGGTAAATTTTCTTTTCTAACGAGACTCGGAGAATTCATTTGAAAATAGTACCTACTCTAAGAAAAGAACGATTCTAGTATTAGTAATAATAAGCAAATACTATTATTAACAACGACAATAATAACAACAACAACAATATTACCTGATGTTCAGAATCTGGCCAGCTTGCAGTACACCCCTGTTCTTGATCGCTGTCCATTGTCTATTACCAATCGGAATTTGATAAGTAAAAAGAACTCTGCGCACTTAACACTAATCGGTAACTATTAGACAAATCTAATCATCCCAGTTAATGAAATCTAGTTTGGTAGATCCAACATTAGTAACTAATTTTTTAGCAGACACAAATTTTACATAATTATCAATATCATTTATAACAACATTAGTCCACCAAAATACATTGCAATATTATTTGTAATTTTTATCGAAATCTTCCGTATTGTACTTCAATTCATGGATTTGAAGCACGAGATAATGCAATTCATCTTTTTTTCAGCATTATATGGAAATATCACTGAACATTAACAATAGTGATTTTCGTACATTTATTGTTCTTTGTTTGCATCTAGAATCGATTCTATTTACGTTGAATGTAAACGTAAAAACGTGGTCTGGACTCTTTAGCTACTGAAGAGTTCGTTTTGAAACGGAAAGACACCTGTGTGTAACTTGGAATTGTATTCTCTCACTCCGTTTCCGGTAATTTCAGTATTTCATATGTACTACACTCACGGACCGTAGAACGAAAAGCTCCACGAGTACTCGCGACATCGTCCGAAGCAACTTCGATCGGGAGCAACACATAGCAACGGTGCGATGGTGGGAGTGGGTGGGTTCCGCCCTCAGAATTTGAGATGGAAAAACGTTATGTCTGTAAATAAATAATAATACCGGTACCTTGCAAAATAGCCCTTGTTTTAGATTTTCTTGAGATATTGTCAGAATAAAGGAAAACAAATTAAATATGAAAAAGGTGTTTTCAACTGACAATGAGTTGAATTTTAGGTGACTTTGTCAAACCTGAAGGATGAACTGAAATGTATGAATGAAGACAATTTAGTTTATAACAAACCATATATAAAATTATCTTAATTATGAAATTTATATATATACCGGGTGCGGCAATAGTGTGTCGGCGGAGCTTAGCATGAAAACTAATAAAGTTGTAACAATGAAATTTTACGTACACATGTAGTATGCTACAGTGCATTTTCTAATTTTATTTATATATTTACAGGGTGTTCCAAATTTCCGCAACCACTTTCAATTTTTTTTTTAAATAGATTGCTATACTTTCTTGTTATTATGATGATAGCCACCCAAATTATCTTTGCAATGATATATGACAATGTGCACTTACAACTCTTAGTTTTGGTTTTATTGCAAATTTTGTTAAAATCTTGACAGTTGCAGCGTCTAACATTTTAAGTCTTAGCCTGAAAATTGGTGCAGTGCCTCACGTAACTTTTTGGTACCAATTTATGGACTAACACGTTATATGTTTTGAGGATGAACAACGTGACAACATATACAGAGTGTTAAATATGTCGTGCCAAAGTTATCGAAGTTTAAAGGCTATTTTCTCTTTTTTTTTAAATTGAACCTATAATTTTTTTATTAGTCAGCAAATTTCTTGTAAAATTGCCGTTAAAATGGTACCAATAACATAGTACTTATTTCTAGTATTTTCGAAGTTATAACCCTTTAATGTGATATACCTATGTTTATAATATTCAATATGCGGTGCATCTAATAGTTGGTTGGCCATGAAATGATATCAAACAAAGTAACTTTTACAAACACCTGTTTCTTAATTCTTTATTATTAGTTTTAGAATTACATTTTGTAATTTTTCAATAATAAAACAAAATTAACTTACATTTTGAGCCATGTTGTTTTCACTTACTTGAAGAAAAACGTTTCTGATTCGTTGCTGCATGTCTCTGCCGTTGTAGGAGGTGTTTTGTAAACTATATTTTTTACAGTAGGCCACAGAAAAAAATCACAAGGGGTTAGATCTGGTGACCGCGGTGGCCAGCTTATAAAGCTTCCTCTCCCAATCCACCTATTGGTGAATACCCTATCTAAATGTGTTCTTGCAGCAGCACCGTAATGTGCAGGTGCACCATCATGTTGGTACCACAATCTCCTTATGACGTTATCTGGTAGGTCTTCTAACAGCAATGTAAATTATTTTGTAGGAAATTTGCGTAGATTTCACAATTTAAAGTATTATTAAAAAAGAATGGACCTACAATAGTGTTTCCTATGATGCCTCCCCAGGTGTTAACACTCCATTTTTGTTGGTATAAAATGGGTTGCACAAAACGAGGGTTTCTAGTGTCATAATAATGAGAATTTTTTCTGTTTGTTATTCCACAATTAGCAAATGTTGCTTCATCTGTGAAAAGTACATGATCTATAAAAGTTAGATCTTGTCGTAATTGGAAAAGTAGCCATTCACAGTAAACAAGTCTCCTTTCAAAATCCGTTTGTAATAAGCCTTGATGATTTTAAATTTTGTAAGGGTGAAATTTATATTTTTTTAAAATCCTTCTTACAGCAGTGACTTCTATCCCGTGTTCTTTCGAAATTATCCTTGTAGATACGCGCGGATTTTCCACAACGGACTGGACGACTGTCACTTCATTATCTTCAGTAACCATAGACTTAGTTCTTTCATGTTTGACATAATTCACTGAACCCGTTCGAAGAAACCTTGTCAACAAATTTTCAAACGTCTTAATATCTGGTGCTCTTCGGTGAGGATACTCCATAGCATATGTTCTTGATGCTAAAAGTGGATTTCTATTGCTAGCGCCAAGAACAAATACCATGTCTATTAGCTCCTCCTTCGAAAAATTCATTCTAAAGAAACACAACTATAAACTATTACGGCATGGAAATAAAAAATAATGACAACAAAACGATATAACTGACAACAAGATAACAACTAATAACGGACAAACGGAAATTGATAATTAACTAGCCGAACTTAAATTATAACAATTAAACGCGATTACAGTAAAGAGAAACTATTGAAAAACACTTTATATGGAAATTTTAAGTAGATATTTGACGTTTGGTTACACAGCAATTTTTGCTTAATATCATTTCATGGCCAACCACCCAACTATTAGATGCAGCACCGCATATTGAATATTATAAACATAGGTATATCCCATTAAAGGGTTATAACTTCGAAAATACTAGAAATAAGTACTGTGTTATTGGTACCATTTTAACGACAATTTTACAAGGAATTTGCTGACTAATAAAAAAATTATAGGTTCAATTTAAAAAAAAAGAGAAAATAGCCTTTAAACTTCGATAACTTTGGCACGACATATTTAGCACTCTGTATATGTTGTCACGTTGTTCACCCTCAAAACATATAACGTGTTAGTCCATAAATTGGTAACAAAAAAGTTACGTGGGGCACTGCACCCATTTTCAGGCTAAGACTTAAAATGTTAGAAGCTGCAACTGTCAAGATTTTAACAAAATTTGCAATAAAACCAAAACTAACAGTTGTAAGTGCACATTGTCATATATCATTGCAAAGATAATCTGGGTGGCTATCATCATAATAACAAGAAAGTATAGCAATCTATTTAAAAAAAAAAAATTGAAAGTGGTTGCGGAAATTTGGAACACCCTGTAAATATATAAATAAAATTAGAAAATGCACTGTAGCATACTACATGTGTACGTAAAATTTCATTGTTACAACTTTATTAGTTTTCATGCTAAGCTCCGCCGACACACTATTGCCGCACCCGGTATATATATATATATATATATATATATATATATAT